>JAOTRJ010021942.1:0-14764 GCA_028564905.1 Leptodoras praelongus
TGGCTCTGGATGTTTCTACTCCAGACTCAGTCCACTGCTTCCGCAGGTCCCCCAAGGTCTGGAATCGGCCCTTCTCTAAAATCTTCCTTAGGGTGTCAATGATGGCCTTCTAGACAGCAGTCAGTTCGGCAGTCTTACCCATGATTGCGGTTTTGAGTAATAAACCAGGCTGGGAGATTTTAAAAGCCTCAGGAATCTTTTGCAGGTGTTTAGACTTAATTCGTTGATTGAGATGATTAAGTTAATAGCTCGTTTAGAGAACATTTTCATAATATGCTAATTTTGTGAGATTTTGGGTTTTCAGTATTAAAAAATAAAAGACCTGAAATATTTCAGTTGGTGTGCAATGAATCTAAAATATATGAAAGTTTAATGTTTATCAGTACATTACAGAAAATAATGAACTTTATCATATGCTAATTTTTTGAGAAGGACCTGTACAGTCACATGCTAAACAGGAAGTGGAATAAGGTCAAACATAAGAGCAACGCATTTTGCAGACACAAAAGAATTAGATATTTTTAATAATGAACATTCAGGAGAAATGAATGGGACCATGTAACACAACTCTAATGGGCGGTCTCAGGCGCGCCTCTTGTGAACAAAGTAAAGCAAATGTGAACAGGTGCAGAAAGCATGAACAGTGCATAAATAAACAATTGGAGAGGAACCTGGAAGTGGAGCATAGACCTCTCGAGTCCTGAGGGCTAGAGTACACTAGTCCTTATGGGAAAATTCTCCCTCTAAGTGGAGGGGGGAAAATATACAAATGCCTGCTGTGTTGGGGGAAAAGAATAGAGAGGAGAATGGGCAGAAAACAGCAAATGACTGAGGTGCCAATGTGGCATGCTCGGACTAGGACACAAACCAAAAAAGGGGACAAGATCACCCTTGGAATGTCTCTCCTTATAAATAACTTCTCAAACTCTCTTAAAGTCAAATCAGACTGTCAAAATCCTGACAAATTACCATGGTCATGCTTCTACAATGTGATTGCCCCTGTGATTGCTGGGTGATGAAGTCCTCCCAGCATGAACACGACTCCGCCATGGCCACCTAGTGTTAGGCCATGGTACAGTGAGGCCCCTTACATGAAAATGCTGAAAATGTTTTCTTTGTACTTTTTTCAGTTAAATAAAAGTTCAAGCAATTTAACAAATTACAGTTTTTAGTTTTTATTGCATTTTTAGAAAGTATCCCAAATTTACTGGAAATGGGGTTTGTATTCAAGGACAAGTACACACATGGTTGAATTATTATTTTTGTTAATTATTTGAATGAAGTATATCAATTATATATGCAATTGTAGGATAATAAACCCACTAATTTAAGATTATTCAGCAAAAATGCTCACATTGGACCTTTAGAAGCAAAGTTGAGGGCAGTGGGCAGCAGAGATAACACATATAAATCTCACCGTTGCCCAAACTTTAGCATGCCCACACAAGGGCCAAGTCAGATTCCTATGCCCAATGCTGTGGGGCCAAAGCCATACCAATGTGTAAATCCCCAGGCCAAAGTCCAGTGTGGGTCCTCACATTGGCTAGTGTTAGCTGGGTAGTTAATATCTGTCAGTCTTGGTGTGTAAATCAGGAAAACAGGACATTTCCTGATTCGGAATAGTAGATTCCCGAATAGTAGTCGTAGTTCAACCACGGGAACTAAAACTACCAGGTGGCTTAGGGGCAATCAGAGGTGACGACCTTCAACTGGCTGGAGCCCTACTTAAGTGGGAGCTTGGGAAGGTTTCCCCATCACACTCTCTCCTTTTCGTGCACTCTAGCACCTGTCAGGGAATCTGGTTCTGGTAGCGTCCTTTGGTCGTGAGGTAATTTGTTGAGGGACAGCTTATCAGCTTAGCTCTAGTGTCTCTAGTGTCTCCTCTTCTCTCGCCTCAGACTTACCCTTCTGGGAATTTGTATAGCACCTTTTCTAAGCACTTTACTCCGCTGATTTCGGAGAAGTGCTCCCCTGTTTCTCTGTTTCTGGCTCTATATTATTAGGGAATGTTTTCGGTTTGGGAACTCTTTCTCTGTGTTTGCACCCATAGGAATCCTATGAGTCTTAATTTCTAGTTCCCCTTTTCTCTGTTTATTTTATCCCCTCCTTCTGTTTTAATATTCTCCTTTGTTTGAGATCACTATCACATGGCTCTTTTGTTTGCCCTTTCTCTCCATTAACGGCCGTGCTTTCTGGCCGGGTTTATTTCTCCCTACTTAGTTTCCACCTAACTTTCCCATATCCTTATTTCCAACGACCCGTTGGGTTTACTTTTACCAGACGGGGTGGCAAACTAAGAGTTGTTATTTGACGCCACCACAAAGTCACAAAGCACCCAAGTCTTTCTAATAAAGCTCTACGTGTATGCTGCCGCTCTGCACAGCTCCTCGGCTTTATTGTGAGTCTGTGATGCCACGGCCAGATAGCGCCATGGGCTAAACACACATCTCTAGTATTGAACACCAGTGATTGAGGATTGGTGCCCCGTGGAAAGCAAGGAAGGTAAAAGATAATTTTCAAAAAAGGAAAGAAACAGAGATAGGGGTGAATCAAAAGAAAATCATATTTATATTGTTTTAGGAGTGCAGGGGGATTTATCAGTTGTCTACTTAGGAGAGGGTTCGTGTCGGCCTTGTATGGTCGACGTGCCACGCTTGGGTCCTATCCCCTTGGTGAATCATAACAAATATCAAATACAACTTCAACCACTTGCAAAAATATTTATCTTCATGGTTCACAGATGAATAATCTGATTTTGCACATTAACCAAAATTACGACTTCAGGCCAATGTTGGTCCAACATATGTGAAGGAGAATGAGCCAGCATGAATCTGTGAGCAAACAAGCCACCTGTATCATCACTTGGCCCAACTTTGAGTTTAAAGCGTATCAGTCAGGCTGTAATACGACACAGCCTCTCTCTGTGACTGTGACAGCGGATAAGATGAAAGCTGCAACCAACTTCATGCAGCATATACAGTCTGATATTGGTGCACACTTGAAATTGGAGTATGTCATTTTCAGTTATTTTGAACTGACACCCAATGTGATTTCTAAGCCCTCCATGTAAAGCCAAAAGTAAATATCAAGACATATTTTATACAATGTATAAGAAAGTCTAAATAGTTCTAAATGTGACACAGGTGCATAACAGTGAGGAAGATACTACTTATATGTTTTTCATGGTTATTTGTAGATATGGTGATATAATTTTAAAAATTCTTATCATGGCAACAGGAATGGGTCAAGAAGAATGTAAGAAATTGTGCATTAGTAAAATTGATAACAACACATGATAGAATTGATAATAACACAAAATACTAGATTTGCAGTTCCTGAAGGTAATAGTTGAGAACACAGGTAATAGTTGAGAACACAAAAAAAACAAATACAAATTTTCTAGGTACAGGAAAATACCTAGGTATTTTCTAGGTACAGTAAAGGTGACATTATACCCCATGATAATGAGCCACTGCTAAACCCAGCCCCCTCTGTTGCAAGCTGTAGATATATACATGTAGATGTCACATAGGCAGATGGGTCATATATTACCAAATATGCCAAATTGGATGGGACAAGACTAGCCTGTCAACAAATGTAAGGGAAGCTGTCTCAACTGAATTCAATGACACATTTTTATATGTGTCATTTTTATATGTGTCAATGGTCTATGATCTAGGGGCAGTACAAAAAAGTCTCCAGTTACAGATTGTTGTTGATTGTTAGGCTATAACCTCTGCTACACTCTTCATTAATAAAACATATAATGCATCTTGCAGCACTTCTTTTGGCCTGGTTTAAAAGCAGATGTAGTAAAATATTGTTGTTCCTTTCATACATGTCAGCTTCCCAGAAAAATATATCAAACTATTTCTCCTGCACTTCTCCACCTTGTACAAGTTATGGATGAGCCATTTGAGTCATTGTTACTAGATTGTGTGGGACCTTTGCCAAAACCAAAATTGGCTCATTGGTATTTGGTGACGATGTGTAATGCTAATAAATTTCTGGAAACAATACCATTGCATAGCTTGAAAGCAAATGCCATTATAAAAGCTTTGATGATAATTTTTTCAACTTACTTACTTTGGTTTGCCAAAGTATGTACAGACAGACCAAGGATCTAACTTTATGTCCAAAATCTTTGCTCAGGTGTAGCTGTGTAAACTGTGTAGGAGTAGTTTGGTTTTAGACCAGTACATCTCATGTTTGGTCACTCAGTGAGATGCCCTTTAAAATTGTTAAAGGATAGATAGATGTCTGATTCTCTGCCAATACGGCATTTGCTGGATTACGTAAGTGATTTTAGAGAATGACTTTAATCTGCTCATAAGGACATACTGACTGCTTCCCAGTCAAAGATGAAGAAATGCTCTGATAAAAAGGCTGTTCCACAATCTTTTCAGCCAGGAGTTTAATTACATCTCTCTGGTTCATCCTTGGAAGTTTTTGTGTCCTTATCAAGTTAAAACTAAGCTCAGTGATAGTGACTATGTAATCCGTACCCCTGATTGAAGAAGAAAGACTCGGGTATGTCATATTAATATGTCAAAGCCCTATGTGTCACGGCAAAACTCTAGTATCTGTCAGCAATCCGAAACTGAAGCCAGTTGCCATAGTTACTGTTTCTTCCCAGCTGTCTGAGAAAGAGTTAGTACCCTGTGCTCTAGTGATGTGTGCCAAATTGCAAAATTCTGAGATTCTAAGGGAATTTACATTTTTTAATGTTAAAATGACAGGTGTTTCAGTTTTATTGTCCAACCGGGGTTGAAACACCTGAAACACCTGGATTTTTAGGACTCTTAGAACGATTGATGGCATCACTGATGGGAGTTCCAATAATTACTAGAATATTTCAGCCCCAAGTCAGGTTATCTTTGCTAGCAGGTTAAGAATTCTGAACAAAGTAATGAGCCAAAACACATCCAAATCAACAGAAAGATGTTTGCAAAATACAACATTAGTGTTTTGCCATGACCATCTACTTCTACTATCTAATAATAATATTTAAGAAGTGTAGCAAGAACTACAAGAATCTACAGCCATGTTAAACATTACAGGAAGTGCTATTCAAAGTTTTATTTTACATTTTATGTTTTCTTCATTTTCATAAAAGGTGCAATACTTCTGTAGGTCACTGTATTTATTAAAAACATATGTAATAAAAAAACATCAATCACAGGCAATTAAAAATAACACTTCACATATTTACCTAGAATCAAGTTTAACTCTGCCTTCCATGCACTAAGAAATATATGTAATAAAAAATAAGATGAAAGCAGTTGAGAAGGGATTTGTAAGGGAGTACTCCGAGCGCTTTTTGGAAGCAAATGCAGAGTTTATTTTTAGAGGTTCAAAAGAAACAATATGACAGCACAGAGCGGGAGCTACAAAAGTCAGAAAAACAAAGGAGCTAATAAAGCTGCGTAGAAGAGTCAGTCTGAGCTCCAAACAGCTCCACGCTCTGGCTCAGGACCTGCACACAGACAGGGCAAAAATAACAAGAGTATGTGAGGGCAAACTCAGACAACACATGAGAAGAAGGGCTAGTGCCCAAAACCAAAACGAAAAGGTAGACACTTAGCTTCAAGGCAGAATCTCGTCAGAAGTGTTAGTCAGGTTCGCGAAGTGAATCAAACATCGAGTCAACGATAAACACTCATAGACAAAGTCCCGCAAGGAAGCCCAGCCAGAAGGCACCCTAAATAGGGAGAGAGAGTCAATGAGAGCTCTCCTCCCAGATGGGGTGCAGGTGGGGCAATCAGGCCGAGCTACCTGCGGGAAAAACTGGAACAGGACTTCTTCTGCTAGTCCGGGAGCGGAAGTTAGGGGGACGGTGGTGGCCCCTAGCGGCCGCTGGCGTGATTTAAATAACAAAACAGGGCCCAATTATGGTTCAAAGGAATAAAAAAGGTATTTTTATATTCAGTTGTTCAGAGAAACGTTAGTTAATTATTTATTTCTCAAATGTATTTCATCAGTGCCTGTAACTTCCTTAACAAAAATGAAAATACTCATGCAACTGTCTCATTGATGGCTATTTGGCCTCGCCTGTGATTTATATTCCTGGCATATAGAATATTGTACACTCTCGCAGTCACTTTCTGTGACTGAGCTCTGACTCTTTTTCCCGATAATGAAAGAGAAACTGTCACAATCTTTCTATTTCTGTTGGTGTTTGGTATTTGGGACACTTAAATATAGATTTATGACCAATGCTGCTTTTGATAGCCTCAAGAATAAAGCTTATTTAAGGAAAGATTATACTCATAGCAGTGCTATAGTACTCATGTCTGGTCTTTTTCAGTTACTTGGTCTCACCTTGGAATTGAAAGCAATTCTACTTCTTCTTGAGTCTGTCTCAGATTAGAGCGGCAGAGGTTGGACTTGTAGGGTGATTTTGGGTAATCTGGGACATTGGGTAATGTGGGACATCTAATCTCCAGTGTGCTTATTTCCTACTCTAACAAAATCTAATCAACGGAACTTTTACTATAGGTTTAGGTGACATCACAAAAAGTGGCAGAGCATATGTCAATCAGAAGCTCCTCCTGTGAATTGCATGACGAGGTCAATGACATAGGGTTCTGACAAAATCAATAATAAGGATAAAAAGTCATTTAAATAATAACTTAAATAATACATAATGTTCCTTATTGTTGTCAAATTATGTTTTTGATCTTTTCAAGCAATATATGTTTTAAATTCACTTACATTTATGGCATTTGGCAGATGCCCTTATCCAGAGCGACTTACATTTATCCTATTGATACAACTGAGCAGTTGAGGGCCTTGCTCAGGGGCCAAACAGTGACAGCTTGTCTGTGGTGGGATTTGAACTTCGACCTTTGGGTCAGTAGTCCAACTTCTTAACCACTGAGCTACATTACCCTGTAGTTGCATACCGTCACCTTCCTAAAATAATCAATTTTCAATTGGTCAGTTTTTGACCAAAATGATTTCTTTTGCCTAAATCACCTCCTCACCATGCTGTCCACCTCTAGTAAAATTGCTGATGTCCTTAGTTTAACAGATCATGTGATTCTACTCTTGTAATAAAATTGCCTATGTCAAGAGTGTGACTTTTTGTTCAGTTTTTTGTGTTCCTGACAAACCTGAAAAAAATTACATAAGCCATTATTTTAGGAAGGTGACAATACATAGTAATTCAGTCGCATCATATAATTTAATTATATAACCCTGTCTGTCTGTTTAAGGTGGTTGTCTAGTTAATGACCAAGCCAGCCACATCTGCCTGCCAACTAGCCCACAAGAGTAAATGTAACATCTCTCATCCTCGTTTTTTGGCCAGGGCTTGGAATGTTCTGAAGTTGACCCTTCAGGAGACCACAAGCAAACAATTGGGAGAAAGTGTTTTATCTGTTTTATCAAAGAACACTAATAAGAGTGGCATGTCTCCTCTGGGTATGATATCTATATTCTTTATTCTGGTGTGATTAGAAAACATCTTAGGGATTACAGAAAATTATATGTGTTGATCTAATGTATTAAAGGGATCAGATATAAGTCACAGAATTCAAAATTCGAAAAACACCCCAGATTAACTGAATTCATCCCTTTTAGAATGAGACCTCAAGACCCTTTTTTTCATACAGCAGCTCTTTCCAATTTTGATGTTTTTTTTCTGTTTTCAAGGCATTTAAGCTGAATTCTGTCACATAGTAATCTAATCTTTCTGCAACTCCAAGAATGTAACACAATGACTTCAGTTACAGTGACATTATGTGCAGGCCCAATAGGCACACAAGGACTGAGACTTGGAATACAGTGACATTAATTGGTGAATGCTTGGTGGACATCATTTTTGTTTCTTTATTCAGGGGAACTCTGAACTGGTAAGAGTTTTGACTTTAAGATATTAGATAATAAGAAATAACAAGATATTAATCAGCGGCAGTATAACAAGAAATAAATTGTTTGTTTGTGTGTGTGTGTGTGTGTGTGTATGACTGCATTGAGAACACTCACATGTATAGAAATATACAATGCAATTAAATGTCACACTTTGTGATTATTAAATCCTTGTATGTTGCGATTATTAATACACTCTAATGTGTGCTGTCAAAGGAACTCCAACTCTATCTCAAAGACTTTTATAACATATTCAGTTTGACTTCATAAAAATACATTTTGAACACATCAACCTCCTTCTCAATAAATATATTTCTGATGGCAGTATTGACATGCCATTTTCACCTGATGTCTGTAATAACTGAAGCTATCCAGGCACACAAAGAAATAAAAACAAATAAGTCCATCAATTAATTTATGTGTGATAAAGTGGAATACATCATTGCAATTGAGGTTGTATATGTGTGTGTGTGTTTGTATGTGAAGAAGGTAGACCTTTTATTGCATTTTGTTTCAGCTCTCTGTAAGGAGCTGGAGATATACAGTAGACTGGCCAACCTGCCTCAGATAGCAACATTGAATGTTGGTTAGTTTTGTCGAATTTGTTTGAAGATGAAAAATCAATATTAAATCTATGTTGAATGTCGACTGAAGAAATTAATGTAATGTTTAGGTTGAAAAACAGACATTGAATCAATAATGATTTATAGTTTGTGGATCAACATGACGATAATAAATGGGCTAAGATGGACTACAAACCATTACACATTTACAAACTTGTATTAAAAAGGCCCATTCCTGTTGTAATCTTTCTGCTGTTGTGGGGCATTAGAACTTTAATGTTCAAAGGCCAACATTTCATTTCAGCACTGCTGATAAAATAATTTTCAGATTATATATTGGGGATTGGCTCCCCACATGGCTCCCCACAAATTATCCATATATTTTGATTTGTTTCACAGTGTGTTAGTTGCCCTTGTAGATTCTGGTGCCGAGGGTGACTTCATTGACACCAATTTCGTCAAGAGACACAACATCTCTACCACCCTCATGCTCAGACCTCGCCGTATCACGGGGGCAGATGGTAAACCCCTGGGTTCTGGTCGTATTACCTGCTGCACTGTGCCTATCTCCATCCACGTGGGTCTGGTACACAGCAAACACCGCAGCTTTTTCGTCATCACCACTCGCTCTACTCCCATAATTTTGGGTCAACCCTGGCTACAGGCTCATAATCCCTGGATTTCGTGGCAACCCTTCAATATTGTGTCCTGGTCCCAACACTGTTTCCAATCCTGCATTAAGGGGTATGCAGTTGGCTTCTGCTACTTACCGTGAGCTTGCCAAGGCCTTCAGCAAACGTAAAGCTAATCAATTCCCTCCGCATCATGATTACAATTGTACCATTGAGCTCTTACCTGGCGCCCGGCTACCCCGGGCCACGCCTTATCCTCTCTCGCTTAAGAAACCAAGATTATGCAGGAATACATCCAGGAAGCTCTCCAGAAAGGTTTCATCCGTCCTTCCAAGTCCCCTGCCAGCTCAAGTTTCTTTTTCATACCCAAAAAAGATGGCTCTCTTAGGCCTCAATAAAATTAGTAAGAGGTATACCTCCCCCATTCCTCTTGTCCCCTCAGCCTTGGAACAGTTACGATCCGCCAAGCTCTGGATTGGAACGAGATGGCGGACCAAGCCTTCAGGAAACTCAAGATGGCGTTCACCACAGCTCCCGTCCTAGCTCCTCCGGACCGGGAGCTCCAGTTTCAAGTAGAGGTCGATGCCTTCTCAGTTGGGGTAGGGGCCATGCTCTCCCAGTGTCAGGGCACTCCACCTAGGCTACACCCCATCACTTACCTATCTCGCAAGCTCTCGCCAGCTGAAAGGAACTATCATGTGGGTGACAGGGAGCCATCAAATTGGCCTTCGAGGAGTGGAGGCATTGGCTCATGGGTGCCAAATTCCTGGTGCAGGTCATCACCAATCACCGGAACCTCGAGTACTTAAAGGGAGCCCGCCGACTCAATGCCAGACAAGCCCGCTGGTCCCTATTTTTTAATTGCTTCAACTTCCTGGTGACCTACAGACCAGGCAAAGACAATCTCAAGGCTGATACACTCTCCCGTATCTTCGTTCCCCCCGATGAGACCACTCTCCCCGTCAAGAGCATCTTACCCCCTCAGGTGTTCTGTCATGCTCTCTCCTGGGAAATCGACAAGAGAATCCACAGTGCTAACGCCAGCAATCCTTCTCCCAATGAGCTACAAATCCCAGAGGGGAAGATCTTTGTTCCGGACCATTTCACTAAGGAACTCATCATGTCCATGCACAGGACCTTGGATAAACTGAGGAGCAAGTACTGGTAGCCTACTCTGAGGAAGGACGTAAATGATGTTATCGCCTCATGCGCCACCTGCGCCGCATCCAAAACTCCACGTAGGCTCCCCACCGGCAAGCTCCTTCCATTACCCATGACTAACCGTCCATGGAGTCACCTGGCCATCGATTTTGTCACCGACCTCCCACAGTCTGAGGGTAACACCGTCATCCTCACTGTAGTCGACAGGTTCTCTAAGGGAGTAAAGTTCCTGGCTCTTCCGGCGCTCCCCTCCACCTTCCAAATGGCCGAACTCTTGTTCAACAAAAGACATTGTTTCTGACCGTGGCCCTCAATTCACCTCCGCAGTCTGGGAGGCCTTTGTTAAAAAGCTGGGCGCCTCCATTAGTCTGACCTCGGGATATCACCCCGAATCTAACGGCCAATGCGAGCGCACCAACCAGGAGCTCGGCAGGTTCCTGAGGATGTATTGTCAGAATAACTAGCACGATTGGGACACATATCTCCCTTGGGCTGAGAACACACAAAACTCCCTCACTAGCACCGCCACTGGCATCAACGCCTTCGAGTGCTTTCTGGGCTTCCAACCACCCTTTGCTCCCTGGGACCCTAAACCGTCCAATGCCCCTGCCGTCGACGAATGGTTCCGCTGGAACGAGGAGATCTGGGCCATTGTCCATCGGCGAATCACAGACTAAAACAAAAGTTCCAAGGCTAACGCTGATCGTCGCCGCTCAGAGGGGCCCAAGTATGCTGTAGGTGACCTAGTATGGCTTTCTACCCAGGACCTACGCCTCAAAGGGAACCGTAAACTCAATGCTCGCTTTGTCAGCCTGTTCCCTATCTCCCACATCATTAATGAGGTCACCCTCAAGCTCCACCCTCATCTCCACACCTCACCCTCCTTCCACACTTAACTTACTTCACTTACTCCCGGGCCCTTAGATTCTACACTATTTCTAGATCTCTGTGTGCTAACTGGCTCTGCGAAGTATTGTTTGCCTAGCATCATACCGAGCATTTTTTCCTCTTGCTACTGTCCTAGTTTAGCTTCACGTTGTGCTGTTTCTCTCATCTCGTCCCGTTGTGTGTGTTTGGTGAGTGACTGTTTCTCCGTTTGCTTGTGTGTGCGATTGGCTGTGCGTGTGTTTGTCTCCTTTTTTGTCCCGTGCTCCTGTTGTTGTTTGTACTTTTAGTTTAGTCATCTCTCCCTTTTCCCCTATCTTAGTGTTATGAGCTTCTTTTTATTGTTTGCAGTGCGTGAGCTCAGTCGGCCGTGTGCGCGTTGGTATGCAGCGCCAGTGCCACTAACCACTCACTCCCCTGTTACTAGGCACCCTTTAACTACTAACCTGCGGTGTCCCAGCCCTCTCTCTCTCTCTCTCCACTCTCGCTCACCTGGGCACGCGTAGCCAGTTTTCCCACTTCATCCACTTCCCCGCTGTTCTCTCTCCGGAGCCCTTCCGCTTCGGCCTTCTCTCTTCCTTCCCCGTCCAATCTCCTCCTCGCACCCGGACGGCTGTCTCTTTCCCTTCATGCTTCTCTTTCCCCAACGCTCATCCCCAGTTTTGTTTGTTTTGGCTGGTCTCTCCCCTGTGCTTTGTCTCCCGGCAGATTCCTCGCTACGCCCGCTTCTCCTGTCTCCGCCCTGCCTCCCGTCTCATTTCCTGGGACCTCCAAGCACAGCGCCTCCTCTCTAGATCACACTCCCAGCCTGCCTCTCTCATCTATTTAATTCCATGCCATTCTCCTGTTCTTCTCAGTTTTTCTAATAAAAGTGACTTTTGTTCTGCATCAACATCTCCAGCTATTGTTAGTTTCAACCTTATCTTTGCCAATGACTGGAAAATGCCATATAGTGAACAGTCTTATGGAGAAGTTTGGGCATTCCTTGTCAAATAACACATTTTTGATGCTCTGTAAATATGTGAACACAACCTTTACAGGAACACAGCATAAATATGACACTTGTCTTCATAAATAAACAGCAAATATTTTTTACAATATGCAGAAATACAATACTGTGCAAAAGTCTTCGGCAGCCTATTGACATTTTTTATGTTTTTTTTTTTAGTTCTGCATTATTGAATCAGTACAGAAAGATTTTATATTAGAATTTATTAAGTTGGGAAACCAGGGAAAACCAAATGAGTTACCTCTTATCAGTCTCGTCCTGATGTCGAGAGATCACAGCTTATTTAGACCCAGGACACACACAAGAATAGCTGACTGGATAATTAAATGGGAATGTATTAGTGTATTCAGGATAGCGATAGAATAACTGCAGTGAGTATAGATATATATGTCTACAAAAGGATAATAACTAGCATTTAAACTGGGTATTAGGAGCTAGGATAATAAGGGGAGATGAAATTTATGGAGGAAGCAGTGTAATTTAACTGGGAACCTATAGTGAGCCTAAACTACAAAAAATGAAGAAAATTTACCAAACAAAAATATTGGAGATTTAAATGGTCAGGATCACATTGCTGTACTACAGCCCGAGCTTTTTAGTAGAAGCCCACTAGCCCTTCAAAGACTTGGATGCAGTCTGATGAAGTGCACGCGACCCAAGAGGTGGTTCCGTCACCGGAGATCTTGCTTCTTTGCTCAACGCATAAAACCAACTTGTGAAGGAACCTGGAGTTCGCCGTGGTCGATCTCAGACGCTATCCTGGGGCCGTACCATCAGTTGACAGCTTTTGCAGATGTGGTTTCGCTCTGGAGCACGTAGCAAGGCTGGAGTGGAAGTTCGGAGTCTCAGTTCTTGATCAGCAAAGAACCCATTGCCATGGCCATCAGCGAAGTAAGAACTTACTATCGTAGGCAGAGTAAATGCCTGTAACTTAAGACAAAGGCTTTCTTGCAGATATCCTCTGGACAAAGTCTACAAAAAGGTCTTAGCTTGAAGAGGTGAGGGAGTTAAAAAAAATGGTTCTTTTCAAGCAGACCGGAGAGCAAAATCATGACTCCGCAAAACTGTCAAATTCTGAATTCCTGTTTCTGAGTTGCTTAGGAGTTTTTAAAGATTGGCGCGAGGGTGGAGTTAAGGCAGAGTTAGGGCTGAGTTGAGTGACAAGGTGGAAGAATCAGCCAATCCACTTGGTTCCTTTGGACTCAACGTCAGAAGATAGGTGGGCTTTGTCTCAGAGAAAGGAAAAAAAAAACATGCTAATTTCCCCCATAAATTTCTGTCTCTTATTTAATCAATTAAAGCAAAAATACTTAAAAATGTTGAAATAATCATTAGAGAGAACAGATAAAAGAAGCACATTTATGACATCATCTCTGTGGGTATCTTGTAGATTCACTTACATGCCCTATTAATCTCTTTGCGGCTCTTAATTCCGCATGACAGAATATCTATCTATATATAGATATGTATGTCTGTGTACATGTAAATAGATGCCCAAATATATTGTTTTCCAGGAGAAATCTAAACAGTCATTGTTCAGTCCTTATTATGGAACAAATCAGTCCTTTCTTTCATTTAAGTAATTATGCATTGATAATTTTGAGATGATTTAACAGCATGTAGTGTGTTGTGGTTAATACAAAGATTTTAACCATTATTCTAAAGAACATCTAATCAAAGAAACCACACATACAAACAGATGTAACTTGGTATAGTAACAACACATCATTAATTCTATGTAAACTTTTGATTATATGAAACTCATTTCATTACTTTATGTAAGCAAGAGAAAAAAGCAATCAATATAGGAACACGAAGAACCGTGAGCAATGTGAGCTCAGAGTAGTCCAGAGGTCCATTTTCTTAGTCATTGATTCCATGCTTCCCCTATTTCTGAAAGAGAGAAAGATTAATTCCGTAACAGGTCTTCATTTATATATCCATTTCTGATCATTCCGTGGCAGTTTTCACCAAAAGGGGTGCTGTTGTTCTTTCATAGAATATCCAGCATATAACCTTTTGTCCCCTCAATTTTATGGTTTGGGGTCTGTTTATTGATAAGAGCACTTAGAGGTAGACTCCGAGGCACCTCAACCATAATATAACCATAAATAGCATCCAACCTGATAAACTTTGACTTCAAGTTGTTCAACTTTTTTGCTTAGTTTGTAATTTCAATAGATAACATGCCAAGTGGTGTTTGGCCAATCCAGGGGTCAACTTTGAGGTCAGGACATGGTATGTGTATGTGTGTGCGTAGATCCTTCTTTGTGTGTGTGGGCCACTTTTTGAAGAAAGCTGGATCCGCTACAATCCTAATTATTATTTTAATGCTGGTAACAGTATCTGTTAAAGACAATGGCCAACGTCTTGTTCTGATTTTCCTGTTGGACCTTAAATGGTTGTGTATTTACATTCTGGTTCCTCAGGCATTATAAAATCAACTGCTGCACCATTTAAGGTGAAACAGGAAAAGTTGAACAAGAAGCTGATTAATTAGAAGCTACAGCTGTACAGTCCTTCTTTCTACTTCTTCCAGCTGATTATTGACAAACAAAAGTGTCAAAATGAGTGAGGAGACCATACTGTGGTTTAGCGACCTTTAATCGCAACCGAACATGTTGGCGGGAATGACATGTAAA
>JAOTRJ010024875.1:0-14614 GCA_028564905.1 Leptodoras praelongus
CTTTGTAAAGCTGCTTTGAGGCAATGTCCTTTGTTAAAAGCGCTTTAGAAATAAAATTGAATTGAATTGAATTGAAGATCAACAATCCATGTTGATATCAACCTTCACTTCACCCTGCAATTCAATGCAGATATCACAATATATCTGCTGTAACATCTGTGAATATTGCTATTTAAAATGAAAGAACCACTTTTGTCATATTCAATGAATTATAACTAATTGTACATTGTAATTTGCATTTGAATCCCGATCAATGCTGAGGTGTATGCTTTGTCTTTGCTGCTAAAACCCTGTGTCAGAGAAATAATTTAAAGAGGTATAGGATTTGCCTTGGGCATGGCAGGATCTTGGAGGGATTGTTGCACAGTCCTCACGCTGATGTTTTTTGAGACCCCAGCATAGAATCCTGATATTACTTGAGGCAGTGTTACATGCCTGTCATGTGTAATGATTCTTGCCAGCCAACGCTGCTCACGTTCACCCAGAGTCTTTTTATGGACATGCTGCTGTCATAAGTTTGAAGTCTTGTCTGAATTTGAGACAATGTCCATTGTTAAAAGCTTGTCTTTAAAATTCTTGTCATGGTACACCCTTGAAATGCTCATGTGTGAAAATCCAAACTTTGCTTCTACCTCCGAAATTGATATTTTCATGGTGGAAACACTCATATACTCATAATCACTTTATATACACACTGGGGGACGCAATCAATGACGTGCATAGGTGGTGTTGCTCTGTATTTTGATAGACTCCATGACCAGTTTTTCTGGTACTTCAGTGTATGCTTTTCATAATTTGTAGCATTTCATTAATAAATAAATAAATAAATAAATAGATGACTTTGTTCCTTCATTCGTCCATTCGTTAATCATCATGCTACATTATCCTTGATTTTTGCTGTTTACACTACCTGCAGTTTATGTTCAGTTAATTGCGCGCCTTATGCTTTAAAACAACTATATATATATATATGTATGTATGTATGTATGTATCTTACCTTCACATCTAGGGAATGGATTACTCCATTCTCCATTTTCACCACATATGGCTTCTCTTGAGCCTACTAACTTAAGTCCAGGAGAATCACAACTGAATTGTAACTGATGTCCGTATCTTATTGGGCCATCATAATCAGCAAGTCCATCCACAGTGAGGTTATCCACAGCGACTGGTAGAAAACATGTTATTTCTATAAAAGAAACAAAAGAAAAAAAAACAAAGAGAGTGAGAGAAAATAAATTCTCAGATTTTTCTTAGAAATCTTAATCTTGATAAACTAAATGTGTCTAAATGTGTGAGTGTGTGCATTTGTGTGTGTTAGGTAATACTTACTTACTTTGTTCGGTAACCTCAGATAACCACTACTGTTTTATTTCAGTGTTTCTTATATGTACATGCACTCAAGTGAGACATTTAATACAAAGTTATGTGGTAACTATATGAATACATAATGCCTCCATTAATAGCTTTTATTCCATTTTGAACCTTTTTGTTGAGTTTACTTAGATTCTGACTGATGGGAAACATTGGCACTTTATACATTATTCATAGAACATGGTTATGCATACAGCCTAATGTCCGATTTACCCCTTCTAACTGCCAGGGGCTGTGTTTCAACACATGAATAGTCAATAAGTTGATTTCTGCACTCACTCCCTGAGAAACACTGTTGATCTTAAGATATAGAGATGCAGGCAATACTCATGTAACTCAAACAAGCTCTATGTCACTCTTTTCAGAAACTTTGCTATCACAACCCCAATTCCAATGAAGCTGGAACAGACACATAAATCAAAACAGAATACGATGATTTGCAAATCCTTTTCAACCCATATTCAATTGAATAAACTACAAAGACAAGATATTTAATGTTTAAATGGATAAACTTTATTGTTTTTTGCAAAAAATTCACTCATTTTGATTTTAATGCCTGCAACACATTCCAAAACAGTTGGAACAGGGGCAACAAAAGACTGGGAAAGTTGAGGATTGCTCAAAAAACACCTACTTGGAACATTCCACAGGTGATCATGTTAATTGGAAACAGGTGAGTTCCGAGCATCCAGGTGATGCTATAGCTGCCCGTAGCTGGGAGCTCAGAGAGCAAAATTGGCCGTGCTCTCAGGGTGGGAGGGGCAGCATACGTTCCCCCCATGTCAATCAGCGCGACACTGTCCAGTCATGGGCATCTGTGAGCTCATGTATACAAGAGGTGGGCGGGAGCGCTCTCCTCCAAGCGCGCTACACCCAAAGGTTGCATGAGCCACAGCTCGAAAAGAGTGATGGGTGGGAATTGGAGACGACTAAATTAGGGAGAAAAAAATGGGGAAAAAAAAAAGAACAACGTTTCCCAAAGTGCAATTGCAAGGAATGTAGGGATTTAATCATCTACAGTCCATAATATCATCAAAAGATTCAGAAAATCTGGAGAAATCTCTGTAAGTAAGCGGCAAGGCCGAAAACCAACACTGAATGCCCATGACCTTCGATCCCTCAGGTGGCACTGCATTAAAAACCGACATCATTCTGTAACGGATATTACCACATGGGCTCAGGAACACTTCAGAAAACCATTGTCAATGAACACAGTTTGTCTCTCCATCTACAAGTGCAAGTTAAAACTATACCATGCAAAGCGAAAGCCATATATCAACAACACCCAGAGAAGCCGGTGGTGTTTCTGGGTGTTGTTGATATATGGCTTTCGCTTATAAGCCAACAGCGTGGCTTCAAGTAAAAGAGTGTGGGTACTAGACTGGCGCAAAATATGACAATGGAGACCCCGGACTGTTGAGCAACTGATGTTCTAGCTGAAGAACGGGAAAGAATTCCACCTCCAAAGCTTCAACAATTAGTGTCCTCAGTTCCCAAATGCTTATTGAGTGTTGTTAGAAGGAAAGGTGACACAGCGGTAAACACGCACATGTTTGGACATTAAATATCTTGTCTTTCATATTCAATTGAATATGGATTGAAAAGGATTTGCAAATCATCGTAATTACATTTCAGTCACAGGCAAGCTAAGGTGGGGGGTTTTATTAATCTGAATATCTATGTGTGGTTGGTTTGATTTTGAGCTGCCATTTTAAGCAAAAGTTAGTTGCTCAGAGCAAACATGATTCTGATTCAAACAATTAATTAAGGTACAAGCTCCTTCACGACAAGCTGAAGTTCACTGCTTCTGTTATGGCTCGGTCGATTCCTGATTCAGCCACCAGAGGGAATGGGGATGCTGTTCCCTCTGCGACCTCTGGGGGCAATGTAGTCACCGATAGGACTACATCATGTCAAACCACCAGAAGAAGTCGAGCGACTACAAGGCCCAGGCAGCCCATGGGCAATCAGGGTTGACGAGGAGCACCTGGCTGGTCGAGCATTTAAGCATCTCGGAGCAAGGGCTCCTTCTCACACCCTCCCTCCCTTTCTTTCTCACTGATACTTCCGGGTTGGAGTCTTTAGCGGTGAGACGCTCCTCTCGCTGAGGCCCAACTCCGCTTGGTTTTCCTTGCCTTTCCTTTTTTTGGTTTGTTTTCTTTAACTGAGGAAGGAATAGCCAGGAGTTAAAAGGTAGAAAATAAAAGAGATTAAGAAAGAAGAAATAGGGCAAGGAAACAAAGAAAGAGGGAAACATAACAGTAGGGTATGACCAATAATGGACCCAGTGGGTCAGCACACCCTTCATCAAACCGTTCGGCAGCAGGAGACTGCAATAAGTTGGCATGAGGATATGCTGAGAGAACTGGCAGGCATTGATACTCACAGAGCCTGCCAGTGACTCCCATCGTCCCCCTAGAATGTTTCTCAGGGGACAGTCAACACTGCAGGGGCTTCCTGCTCCAATGCTCTCTGGGCTTCGAGCTCCAGGCTTTCCCACAGAGAGGGCCAAAGTGGCCTATATGATGTCACTGCTGACTGTCTGACCAATCTGTCCAAAGTCCCCTCCATGTACCACGACCTCCAGGAGGTTTTTAGCAAAGCTAAGGCGCAGCAGTTACCCCCTCATTGCCCATTTGATTGCGCCATAAATCTCCTGCTGGAGGCATCTGCCCCTAGGGGCCATCTCTTCACCTTAGCGGTGCCAGAGAGGGAGGCCATGGAGAAGTATATCAAGGAGGCACTGGATTTGGGGCTTATTCGTCCCTCGAACTCCCTGGCAGGCACAGGCTTCTTTTTTGTTAGCAAAAAAAGATGGTTCGCTGCACCCCTGTATTGAATACCATGGCCTAAACACCATGACCGTAAAGGACTGATACCCACTGCCATTGACGCAGACGGCATTTGAGGCACTACAGAAGGCCCGGGTATTCACTAAAATGGACCTTCGTAGTGCCTATAACCTCATTCGCATACGGCTGAGATGAATGGAAAACCACCTTTATAACACAGACAGGGCATTATAAGTATCGGGCCATGCCCTTCGGCCTCGCCAACTCCCTGGTGGTCTTCCAGCGATTCATAAATATTTAATATGAATTTCATAAATCCTTGTTGTGCACGTGGGCAGAGCTTAGTGTGGAAATGTTAACTGTTCTGAGAGTTATGTGGCTATAAGTTATGTTCTGTGGTGAAGAAATGTTAATCATATATCATTTTCTTTTGGTTAATGGCAGATAATCACTTGGAAATCTAATCAAACTTTTTACTTTAGATGTTCCATGTGCTGACTGATTTAATACAAGTACTACATTATTTATAAGCTTTATACAGTATTAATAAGCTTTAAGTGAATCCTTACAGACTGTATGTAAGTGATTAATATATCTATTGTTTGTATCTTCATACACAAGGTGGAAACCAGTGGCGTTACAGTAAAATCTCCACACAGCTGCAGAACATCTTGCTCAGGCATTACAGACTACAACAGTTATATTATATATGCATCAGACATACTTTATTTATTTTTTTAGGTTAAGCTGTAAGGGACCTATGCAAAGGTATCTACAGGTAGTCCTTGAATTACGACGCTGATCCGTTCTTACGTGGTGTCGTAAACCGATTTTCGGTGTAAGTTTGAACATACGTCGATTGCATAGGAGCAGATCCTTTCACATGTAAAAGGATGCGAGCTTTATCCTTAACAATGGTAGCGACCGTCGAACGACTAAGTCTGAGCACCCCGGCCAATGTTTGATGCTGTTTCCCCCTTATTGTATAGCTTAACGATATCTAATTTCACTTCCATGGTGATGGCCTTCCTCTTCTTTGATGCACTGCCACCAGAAGAGTCTGCCTTGCTCTTGGGAGCCATAATAAAGGGCAAAAAGTTAACAAAATCAACACACATGTGACAGACACCGACGAAGCAACAAGCCACAATAGCGTACGTACAATGTTTACAATCCACTGGGGTGACGCACTGCCGCATCAGTCCCGAGCCTCGTAACCGACCGCCATGTATTCCTCTGCCATCAACACAAACACAAAAGTCACGATGTTTTACGACGCATAACTATTTAAGTTGAAACAAAGCTTATGGGAGATGCGTTGTAACCACGAAACGTCGGAACTCGAGACCGTCATAACCCGAGGACTACCTGTATCTTGAAGTTCTTCATTTCAAGTAATGCTGAAATGAACACAAGAAGTTGAAGACAAAAAGGCATGTTTTAGGACTTGTTATAATACTGCAACAAAGAGACCTTTTCAGTGTTTAAATGATTTGTATAATTTTTAAAGTAGCTGTCTGGTGATGTCTTTTATCAGTGTTGCATGTTAAGTGTGTTGTTTAAAAACTGTTTTTTGACGTGCAAATAAAATCAATTTTTTAAGAATTTATGTTTGCTATGCAGTGTTCACTTGTTACATATATTTTGCATTTACTTGATACAGATAAAAGTCATAGCTTGGTCAACTTTGATAGTGATTAATAATAAACAAGTAAATAAATATAGTTAGCACAAAACAAAATACATTACTTGGACCAATACTGATGCATTTGATGAATATAAAACATTTCCTCAACAAAAATTGCCACAACAATTTTTTTAGCTGGTCCTAAATTTTGGGGTTTTCAGCAGAACCTAAAATATGCATTTCACAGAACTTAAATTAAGCCAACTAAAAACAGTAGATGCAACAGGTCACTAGAAGTTTTTAGGTTGATGAGAATTAAAATGTTTTACATTGTGGCCCTTTCAGTGGCCTGGAGAGGATCAGTGTGTAGAGTGAGTAGAGTCAGTGAAGGATGTGGGAATGCATACAGTAGGCTCTAGGGTCAGTCAAGATTAACTGCGTGTTCCAGATGACTGTTCAGCCCTGCTTGGAATTCTCATATTTTCAATGAAGTCGGAAGTTTGCCAGGCTCTAGACCCCAAACACTGGGCCGACAGCAGAACTGAGGTTCATACAGATGGGTCATACAGCTAAGTCAACTCAAGCAGAGTTTTTTTCTTACTCACAGAGAAAATCTAAATGCTTTTAAAAATACATGAGCCCTTATTATTTGCAAGGTGAGTGTAAAATCCTAAGCATTTTGAGAATTCACCAAACCACAAATTTAGTGTTTACCTTCACACCTAGGCAAGTGGTTGCTCCAGCCCTCAGCCAAACATGTTCTGGTGGCTACCAGACTCGCCATCTGGTAACTAAAAGAAACATTAATTATGAAGGTTGTTGTACTGAATTGTGCTCAAATAATCTGACACTGTACCTTACCCTGTTTTGCATGTGTATTTAATAGTGGTTCCATAAACAAATTCAGTGCCATTGACAAGTGTAAATCTCCCATTTGGTATATCATGTGGAAGCTCACATCGTTTACCTGTTGATATTTAAAAACAAAGCTGGAATTATAACAGTTTTTTATTTTAAATTTACAGAATCCTTCCTATTCCAACACCCCCGACTAAAACTCTAGACCTACTCCAACTTATTGTTTGCAAAAAATATTCTCCATATACAACAAACTGTTGACTTACGTGAACATTTAGCATTTCGAGGATTCTCCCATGTGTGTCCATTACAAACGAAGGCTACTCTTCCTATATACCCATGTTGGCAGGTATATATCAGTGAATCTCCCTTAGCATATTTGCTTTTCAAAGAATTAGGGGAAACTTCAGCATTTTCTACTGTGGGAATCTCTGTGCAGGCTGGTGCTTCAGAGGATGGGCCACTATTTAAATCTGTCACAGAAACCAGATTACTCTTAAATATTTCTGTGCTTCATTACTAACATACATGGCATACACAATATGGCATACATGCAGGTGGCATAATTTACAGTTTTATGTACAAAAAAACAAAACAGAAATAACAACAATAAAAAAGTAAATGTCTTACCATCGAATGCTGAAGTATAAACAATGGCCAAGAAACAAATATACAGGACAAGAAGACTTGACTTCATTGTTTCAGTTTACTCACTGAACATAATGTGAGACTAACGAAATTTTAAACGGGTTAATATTTACCAATTTAAGCCCACCCTTCCAGGGCTTTAATTAAAAGTTGCTATGTTGAAATAAGTAGTTTTGTAAGGCTGTTTTTGTGGTTAATGATTAAATACTGTGTACACAATTACCCAAGACCTCCAGGTCTGTTTTGGAGTAAAAAGTACAAAGTTTTATTTAAACTATGTAGACAAAAAAAAAAAAAAAAAAAAAATATATATATATATATATAGGCCATTAAAGCAGTCTCATGCTTTTGTATCTGATGTTTATATGGCAATTAAGATGCACCAAGGTGTTGGTCACAAAAGGAGCTTTTGCACATTATACATATTTGATAACATCATGTGGTAGAAACCTAATTCTATAAGATAATTTTTTTATGTCTTGAGCAAAGGATGAAATACTTTTGAATATTAATCCATGTTAACCCAGAATCACTAACTATAAAATATAAACATTTAAAGAAATTAGACTGAGCAACTAAAATTTCTCAAATATGATTCCATATTAATAATAGTTGTTGAAATCCTGCTGCTCAGGCAGAGGAGATGATGAGAAGATGATCTGGCACCAGCAACCTTGCCACAGGGTTTCCTGTAATTCATACACCATTCACCCAGTTTGTATGTACATAACCTCCAAAGCCTGCACTTTGAGCTGATATTCATTATACTACATACCGTGGTAAAATAAATATAAGGTTATAAATATAAGGCTATAGGTTTTATTTAAACATTGGTGGGGACATAAAGGAAGTCCACAGAAGCTGAAGTTCTTGCATTTATGATAGACTTCTGACCACAATTTCCTGTCATCTAGAGCATTTATTTAGAGATGTTTAAAGCCAACACACTCATAAAAGGAGTTTTTTCATGTTCATGAGGCAATTATTTTTGATTATGTTAACCAACAATACAATTGGCTTTCTGTACTTCATGATAATGTATCTAAACAAGCAAACATTTGTAATTGGAAAAAAAACTCCTCTATATTCAGGGATTGGCCATTAGTTTTTTAGTTTATACTGAATTCAAGAGTATGTTTACTAACAAATTTTGGAATGTTTACTGCTACCTGGCAGGACTGCTTCTGTCACCTATAAAACAAGACACTGATGCATGCCATATGAACAGTAAGACAACATGTGCCTATTCGGAGTAACAATGCTGAATCTCACTACCAACATGTCACCAAGTTATTATTCGTCTTTCCCTGTGACCCTGCCTTTCCACCTGCCTCTCCTCTGAGCTACTACGTTGTCGGGTTGTTTTTAACTATTAGCATTAACATGAGCTCCAAATGTCCACCATGCTTTTTTGGCTGCCATCCTGACTGAGCACATTAGCTAAATTAGGCTACACTGCCAAACACACACACACACACACACACTCTCACACACACACACACACATATTTATACTTGTGAGGACCTTGACATTGGACAGGCTTGTGAGGACCACCCTTTCTACTAGTGCTATGAAAAAACAAACACTACAACTCACCAGTAGATGTCACTGGCATCTGATCTCAGTTCAGAATCAGAAACACACTTGACAACCTCCGCTGTGAGGAAGCTAGGCAGATTTTTGCCACCTAGTAAATTATAGCAAGTGGGTGGTCCCAAGTGTGTTTTGATTGGATAATTGTATTAATGAAAAGTGTTTGTGATTGGCTAAAATTCTGGTGGGAGGGAAGAAGTTTTTTTTTTAACTTTTAAAACAATAAAAAAATAATAACAACAAAAAAAAAATGATGTTATGGGGAGCCTGAATGGCTGGACACTGGGTTTGGCTGGGTTGTTATCTCTGTGGGCGAGCCTCTTATAGAGAATCTGAACTGGCGCAGCGCGTGCGAGCAGCACACAGACAAAACTTAAATTGACTCTGTAGTGTTCAATAGAAAAGACACTGTCTGAGCAGCGGAGAAAGACGAGTTTGATTTAGGGCAAAGAAACCTAACCTCCTAACCTTGGGCATGAAGCCCTACCCCGTGATCTCACCTCAATGAAAGTGAAATAATTGAATAGACACCATAGCTTTTGAAAGAGCTCTTTAAATAGCCCAAGAAACAGGTGTCTCTTGTCGTGACAAATTGCCCCTGGGTCTGCTGGGAGATGGAGTTCTCCTGTCGGGAGAACTATGCTGCAGGGCCCCCTAGTGTCGGACCACGGCACAGCATGACCCCTAAAAGAGTTAAAGCAAAAAACTGAAAAAAAAGAGTTAAAGCAAAAAAAATGTTTATTTTGAGATAACTATAACACTTAAGTGTTATTTAAGTAGTTATTATTTTCCAATTAATTGAAATGTGAAACACATTACCAACACATCAAACGAAGGGTTCTGTAAGACCACGCAAACACATCCCAGCTGAATCATGTTGTTAGGAACTGCCAGGCCACGCCCACTTCCCTTCCTCGCTCCTCTAGTCCCTCAATAGGACATTTTGATTTACTCTTCAGACCCCAACTCGCATACCAGCAACACTAGGAGGGTCATCCAGACTCTGATGGAGAACGGACTTTATATTAAAGCGGAAAAATGCGAATTTAATCTGGAGAGCATAGCCTTTTTAGGCTACATCATCAATGCAAAAGGGGTCGAGATGGACCCCTCCAAGGTGGATGCTATCCTTAAGTGGAGCACTCCCCGCTCCATAAAGGACCTCCAAAGTTTCCTGGGCTTCGCCAACTTCTTCAGGCGTTTTATCCGTTCCTTCAGCCAGGTGGCCCTGCCACTCACCAACCTTCTCAAAGGTAAACCCAAAACTCTGGCATGGAACAATAAGGTGGAGCTCGCCTTCCAGAAGCTTAAGATGGCCTTCACCGCGGCCCCCGTCCTGGCTCACCCGGACCCGGAACTCCAGTTCCAAGTTGAGGTCGATGCCTCCGTATGCCTCAGTAGGAGTCGGGGTGGTGCTTTCACAACGCCACAACGCCCAGACTACACCCCATTGCTTATTTGTCACGTAAGCTCACTCCTGCTGAACAGAATTATCATGTGGGCGACAGGGAACTCCTTGCCATTAAGCTAGCCTTTGAGCAGTGGAGGCACTGGCTCATGGAAGCCAAGTTCCCAGTCCAAGTAGTCACTGACCACCGCAACCTGGAGTATCTGAAGGGGGCCCGCAGACTGAACGCCAGACAGGCTAGATGGTCTTTATTTTTTAACCAGTTCGACTTCCTGGTAACCTATAGACCTTGTAAGGAGAATGTTAAGGCAGACACGCTTTCCCGCATCTTCGATTCAGGAAAGCGTCGACTCTTCCTAGGGCCAACTCTTCTCGCCCTGTAGCTCCTCCCAGGCGCACATCTCCCCCTGTTCCTCGCCCCAGAGCTAGTCCCCCGTGCACCTCAGTCACCTCTCCCGCTGGTGCAGGTCCCAGTGTGCACACTCCTCTCCCTAGGGGCCTTCCTCCACGCCCCTTAGTCCCGCCCCGGGCAAACTCCTCCTCCTATTCCTCGCCCTAGGGGTCGACCCCCTCGTAGGTGTAGCTCCTCTTCCCTGTCCCGCCCTCCTCGAGATGGTCTCCCTAGGCCGTTTGTCGTTGACCCCTCTGGGGTCCCCTTAAGGACCTCTTTGGGGGGGGAGCACCAGGCCACGCCCACTTCCCTTCCTCGCTCCTCTAGTCCCTCCTATTGATTTCCTTTCCGTCTCCTCACTGGGTGTGGCTGCTTTCATTTCCGGTTCCGTTGGTATTTCTAGCACTTCACTTCCGGTCTGGCTTCGTGAAGTTTTGTTTGCCCTGGTGCCAATTCTGAGCGTTTTCCTAGATAGCCTTGTCTTGTTTGCAGCGTCTTCTACCGTTACCTCGTGTGCATGAGTATCTTCCTGTTACTGTTTTCCGTGGAGCGTTTGGTGAGTGTTTCTCTTTGTTTGTTTGTGCGCTTGTGCGTGTGAGTGATCCCCGTATGCGTGTGCCCTTGTCTCCCTGTCCTCTTCCTCGTCTCCTTTTTGTGCTCCTTTGTTTGTTTGTTTGTCGTTAGAGTAGGTTTCTTTGTGTTTTCATTATTATTTGCAGTGTGCGAGTTCGGTCGGCTGCGTGTGCGTTGGTACGCAGTGCCAGCAGTGTCCTGGTCCTCGCTCTCTCTCCCTCTCTTTCACTTCTTCTCTCTCTCTCTCTCTCTCCTTTCTCATGCTCGCTCACCCGGGGCCGCTTAGCCAGAACGCACGACTTCACTTCCCCGCTGCTCTCTCTACGGAGCCCTTCTGCTCCGCTCTTCTATCTTCCTTCACTGTCCGAGTCTCTCGCTTCTCCCTCAGACAGCTTTGCTCTTCCTGTGTCCTGCCTTTATTCCGCTCATTCCCAGTGCATTATCGTTTTTGGCTGGTTTCTCCCCTGTGCTCTCTCTCCAGGCACTGTTCCCCCTAGGACTGCTTCCCTGCCGTCACCCTGCCTTCCGTCTCGGCACCTGGGACCTCTCCAGCACAGCTCATCCTCACCAGCCTCCACATTCATCTCATACAGTCACTCTCTGTTGTTAAACGAACTCTCATTAAACTTTACGCTTTGTTACCGCGTCTACGTCTCCAGCTCGCAGTCTTTACCCGCCATTCATAACACATGTAAGAAAGCAATCACTTTGCTACACATACAATTAAAAAACAATTGTGCTTTATTTCTGTCCAGTTAATTGATTAGAAAAAATTGCATTGCATTAAATCTGGACATACATTATGTAAAAAAAGTTGCATGTAGTGGATTGCGCATGCATATTGATCTGCATGTCTGACCTCTGGTTCCTTGGTCCCACCCAAATCACTGACACAGACTGGTGGATGAAGGGCTTTATTTATTCATCTGCAAGTTCAGCATCCACATAATTAGCACAATAAATGAGCGGTCAGCCAGGCAGCCCACAGCAGGGATATCTCTCATGCACATGCACATGTGACTAGCTTTCAGGTAAAATATATATAATATAAAATAATATATAAAATAAAAAACTTGTTTTCACAAACCCAACATGTTCACATTCATCTACATGCACTTAACTCTGTTACTGAGCAGTAGTGATGTCACCCATAAATATTTTTTTATGTGTACAGTATCATGTCTTCAAACCACTAAAAGCTTTTTTTTGTCTTATGACAAAACATACTTTCAAATGGTTTTTAATATGAATGTGCACCATTATCCAATGATATCTTGCAGCTTTGTCTCTCCGAAGACAGATTTGACACCTTTGATCTCTGAATAATACATTTTCATGTCCACACTCATAAAGACCCACCATTAAATAAAGGCAAATAGGGAAAGAGGTAATGGACTAGGGCTGTAATAAATGTAAACAGGTTATTAAAAGCTCTTCTTGGGAGTTCATTGAAGAGTTTTAAAACTTTAGAATTGTAGATAGTAACAGAATAATTACAGGAGAATAACTGCCAACCAGCAACAGTGTGAGTCTAATAACAATTACAACAGAATAGTTTTTTCAGTGTGTCTTATTGTGTGTTCTGAGTGTACACTAAATTTATTCTGAATTACTATTTAACACTGTAATAGAAAACTCCATCATGCAGTCATCACTGCTTTTTCTAAGCATTCTGCTCCACCATGGATGTTTGTACCCAGCACAGCAATGAGATTTTGAAAACATGCACAACAAAAGATTTAGTTTTGTCCATTGCCTTTATTAAAACAACAAATGTTATTTTTTTTAATGCACTGCAGTAGTGTTTCGGTTTGCCATCACTACTGAGCAGAATATAGTAGAGCTTAACAGTTCTACCTGAATACTGAAGTATTTTTCTACGAGTCTGTCGAGAGATTAACTTACCCACAGCAGGGATATCTCAGACTGCTGTGTGTCTCCCTGAATTCACTGTTTTATAGAGAAAAGACTAGTGGCATACTAGAAGATGGCGCTGAACTCATTTGCAGGAATTTCACAAGCTATCAATATGATCACTATTTTAACACTGTTACACATGCTCATAATATTGATGTACATGGTGTTAGTGTGCACATGAGAAGAAAGTAAAGGGCAGCGAGCTGAGTGAGTCAGACACAAGTTTTAATTATGCACTCTAATCACAGTGAGATGTGCTGAGGTGGTGTATTTAAACATCGCAGTATGGCCCAACTCTAAACTCATGTCTGTGATGGCAATACACCTACCGTCACTAACCTCAATATTAGCAACATAATTCTGCTAACAACCGCATTTTATCCTCTTATAATGATCACTGGTAAGATGTCGTCATAAGGTCATACATTTGTTATACATGGCTGAGTATGTGTAGACGTAATACCTCATTCAGATGAAATTCAAATGAAAATGATTGCCATTAACCAATCATTGTAAACTGGTACTAATAAAATAAAATAATACAAATTAAATAATTAAATAATGACATTAATAACATAATAATACAAATAATAAAGAATAAGGTAAGTCATGAGAAGCCTTAGAATGTGATGAACATTTTGTGTATTTACCAAGGTTCATATTAATACAAAATAAACTTAATTTTGCTCTTCATTCAGAGTTTACAAATGGTCAGAAGTAAAATGACCTTATTGTGGTTTCACAGATTTTAAGTCAGAAGTTTACATTTACATTTATGTCATTTGGCAGACAACCTTATCAAAACAGTTGGGACGTTGGGAGGTAAAATGTAAATAAAAACAGAACACAGAACACATGTCAGATGTTGAAAGCGAGACATTTTACCATTTCATGAAAAATATTAGCTCATTGTGAACTAGATGGTAGCAACGTGTCTCAAAAGAGTTGGGACGTGGCAACACAAGGCTGGAAAAGTAAGTGGTACAAAACAGCTGCAGGAGCATTTTGCAGCTACGCAGGTTAAATGACAAGAGGTCAGTAATATGACTGGGTATAAAAAGAGCATTTCAGGGAGGCAGAGTCTCTCAGAAGGAAAGATGTGCAGAGGTGCATCAATCTGCACAAAACTGTGTATGAAAAGTGTAGAACAATTTCAGAAAAATGTTCCTGAACATGAAAGTGTGAAGGCTTTAAATATCCCACCATTCAAGGAATCAAGATTTCAAGTATTGAAGGAGACTTTATTGTCATTCGCATCACATGTGGTACATGGGGTGGACCGAAATTGTGATCTAAAGGTCCCAGTTTCACCCAAAGAGCAATACTAAATTAAAAAAAAGAAAAAAAAAAGAAAATCAATCTTCATTAATTGCACATTGTACCAGTAAGAGCAGAGTGTGAAGGTTCAATTAGCAGGGTAAGAGCACAGTTTT
>JAOTRJ010025236.1:0-14586 GCA_028564905.1 Leptodoras praelongus
AGTTGCCGGCTGGGCACCGGCTCCCCCGTGACCCCGTAACTGGGAATAAGCGGTACAGAAAATGACTGACTGACTTCGCCAAACATGGAGACAGCGGAACAAGTTTTCCGGAGGCTTCTGCAACAGTCTGAGGCACAGAGACAACTTCTCGCCGCTCTCACTCAGCAAGTGCTATGGCTCTCCGCGGACAATCCCGCACCTCAACCTCCTCCTGCCACCGCTCCGGAGACCCTCATCCCTATCACTGAGCCTGAACGTTACTCAGGTAATCTGGAGCAATGTGAGGATTTCCTACTCAAGTTCTCTCTCTTCCTCACTAGCAGGCCCCAGATGACAGAGCACAACGCCATCGCCCTTCTCATCTCTCACCTGTCGGGTAACGCGTCTTCCTGGGCTACTGCCGTCTGGAATGCCAAGGGCCCTGAGGTCCAGTCTCTCTCTGCCTTTACCCAGGTCTTCCGTAGCACCTTCCACGACAGGGTCTCACCGCGGGCGATGAGCTGAAATGTCTCCAACAGGGGCGTCTGTCCGCCATTGAATACTCTCTCAAGTTTTGCACCCTGGCGGCTTCCAGTGGATGGAACGAGCCGACGCTCCTGTCCCAGTACAAGGCTGGACTCTCATCTCATCTCCAGAAAGAACTGGTGGGCCGTGCTCTTCGTCTCAATCTATAGCAACTCATCGGACTCACCATTGAGCTCGATCACCATTGCACCACCTGGAGCCGTAACTGCCGCCAAGACATCCCATCTGCCAAAACCGCCAAAACTTCCACGGTCCCCATGGTGTTGGGACGATCCCGCTCATCTGCTCGGGAACACCGTGAGGGCACCCTTAACAACCTCAGTCTCTACTGTGGCGCTAAGGATCACCAGATCGGAGACTGCTCTCTCAGACCATCCCGTCACCCCAGTAAGGGCCAGAACAAGTCTGTGCACAGCCAGATGAGCTCCAACACTCCCATTTCCAAAAACTCGGCCAAGTTAACCGTGCGAGTGGTCCTACCTCACTCTGATCTGTTTCTCTCAGCCCTTGTAGATTCTGGCACCAAGGGTGACTTCATTGATGCCGATTTCGTCAAAAGGCATAACTTCTCTACCACCCTCATGCTCAGACCTTGTCGCATCACGGGGGCAGATGGGAAACCCCTGGGTTCTGGTCATATTACCCGCTGCACTGTGCCCATCTCTATCCATGTGGGTCTGGTACACAGCGAACACCGCAGCTTCTTCGTCACCACCACTCGCTCTACTCCCATAATTTTGGGACAAGCCTGGCTGCAGGCTCATAACCCCCGGATTTTGTGGCGACCTCTCAGTATTGTTTCCTGGTCCCAATGCTGCTTCCAATCCTGCATCATGTTACCCACCAGGGGTATGCTGTTGGCCGCTGCCTCCGAGCAGGAGGAGGATTTACCCCCTAGCGTCCCGGCTACTTTTCGTGAGCTCACCAAGGCCTTCAGCAAATGTAAAGCCAATCAACTCCCTCCGCATCGCAGTTACGATTGTGCCATTGAGCTCCTACCTGGCGCCCAGCTACCCCGAGCCACGCCGTACCCTCTCTCGCTCAAAGAAACTAAAGTTATGCAGGAATACATCCAGCTCTCCAGAACGGTTTCATCCGTCCATCCAAGTCCCCCTGCCAGCTCAAGCTTCTTCTTCGTTCCCAAAAAAGATGGCTCTCTGAGACCTTGTATTGATTACCGAGAACTCAATAAGGTTGCAAGAGGTATACCTACCCTATTCCTCTCGTCCCCTCAGCCTTGGAACAACTACGATCCGCCAAGCTTTTGACTAAGCTCGACCTCCGCAATGCATATAATCTGGTCCGGATCAAGGAAGGGGACGAGTGGGAAACCACTTTTAGTACCTCCTCCGGTCACTACGAATACTTGGTCATGCCTTTTGGGCTCACCAACGCCCCGGCAGTTTTCCAGAGTCTAGTCAACAACGTCCTCCGGGAACTCCTGGGAACCTGTGTCACCATTTACCTGGATGATATCCTGATCTATTCCCCAGATCTCTCAACCCATGTTGCCAACACCAAAAAGGTGATTCACACCCTCATGCAAAATGCCCTCTACATAAAAGCAGAGAAGTGCGAGTTCAATCAGGAAGCATCGCCTTCCTCGGCTACCTGATAAGCGCTCAAGGGGTCAAGATGGACCCCGCTAAGGTGGACGCCGTCCTGGAGTGGGCCACTCCCCGCACTGTAAAGGAGCTTCAGAGCTTCCTGGGGTTCGCCAACTTCTTCCGGCGTTTCATCTGGTCGTTCAGCCAGACGGCACTGCCCCTCACGATCCTCCTCAAGGGGAAACCCAAGCGTCTGGAGTGGAATGAAAGGGTGGACCAAGCCTTGAAGAAGCTCAAGATGGCATTCACCATGGCTCCTGTCCTGGCTCACCCGGACCCAGAGCTGCAGTTCCAAGTAGAGGTTGATGCCTCCTCAGTAGGGTCCATGCTCTCCCAACGTCAAGGCACTCCACCTAGGCTACACCCCATCGCTTACCTGTCCCGCAAGCTCTCACCAGCTGAAAGAAACTACCACGTGGGCGACAGGGAGCTGTTAGCCATTAAATTGGCCTTCAAGGAATGGAGGCATTGGCTCATGGGTGCCAAATTCCCGGTGCAGGTAGTCACTGACCACTGGAACCGCGAATACTTAAAGGGGGTCCACCGACTCAACGCCAGACAATCCCACTGGTCCTTGTTTTTCAATCGTTTTGACTTCCTGGTGACCTACAGACCGGGCAAAGACAATGTAAAGGCAGACACGCTCTCCCGGATCTTCGATCCTGACAAGACCACTCTCCCCGTCAAGAGCAGCCTACCTCCTCAGGTGTTCTGTAACGCCCTCTCCTGGGAGATCGATGAGAGAATCCGTAGTGCTAACGCCAGCAATCCTCCTCCCAGATAGCTGCAAATCCCGGAGGGGAGGATTTTTGTGCCTGATCTATTCACCAAGGAACTCATCATGTTCGTGCACACCAATCCCACTGCCGGTCACCCAGGGGAGAAAAGGACTGCGGATAAACTGAGGAGCAAGTACTGGTGGCCTACTCTGAGGAAGGACGTAAACAATGTTATCGCCTCATGCGCCACCTGCGCCGCTTCCAAAACTTCACGTAGGCTTCCCACCGGCAAGCTCCTTCCACTGCCTGTGCCTAACCGTCCATGGAGTCACCTGGCCATCGATTTCATCACCGACCTCCCACAGTCTAAGGGTAACACCGTCATCTTCACTGTAGTCAACAGGTTCTCTGTAGAGTAAAGTTCCTGGCTCTTCCGGCGCTTCTGTTCGCCTTCCAAACGGCCAAACTCCTGTTCAACGAGATTTTCTGTCACTACGGCCTCCCCGAAGACATCGTTTCCGACCGTGGCCCACAGTTCACCTCCGCAGTCTGGGAGGCCTTTGTTAAAATGTTGGGAGCCTCTGTCAGTCTAACCTCGGGATACCACCCCGAATCTAACGGCCAATGCGAGCGCACCAACCAGGAGCTCGGCAGGTTCCTTAGGACGTACTGTCAGACTAACCAGCATGATTGGGCCACATATCTCCCTTGGGCCGAGATCTCACAAAACTCCCTCACTAGCACCGCCACAGACATCACCCCCTTCGAGTGCTTTCTGGGCTTCCAACCACCCTTCGCTCCCTGGGACCCTAACCCGTCCAATGCCCCTGCCGTTGACGAATGGTTCCGCCGGAGCAAGGAGATCTAGGCTACTGTCCATCGGCGAATCACAGACTCAAACAAAAGATCCAAGGCTAACGCTGATTGTTTCCACTCAGAGGGGCCCAAGTATGCTGTAGGTGACCTAGTGTGGCTCTCTACCCGTGACCTATGCCTCAAAGGGAACCGAAAGCTTAATGCTCGCTATGTCTGCCCGTTCCCTATCTCCCGCATTATTAATGAGGTCACCGTCACTCTCAAGCTCCCTCCTCACCCTCCTTCCACACTTCACTCCTCAAACCACACACTCCCGGGCCCTTAGATAATACACCACACCAACAGTTTGCACACCAGACACCCCATGACCCCCTACCTACACTATATCCAACATCCTAGAATCACGCCACACTCCCTATGGGCTCGAATACCTCATCTCCTGGGAGGGCTTTGGTCCCGAGGACAACTCCTGGACCAAGCGGTCCAACGTCCTCGACAAGGCCCTCCTTCACCAAGTTCACCTCACACACCCTAATGCTCCTGCTCCCCGTCCCAGAGGTAGACCTTCCCGTTCACCCGCTCCTCGCCCCAGAGGTAGACCCCCTCAGTCACCTTCCCCGCTTCCGGTAGTCCCAGTGTGCCCACTCCTCTCCCTAGGGGCAACCATCCCCGCCCCTTAGCTTCTTCCAGGCACATGTCTCCTCCCGTTCCTCCTCCCAGTGTGCCCACTCCTCTCCCTAGAGGCAATCCTCCTCGCCCCATAGCTTCTCCCAGGCACACGTCCCCTCCCGTTCCTCCTCCCACTGTGCCCACTCCTCTCCCTAGGAACAATCCTCCTCGCCCCTTAGCTCCACCCAGGCACACGTCTCCTCCCATTCCTCGCCCTAGAGGCCGACCCCCTCGTAGGCCTAGTTCCTCTTCCCCGTCCCACCCTCCCAGAGATGGTCTCCCTAGGCCATTTGTCGTTGACCCCTCTGGGGCCCCCTAAATGAGGGGGGGGGGGTTATGTTAGGAACCGCCAGACCATGCCCACTTCCCTTCCGTGTGCATCTAGTCCAGCCTTCTAATTCCATTCTCTCTCCTCACTGGGTGTGGCTGTCCCTTTCTAACTGGCTTTGCGAAGTATTGGTTTGCCAGCCTGCCATTTCTGAGCGTGTTTCCTTATCTTTAGAGATAGTTTTGGTTGTCAGTTTTTTCCCTCGTCCTTTGCGTGAGTGAGTCTCTTTCCCGTGCGAGTGTTGTTCCGTGTGTTTGGTGAGTGCATGTCTGTCTTTGTTTGTGCGTTTGTTGTGTGCTTGCGTCTCCTGCTTGCTTGTGTGTGCGTGTGTGGCTTCCTATTTCCCGTTTTTTGTATTGTGCTCCTTTTGTGCTTTTGTTTTATTAGCTTAGGCTTTTTCCTTTTCTATTTAGGAGCTTCCCTGTTTTGCTTTGCAGTGCGTTGAGTCGGCCGGCTGTTTGCATTGGTTGCAGCACCAGTGCACCAGCCAGCGTGCTCGTTCATGTGCCCCTGTCCTTATCTTGTATATAGATTACTAACCACTCACTTCTCTGTGTCTAGGCACTCTTTAATTACTAACCATCAGTGTCCCAGACCCCTCTCTCCTTCTCTTTCGCTGCCTCTCACTCTCTCTCTCTCTTTTCACCGTTGCTCACCCGGGCATGTGTAGCCAGTCCCACTCGCTTCACTTCCCTCCTGTTCTGTCTCCGGAGCCCTTCCGCCTCGTCTCCTGTCCTGTCTCTGGAACCCTTCCGCTCCGGCTTCCCAACTTCCTTCCCCATCCGATCTCCTCCTCCCCTTCGGACGGCTGTCCTACTCCTTCTCTTTCCCTTTTCCTTATGATCATCCCTAGTATTTGTTGTTTTTGGCTGGTCTCTCCCCTGTGCTTTATCTTCCGGCAGATTCCTCGCGATGCCCGATTCCCCTGTCCTTGCCCTGCCTCCCGTCTTGTCTCCTGGGACCTCCAAGCACAGTGCCTCCTCTCCTGATCACGTTCCCTGCCTGCCGCTTGCATCCGCCTCAGTCCATTCCACTGTCCTGTTCATCTCATTATATTCAATAAACTTGGACTTGTGTGTTCTAAATCAGCGTCTCCTCATCTCCTCTTTTCATCAGTTTATAACAATGAGAGAGTGATAGTCAACTGTTGTCCCTATTCATTAGCATCATGATTCAGAAATCAGTTTAAACTTGTGTTAGCACATCTAGAACTACATTTACTTAATTTAAAGAGGATTGTATTTTTATCCATATAATCTAATATCATGCTGAAATGTTTTAGTTTATGAATTAGTGAATGAATGAATGAAAGTTACATTTATATAGCACTTTTCTCAAACCCAAAGACACTTTACAGTCAACATACAACTTTAACACCAATCACACACCAGTGAGAAGCGGCAGCCAATTCCACACAGCGTACTCTCAACCAGAGACCACAGCCCCCTGGAGGACTGAATGGGGTGCAGGGAAGGGAAAGAGGACAACACCCAGGACAGAGCACCATCCACCACTGGGTGACAGACACACAGCCATTCACACACACACCAGGATTATAGGGCAATTTTTTGTATTTACAATTCACCTAACTTGCATGTCTTTGGGCTGTCGGAGGAAACCAGAGTACCTGAAGTAAACCCACACAGACGCAGGGAGGACATGCAGACTCCACACAGATCGCCCCACCCTGGGGATCAAACCCTGGACCTTTTTGCTGTGAGACAACAGCTCTATCCACTGAGCCACCATGCTGCCCGGTTCTGTGCTATGGGCATAAACAAATAAACCCTTATGTGGGAGAGAGTGGGAGAGAGCATACATGCATGCATGACACACACACAAATAATAATCTGCTTGTTTCCTAGCATTGGAAATCACATTTCTTGTTATGTTGCCTATTTCTTGCAATTGCTGTGGTTAAGAAGTGTTTGAGAAATAATGTAATGTTTAATTACTTCCAAAATCTTAAACAAATTAAGAAGAAACATTGTTTTTACTGTAACTTAGTGTTTTAAATGTAACTACTTTTTTGTATGCACTACACCTACAATTGATTTTTATTAATGTTATAATTACTAATTTGTGGTGTGTGTAAAATAGTATTACACCAGCGATTGTATTATCAGAGTTATTATTAGAATAAATCACACATACGTGAATTCTAACAAAGTACTTGAAACGTCTTCTACAGAACACATATTGTAAGTGTCTTACACAGTATAAGTATGTATTGTTATACACTATATTTTACAATAAGAACATTTGCTAGGAGTGGAAAACAAAGTGTAGATGTTTTACTTTTTACCTGGATAGAGCGGAATGACTGTTGTGCTAGATGTCTTGTAGTATGTGTCTGTGAAATATAATACTTGAAGTACGTCTTGAATATGTTTATGAAACTTACAATAGAGATAAATTTGCTTTGCGTAGTTGTGCTTTTTTCCTAGACTTTGACATCACTATTGTAGATGCTTTCCGTAAATGTGGGTGTCAGTGCTTCACACACATTAAGAGTCATTACTAAGACAAAGGGCACTAATCTCTTCACAGCAGGGGAGTGGGTTATGGAGCAGCCAAGCTTTGGGCATGCTAGTGTTAAAACAGTGATTTAATAACTGCATTTATAATGCATATATAATCATATTTATACTTCCAGATACAAATATACAGTATATAATATATAATATATATTATATTTAATTAAGAATATCAGAAAATCAGAAAACACAGTGTGATTAAGATGCTATAAGTAACTAAAACACTGACACAACCAGTCCACTGGCATCCATCATGTGCAGACCTGAATTCAGCACTTCTGTCTGGCTCTTGCTCATATGTTAGGCCTATGTGTATTTGAGGTAGGGAGAGAGAGAGAAAGAGAGAGTGTGTGTGTGTGTGTGTGAGAGAGAGAGAGAGAGAGAGAGAGAGAAAGGTGAATGTCTGACCCTCACCTGGATGAGATGTGTCATGGTGAATGTGAATCAGTATGGACCAGCCTATTGCCCCCAGTTCCCCAACTCTGCAACTCCACATCTTCAAATATACCATGTATCCATAACTTGAAAATCATTCACTGATTATAAGGTGTGAACCCACTGCTATAGGACACTGACAGGGGCACTGCATGAAAAAATCATCATCTTCACATAGTAGTGTAAACCCTGGAGAGTGTGTTTATTAATAGAACACTTCCTGAAAAGAGACTAGTTCAGCCATGCATGGTGTTCCTGCCAGTTTTCATGGATATCTCTAGCTGCTTGTGGGAACAGGTGAGTGACAGTGTTTGGGGAAATTGTTCATTCCATGGTTAGCTCACTTCAGTGTATATCAAGGACCTTTACAGGTATCTCTTCATCTCCTTAGGGATATCTAGGTGCCAGTGAACATTACCTAGAGGCTGAGAAGCTTGTCTTATTATATATAAATTTCAACAAAATCTAACCTTTTAACATATCTCAAATTCAAAGGATTGTCTCATGGGATCAGTTTCCTCACATGTTCCTCACATTCCTCAGTCTAATCTATGGATTATTAGTTCCTTTACTATATACTTTCTCCAGATCACTAAATTACTTCCATGTAAAGTAGGATTAATATCTGCAATAAAAGTAAAGGAAAGATAAAAAGACAATTATACATATTTCCTTCACACTCATTTCCTTCACAAACTGTTCACAGTGTAGTGTGATTGGGCTCTAGGATTCAATCAGGGTTGGGATGGTTATTTTAAAAATGTATTCCAAAACAATCACTAATTACCTGTTTACTTTCCATTACTTTTGGTGATATTTTCTGCTTTAACCACAGGAAAGCCAAGCAAATATCCTTGATTAAAAGTTTAGCAATTTTTTTTGAAGATTTGGTAAAAAGATTGCAATATTTAAAAATCTTGAATTAAATTTTTATTTTATATTTAATGTCAAAGAATCCACATTTGTATTATATTCTGCTGAAACAAAACTCTTGGATGTTGCTCATGTATTAGCAGTATAACCTACTGTACTGCTTGGGGCTGTAACATTTGCAAACTAAGAACAGTTCTCTAACATGAAGGGGAAATGAAATGGAATGTGCTTCTTATGTCCCTTAAGCTGGCCCTACAAAAGAGGAATTTCAGGCTGATTTTGGGTCTGATTTGCCCCTCCATGATTCAAGGGTAATCTGAACTGACTCTCTGTCCAAAAGATTCTGTAGTGTGAGGGGGTCTACAGACATGATCTTATTGCTCCCAACTTGATTGGAGCCTCACAGTTTTCTCCCATGTTTTTTAAAATGGGTTAAATTTGAAAATCCTGTAGTGTGGGGCCAGTTTTACTCATGAAACTTAAAGAAGCAATCGTTGTGGCCATTTAAGCATAACCTAATATTGCACTTAATGCATGCATTGGTTTTATATCAGTCTTTGCAGTGTGCACATTGGCCTTTTTTGTCCACTGTCATTGGCCAATGTGAACAGTTTAGTCCACACAAGTCAATGAATTTATGTCTCTCTGTCACAAAATCTTACACTTGCATGCAGTATATGCATACACACAAAGACACTACATTTAAACATTCCATTTGAAAAGATGTGTAGACAGAAAGATATCTTCTGATATTATCCTAGTCATGGGTTGCCAGGGCTGCTGGAGACTTTCCCAGTGCTCATTAGGCAGGGAAACATCCTGGTTGCCAGTCCATCGCAGGGCAGACACACAGACAGACATATTCATAACAAAACAAAACAAAATAAATATTCAAAAACTTTTACCAAATGGAATCTTTGAATATTTCAGAATTTGTCTCTGAAACATTGATTTAATTAATGTATTCACTGATTGCACTAATCTCTCTGCATGTGTTCTAGCACAACTATCAACCTCAGCAGGTATGTGCGGAGCAGTGTGAGACAAAATATCATAATGTGATGTGTGTAGTGTGTCTGCATGGTGAAACTATGCTAGATTCAGTGCTTACAGTGGATGGTGCTGAATTGGTTGAAGGCATGCCAGACTTGCTTGAATCTTCAGATGAAGAAGTGGACAATTCTCTTATGTCCTGCTGCATCCTGTATTTTGTAGACATGAATGCTAGGACCTTCACCACCAACAGTGTACAGTCCATTCTCCCATTTGTCTGCCAGTAATTTCTTGCCTTCTTCTTCTTTATTAGCTACCAGCACATTATCCTCCTCAGACAGTTCCCTTGATATATCAGTTGTATTGCTGGGCCTGCTATTGCTGTTCAGCAGTTGAGTGTTTCTGAGCAATCTCCATAGCACCCTTAAAACTGCAAAACAGTGACTCTGCATATGAGTTGTAATCAACAATGCTGTTTCTTATCCTTTGCTGACCAAAAATCTATACATAATAACGACATTAGGTGACAACACTTGACATATTCTCTAATGTCTTTCTCCTTGTTAAGCCAATAAAAATGTGGCCATATTAAGCCAATAAAAATGTGGCAAGTGAAAGAGTATGCTCTTGACCCTGATGATGGATGCCTGACATGTAGCTTACCCTACTGCATGAACAATCCGAGGACATTAGATTAGTGCCCTGCTTTTCTTGTCCAGATGGTTGCTTCTTAGCAATAGCAAAGAGGTGACTGGGTCCTCCTCCACAGAAGTTATGGGTAATGTTTCTTAGCTGCTTGACAGATGTTGGATGGGCTGAGCTAAAGTGATTGCTCTGCCTCTGCTGCATCAATCTAATCACAATTTGTCTGGCAAAGAACTCTGATATCAGCTGCATCATACTTAGTATTGTGTGGTAAATGGTTTGCCTGATCTGCACATCTGAGACTGGCTGCTTGCTCTAAAAACATCCTGCATGGAATCCTCCTCTACTCTATTGGACTGCCCCTGCTTGATGGGTTTGGCAAAAGAATTACAACTCAAAGTATCAGCCACAACATTCACTTTCCCAGGTAAGGGTTTGTGATTGAATGGCAAACATTGCAAATCGAAAATGAAAGTTTTGAAACACAACACAATTCACATGCATCAAACTTGGGCTTTGATATGAGGTAAACAAGTGGGTTATTATCTGTCCAGACTGTAAACATATTGCACTTCAACCAGTGACTGAATTTCTTGCATTCACTCCATTTCAAGGCCAAAAACTCTTCTGTAATTTGGATATTTCTGCTCTGATGCACCAAGAGCCTGGCTTGCAAAGGCAACAAGTCTTTCTTTGCATTCTCCCTTAGACTCTTGAGATAGCACAGCCCAAAGTCCATCCAATGATGCAGCAGCTGACAAGATAATGGGCTCATGACATTTAGGATGTGTAAGCACAATACACTCCAGCAGCATGGTCTTCAACTGATTAAAGCGCTCTCATATTCTAGTGTCCAGTGTGCAGGTGTAAGATTCCTATATAAGAAAGGATTTGATTCTTCCAACAGAGGCTGTACCCCCTAATCCCCTAATGCTAATGCTAATGCTAACTATGCTACTGGTAATAATGCTAATGCTAATTATACTAATGTTAACTATATTAATGCTAATTATGTTAATGCTAACAATGGTAATGATGCTAAAGGTAACAATACTAATGCTAACTATTCTAATGCGTACGATGTTACTACAAACTATGCTAAAGGCAACAGTGCTAATGCAAACTATGTTAATGCTAATGATGTTACTGTAAACAATGTTAATGCTAGCTATGCTAATGTTAATGATGCTAATACTAACTATGTTAATGATAATTATGTTAATGCTAACAATGCTAATGTTTACTATGCTAATGGTAATGATGCTAATGGTAATGATGTTAATACTATGCTAATGGTAATGATAAGGCTGATCATGCTAAAGTAATGCTGCTAATGCTATGTTAATGCTAGTAATGTTAAAGCTAATTATGCCAATGCTAATGGTGCTGATGCAAAAGGCACTGCTGGATTTTGCTGCACCATGCATTGTTCAAAAAACACACACACTCTTCCCCCTTAAGCCTTACTGGCAGCCGTCTGGTCTCCATGGTGTACAGAGTGCATGTCGAGCTGAATAGCACTGTCAGGCACTTTATCTGAGAGCCAAGTGTCGGTGAAAATTAGAGCGCAGCACTCTCTTATTTCCCGCTGTGATGTAATCCTCACTCTCAGCCCATCCAGTTTGTTTTCCAGACACTGCAAGTTAGCTAGCAGGAGGCTGGGCACCGGTGGTCAGCGAGCACAAGCTTTTAGCCTAGTATGGAGCCCTCCCCTCCTGCCTCACTTATGTGGCCATCTCTGAAGCACTCTCCAGCAAGGTTTGTCTGTTGTATGTAATCAGGCCATGACATTTGCGTACTACAGAGAGTGTAAAGAACTAAAAAAAGAAGAAAAATCTGGCATTCAAGAGCGAAGTGAGCAAACATGTCCATCTCAGAGGGCACCATGACTTAAAAAAAAAGTGCATATCATATCAATCATATCAATAATAAGATGTATCCACTTGGCTGTTATGTCCTCTGAGCCTGGGGGCTGATGTACTGATGTGGGTTTGTCTGTACAATTGACAACAGTGCATTTCTCATGCATTTTTCTTAGCTTAGGCATAATGCTGAAACACTTCCATAGCTGGGGGGATAAAAGATAATGGTGCCCCTCTGTCAGGTCATGGGTGGAGATATTCATGCAGTAGGTGGAGATATTTATGGGCGGTATTATTCCAGTGATTTCTTTGTGACATGCAGATTCTGAGGGAAATTTAATCCCATTTATTTCTGAAATACGCAAATAAGAACTTGCTGGGTATTCATGTTTGTGGGTCAAGTTTGGTAGTGATTTTGTTCATATCACCTTTAATAAAAATGCAGAATGGGTGAACTGCTGAGAATTGCCACTCAAGCCACACAAATACTTCAATCACTGGCCATTTCCAAATTGGACTACTGCAACTCACTCTTTTCAGGTCTCCCTCAGAACTCTATCCAACCGCTACAGCTCATCCAGAATGCAGCTGCATGTCTTGTCTTCAACCTCCCCAAGTTTTCCCACACTACCCCCTTACTCCGCTCCCTCCACTGGCTTCCAATAGCTGCCTGCATCCAGTTCAAAACCCTGACCCTCATCTACAAGGCAAAAACTGGACCTGCACCCACATACCTCAAAGCTCTCATCACCCCTCGCACTGCACCTCGCTCCCTTCGGTCCACTGCCCGACTGGTTCCACCATCTACCAAGGGTAAACACCAACCAAGGTGGTGGAAAAACTTTCATACATGATTGTACTCTTAGACATCTGAGCTAGTATCAGAATATATTTGTTGATGGTGACCTTAAAGCACTTTTTGTAAGTTGCTCTAGATAAGAGCATCTGCTAAATGTCTAAATGTAAATGTAAATGCCAACCAGTGAACAAACACTGCATATAATGGTGAGCAAGGTAAGACATAAGACATAAACAAAAGAAAGGAAACAATACTTTGAATGAAAAGAAACTAGAACGACAAAAGATAACATACAAATAACTAAATGACAAGTTACTTTTGTTTGGGTACCAGGCTTAATCTTAATCTTTTTACTTTGAACTTGTTCCTCTTTTCAACTTGGTCTGTTTTCATCTTTTTTTTCTCTTGACCTTTCTTCTCCTGATCTGTTCTGCACATGAGGTTTTCACATTTTGTCTTTTTGTCTTAGCTTCAGTGTTGGTTTGCAAGACTTGCATGCTTCTATGTTTGCCATTATTTGCTGTTTTCCTAGTGCTCCTAAACCATGACTAGTGATTTATGAACAGGTGGGCTAAGCTTTGACTAGGGGGGGGGTCTAGAGGTAAGCCCCATAGGATGATTAAATAAATTAAATAAAATGACCCAAAAACATATGCGTTATGAAAGACTTAAAATTAAAAACATGGAGAAATTGCCTCATAGCAGCAAATTTCTTTGAAGAGACACATCATTCAAAGTATGTATTAGGCACAGATGTTATATGACTTACCTACTATCCATCCACTAACAAGATGTACAGATCATCAAAAACACAAGCAATGTTATTTGCAGTAGCAGGTCCTAAATACACTCAACTGTACTACTATATACTGAGAATATAGACTCGTATAATGTGCATCTGATCTGTAGTTGCATTCATGTTTAATAACCTGGATGACTGAATTTTTAGGACAATGTGACATTTGACAGCAGAAAAATTAGTTTCTCAATTTTATTTTCATTTATTCTCACACAGGTATATATTAACAAATCAAAGTTCACTACATCCCCAGCCAGAGAACAAAAAGGATATTTGTAAAACCCCAACAAAAACTAATAAACCAAAATGGTAGTACCAGCCAAAATAGCTCTCTAAATCTAATTTTGACTAAATTTTTCTTAAATCCAGTAAATACATCAAATAACTTTCATTATGAGAAAACTATTATTGTGTGCCTAGAATGAGTAACAATCATATATACTCAAATTCACTATCTGGCTTAAACAATGGTAGCTAGCTTTCTTTCTAGCTTTCACTATCTTTCTTTCTTCTTGATCACTAACCTCCATCAAACCTCCTTCTTTAGTCCAATCAAGGTCAGCTTTGACTTTTTTCATCCCTCTCCTTTCCTGCATGTTGTTTGTTTAAACTGTAAAATTCCTCTTACCTGGCTGGCCTTTGCAGTAGCTGCCATTACAAAAAAGTTTTGTATATCCATAACTTTTCATAAGTTCTCCAAAATCACGTAAATCATGAGCCACAATCATTTCTGTAGCCACCTGCGTAACACTGCATGTGGCTCAACATTGTTTCTGTCACTATCATGTTAAAATCAGCCCAATTACTAAAAGCTCTTCAGTATTATTCAGCATTATAAAACCCCAATTCCAATAAAATTGGTACTTTGGTTAAAATATAAATAAAAACACAATACGATGTTTTGCAAATCCTTTTCAACCCATATTCAATTGAATACACTACAAAGAAAAGATATTTAATGTTCAAACAGATAAACTTT
>JAOTRJ010026625.1:0-14509 GCA_028564905.1 Leptodoras praelongus
GTGAAGCCGCAGGAACTTTAGGGGTGTAGTATAGGATATTGTGTGTAGTTGTTGTGTGTAGTTGCTGACTGGATCATTGAAAGTCGTTCCCACACCAGCGACCTGCATTGCCGGCGCTCTCCCAGAACATTACGATGGCAAGCCTGAGGGCTGTAGGAGATTCCTCCTCCAGTGCAACTTGTATTTTACGCTGATGGGCAACTGTCGGACCCTCAAAAAGTGGCGCTGATTATCAGTCTGCTTAGTGGCAAGGCACTGCAGTGGGCTACCGTACTCTGGCATCATGCAGGTGAGGGTGCTCATTCCTATCCTCATTTTATAGAATTATTCCGAAAAGTGTTCGACCATAGCCTTGACGGCTGCTGTGCCGGAGAGCATCTCATTTCTTTGCTGCAGGGTGAGCAGTTAGCAGCAGATTATGCATTGGAGTTTATGACCCTGGCAGCTGAAAGCGGATGGAATGATGCAGCCCTCAAGATCACCTTCCAGAGGGGTTTGGATGCTAAGATTCAGTGGGAACTAACCTGCAGAGATCTGAACATGTCACTGGAGACTTTAATTGCCACAGCCATTGCCCTAGACAATGTACTTCATGCTCAGCCCGCCAGTGTTCCGTCAGAGATCCCAGTTGCAGAGGTCGAGCCCATGCTCCTGGGACCCCTGCGCCTCTCCATGGATGAGAAGAAAAGATGAGCAAGGCAGCAACTCTGCTTCTACTGCGGGTAACGAGATCATGCTGTAGCCACGTGTCCTGTTAAGCCCATTCACACTGCTCACACTTGGGATCCAGGGATGACACCACAGTGTGTTACCAGAGACTTCCTCCATTGTTGTTGTGAATGTTCAGATCCTCTGCCAACTGTTTCCTGCTTTCTTTCAGCACTCGTCAACACAGGAGCGGCGGTGAGCTTCATGGATCAAGCCACCGCAGAAGCCCAGGGCATGCTGGTTCTGAGAACTACATTCTCTCTTCAGGTCTGGGCTGTGAAAGGTGCACCTATAGGCAATGGACAAGTAACCCTTCAGATGATCCCTCTGAGGCTCAAGATTGGACTTCTTCATGAAGAGGAGATATCACTCCTCCTCATAGATTTCCCTAAGCATCCTGTCATCCTAGGCATGGACTGGCTCGCTCTTCATGACCCACTCATCTTCTGGGAGGAAAAAGAAATCCTTCAGTGGTCCGAATTTTGTTTTGAGCACTGTCTTCAAGAAATGTCCAGTACGGACCATTAAAGTCGAAAGCCCCAACAATATAGAAGTTCATGTTCCTAGAGAATACAACAACCTATGAGAAGTATTTAATAAGCGTCGGGCCAAAGGCCTTCCTCCGCATCGACCTTTTGAATGTGTGCTAGATCTCCTGCCAGGTTGTATTCCTCCTTTAAACAAAATTTATGCTCTCACCCTCCCTGAGCAGAAAGCCATGGAGGAGTATATCCAGGAGGCACTCCGTCAAGGTCATATCCGGCACTCTTCTTCACCCACCTCTGCTGGGTTCTTCTTCATCAACAAGAAGGGAAGCAGCCTTAGGCCCTGCATTGACTATAGAGGGTGAACAAAGTGACAGTCCAATACCCTTATCCACTTCCACTCATGTCTGCAGCCCTTGAGCAGTTAAGAGGTGCTACCATCTTCACAAAACTGGATTTACGTAGTGCCTACAACTTAGTATTAATGAGGGGGATGAGTGGAAGACAGCTTTTAGCACAACGACGGGTTATTATGAATACTTGGTCATGCCATATGGATTAGCCTCTGTGCCTAGTGTGTTTCAGAACTTTGTCAATGAGATTTTTAGAGATTTGCTAGGAAATTCTGTTATTGTGTACATAGATGACATCTTGATATATTCACCTGATCTCTCCTCCCATATTCGCCAGGTCAGAAAAGTTATTCGTCTGTGCCTCCAGAATGGCCTGTACATCAAGAAGGAGAAATGCCAGTTCCATCAACCTCTTGTGGAGTTCCTGGGCTACAACATCGGCCCAGAGGGTGTCTCTAAGAACTGTGATAAGGTGATGGCCATTACTCAGTGGAGTTCTAAGACAATGGTGAGAGCTCAGGTGCTTCCTAGGCTTTGCCAATGTTTATAGACGCTTTATCAGAGGTTTTAGTGCCATTGCTAGACCCATTACAGATTTACTGAAAGAAGCCACGAAGGTCCTACAATGGAATGCAGACGCTGCCCAGGCATTTCAGCACCTGAAGGAAGCCTTCACCTCTGCTCCAGTCTTGAAACAACCCAATCCAAGTCAGCCCTTCATTGTGGAAGTAGACACTTCATCCCAAGGTGTAGGAGCCGTCCTTTCACAGCGGTATGGCGCACCAGCTAAGCTCCACCCTTTTGCCTTCTTTTCGAAGAAGCCATCAAACTGTCTCTTGATGAATGGAGGCACTGGTTGGAGGGGGCCAAACATCCGGTGTGCATCTTCACAGATCACAAAAACCTGGAGTACCTACGAGCTGCCAAGCACTTTAACTCACAACAAGCCAGGTGGGCCCTATTCTTTACTCATTTTAACTTTGTTCTGTCTTATCGTCCAAGTTCCAAAAATGGGAAGGCAGATGCACTATCATGTTTATATGAGCCTGACTCAGCAACCTCAGACCCTGAGCCTATTGTCCCAGAGGAGAACTTTATACACACCATTACCTGGGAGTTGGATCAGAGAATTTGGGAACTCCAGCCCGCACAGGCTGGCATTAGCTGCCCTCCAGGTAAACTATTTGTTCCATCTTTTCCCTGTAATTCTCTAATTTTTTGGGCACATGCTACTCTGGGAGCAGGTCACCCTGGAACCATGGAACTTATTCAAGCTAAGTACTGGTGGCCCACCATGAGAGATAAAAGATATTGTTGTTTCATATTCAGAGTGTGCTCAAGCTAAGGTACCTCAAACATTGCCTGCAGGGAAGCTGCTCCCATTGCCCATTCCAGAGAGACCCTGGTCTCACCTAGCCATAGATTTTGTTACTGACCTGCTTCAATCTCAAGGGTTCACTGCCATGATAACCGTTGTTGACCTTTTTTCAAAGGGTGTCCAATTTATCCCTTTACCAGGCCTGCCCACAGCTATGGAGATTGCGGCGGTGCTCTTTAAACACATCTTTAGGGACTATGGACTCCCCAAGGACATTGTGAGCGACCGCGGCCCTCAATTCATATCATGAGTATGGACAGCATCCATGGAGAAGTTGGGTATAACCATCAGCCTAACCTCTGGCTTTCATCCTCAAGGTAATGGCCAGGCAGATTGAGTTAATCAAGAATTGACAAAGTTTTTAAGCATTTACTGTCAGTTTGAACCTCAGGAGTCGGCCCGGTATCTCCCCTGGGCAAAATACGCCCAGAATTCCTTGCAAAATACGCCCAGAATTCCTCTACCGGGCTCATCCTCTTTGAAGTGTTTTTAAGCCACCAGCCCCCACTTTATCCATGGAACGCCACAACGATGGCGTGGACTCCTGGTTCCAAAGGAGGGAACAAGTATGGTCCCAGGTCCATCAGCAGCTCAAAAGGGCTCAGTACCAGCCAGGGGATCGAGTTTGGGTCACCGTCAGAGCCTTCCAGCCACCATCTAAAATCACTAAGTTAAGTCCATGTTACATTGGTCCTTTCCCCATTGTCAAACACATTATTGAAGTCTCTTATAGAATTCAAATGCCATGCCATGCCATGTGCACCCCACTTTTTATGTCTCAGCCCTAAAGCCAGTCCATGCCAGGCCTCAAAACCAGGAGGGTCCCACAACCCAACCTACGGAGCCTCAGCGGCCATGTCAAGATGAAACCACGATGCAAACCCCTGAACCTCAGACACCTTGCCAGGATGACAACACAGCCCAGCCTGTCAAACCCCAGAAGTCGCGCCAAGCCGACACCTTCACTGTCCAGGATATCATGAACTCCAGAAGACGAGCTGGGGGCCTTCAGTACTTAGTTTCCTGGGAGTGTTATGGCCTGGAGGAAGACTTGTGGATACCGGCTGAGAACATCCTAGATCCCCTGCTGTTGCAAGTATACCACACAAGGTATCCCCATAGGCCTGGACCACACAAGCCAGGGAGGCCCTCAAAAAAGAAAAATGGCTCCTGGTTACTGATTACTAATCAACACACCTTGCATTCATTGCTGTCTTTGTGTTCTTTGTTGCAGAGCTGCATTTCCAGAGCATGGAGTGCCCCTGATCACTCTATCGCAGTTTGGAATATCTTCTGAGTGTTTGCCTTTTTGTGTTTGTTTATCCCCTCCACTATTCTGTTTTATGTTTTGTTCATTTTCGTTTGCCTTCACTTGTACAGCTGCACACAATTGAGTCCGTTTAGTGTGGAATCCTTACAATCTTATCTTATCTTAGCTCTTCTATCTAATGCCATCCATTTCACCAGCAGCTATTTGGTTTCCCCAATGTACAATTCCTGACAATCTTCCCGGCACTTAATGGCATACACTATTCCTCTGTTTGTGCTGGGGGACCCGATCCTTGGTGTAGACCATTTTCTGGTGTAGCATGTTTTGGGGGTTGAAAGCAACTGAGATGTTTGAAAATTAAGCATCTCAATTTTTTAGCTACTCCCATATATGGAATCACCACTGGTTTAAGCTTGGAAAGCAGCTGTCCTTCTCCTAGCATAGATCTGCTGGAGCATTTTTTGGGTTTGATAACCCCATTCACCTAGGACATGCTTAATGTGAGATTTCTCTCAATCCCTGGCAGCCTATTGGCTTGGAGAACCAGCATCCTGATGACTCCTAGTTTGTGCTCCAATGGATTGTGAGAATCAAACATTAAATACTGATCCAGTTGAGGATACTTACAACCAGCTCAGACTGAAGAAGTCACTTGGATGAGTGATGAAATGTTTCTCCCATGAAAAGTTGTGTGCAGATGAACTGGTTCAACTTGCTCTGGACGTTTAAAGTCCATTTTAAAATTCTTTTTTGCAACTAGCCAGAGTCAAGGATGAAAGCATCTAACCAGCTTAATGGTAATATAAATGGCTTCTTTAAAAATTAGATACAGTGGTGTAATTGTGATGATGGTTCATAGGTCCAGCACCAAATTAAGCATGAAAGTTTATTGTCTTAGCTAATCAAGTATTTACAAGGTAAAGGGGCATTGTGTCTGGTTCATTTTACTCCAAAATACACATTTATTGTAAATTGGTTTGGAAAACTAGAAAACCCTTTTTCATAACTATAGCCTAAAACAGCCAATAAATAAATGACATGATGCTTCTCTTTGTTTATATCAACTGTTCTCCTACTAAGACGACTTCAAACTTAGTTGCTTGTTTTTTGTGTGGTTTGTTTGTTTATGTTAACTTGTGGTTATATTTATTCTATAATTATGTGTACTGTGATTATTATGCATGCATTTTTTTTCCAAAGTTCAAATATCTTTTTTTTTTACCCCAGAACTGATGAGTGTATTTTGAATTTGCAGCTGTTTGTGATTTAGCAGTGCCACATTGTGGTTATTATTGGTATTGCCTCATTTATAACTCACCACAGTCAGACTTGTGCACCGTTTTTATTTATCAGTTAATATTTTGAGAAAACAGAGTACAGTTCACAATGGTCAAGTGTGTTGACATCTTTCTATTATTTTGGTAAGTGTCACTAATATTATTGTTATTATTGTGTCAGAGAACACAGAAACCCATTACAATGTGGAGCTCAGAAGATATATTTGTGTGTGTGTAGTCAGTCATCCTGCACCACCAGAACATTGCCGTGGAGCTCATACTCCACGGTGCTCCAGTCGAACACATTTCCTCGTGGCACTCTGTGTTTCATGTTGGTGTACAGAGCACTGATTTGAATGCGTGAGAGTGTGAAGTCCCACATGTTCACATCTGTCATCTCTCCCACAAAGCTCTGTGTTACCTCAAAGCCACCCAGGTGTGTGTCAGGGTCCTGACCAAGAACCACTGTGCCATGTGGACGGATCTTGTGTCCCGGTCTGTAGATTTGTCGCGTGCTGCGGCGTCCATCCACATGGAATGCCACGATTCCGGTGAGGGAGTCCCACGTCAGACACAGGTGAGTGCGGAAGCTGGACAGGGGAGTGAGGCGGAAAAGTGCACCATCTCCTCCCAGGTACAATGACATCCGTCCGTCCTTCTCACGCCACACGTTGAGCTCATCTGTGCTGTTGGAGCGATATGCGAAGAGGATGACCTGCCGCTCATCCTGTAGCTCAGTAGAAATGCGCACGCACAGCGTAAATGCTGAGAGAGCAAGAGGTTTCTGAGGATAGAGCTTCACAAAACTGAAATCGGTCTCATATGGGAACAGGAGAACCTTCCCACTCAGACCTCCTGCAGAGTGAGAGAGAGAGAGAGAGAGAGAGAGAGAGAGGAGAAGAAACAAAAAATAAATAACACCTGTTGTGTATGTGGCTTTTATAGCAAAACAATCAACAATGGAGTGTTGTGATGAAATACGGTTTTCTGTAGTTGATTATTTTTCTTTAACAGCACAAACAGCACATGTTTTCTTTAACAACAAACATTTCCATAACTGTCTCTCATGTAGGTTTCATGATCACAGATTCATAGATTCTTCCCCGCTGGAACACACTCCCCCTTCAAACAAAACATTTCTTCTCATAATATTAAACTCTATCTCTCTGCTTTTGCAGTTGTTGATTCTGCTACAACACCTGATATTATTAAATACTACTCCTATTGTCAGCTCAATCTTGGTTTCATCAGACTAAAGAATCTTGTTTCTCAAAGTCTCAGAGTGCATTGGGTTCTTTTTTTGCAAACTCCAGATGGGCTTTCATGTTTTTTTTGTTTGTTTGTTTTTTATACTGAGGAGAGGCTTCTGTCTATCTGTCTGGCCACTGTGCAATAAAGTGGAGTGCTACAGTGATTGTTGACCTCCTGGAAGTTTCTCACATCTGCCCACAGGATCTTTGGTGCTCAGCCAGAGTGACCATTGGGTGCTTGATGACAACTTGTTCACCAAGGCCCTTCTACCCCAAATATAAATTTGGTAGGGTGGCCAGCTCTAGGAAGAGCCCTGGTTGTTCTAAACTTCTTCTAATTAAGAATTATGGAGGCCACTGTGCTCTCGGGAACTTTCAGTACAGCAGAAGTTTTTTTGTAGCCTTCTCCAGATCTGTGCCTCCATACAATCCTGTCTCTGAGCTCTATAGGCAGTTCTTTCCTCATCAGCACTTGTTTTTTGCTCTGATATGCATTGCCAGCTGTGAGACCTTATATAGACAGGGATGTGACTTTCCAAATCATGTACAATCAACTGAATTTACCACAGTTGGTGATACCACAGTTTAAGAGAAATAGAAGACCCCCAGAGCAAAACTTCAAGGGTCAGAGTCCAAGGTCTGAATACTTATGTACATATGAACCTTTAATTTATCCTTTTTAATAAATTTGCAAAAGTTTCTAAAATTCTGTTTTCACTTTCTCATTATGGGTTATCATGTGCAGATTGATGGAGGAAAACTTTATATTTTTTATTTTAGCACAAGGCCACAACATAACAAAATATGAAAAAAGGGAAAGGGTATGAAGGCTTTCGAAAGCATTGTACAACCCCAATTCCATAAAAGTTGTGATGTGTAACTGTTAGGGGCCGGCTCACCCCGGCAGCCACCGCCGGAAGTAGCCAGGCCACACCCCCTACTGCCGCTAGGCGTTGCCTGATTGGTAGTCGCAGTTCAACCACACGAACGAACTACCAGGCGGTCTAGAGGCAATCAGAGGTGACGACGCTCACCTGGCCAGAGTCCTACTTAAGTGGGAGCTCAGGCAGGTTTTCGCCATCACACTCTCTTCTTTTCGTGCGAGCTGGCACATGTTAGGGAATCTGGTTCTGGTAGCGTCCTTTGGGCGTGAGGTAATTTGTTGAGGGACAGCAAATCTTTGCCTTAAAGTGTGACCTCTCCTCTCGCCTCTATCTTCCCCTTCAGGGTGCTTGCTACTCTCTCCAGTTTCCTGCTCTTCCCCACTGAAGGAGGGAGAGCCTCATCTTTTCTCTCATTAGGGACTCTGGTTCTGGTAGTGTCCGTTGGACGTGAGGTAATTTGCTGAGGGACAGCTAATCTTGGCTTTCTTTTGTCTCCTCTTTTCTCGCCTCTCACTGAACCCCTTCGGGCAACACGCTACTCTCCCCAGTTCTCCCGTCCTCCTCTGCTAACGAGGAGAGCGCCTTTTCTAGCGCACTTTACTCCACTGACTCCGGAGAAGTGCCTCTCCATTTCTCTGCTTCGTTCTCTCTATTATTATTATTATTATTTGGGAAAGTTTTTGATTGTGAACTCTTAACTCGTAGTTTGCACCCGTAGGGATTCTACGAGTCCTTATTTCTAATTCTCCTTCTCCTGGTTTATTTTATCCCCTCCTTCCATTTAATATTCTCCTTTGTTTGAGTTCACTATCACGTGACTCCTTTGTTTGCCCTTCTCTCCTTCTCGGTCATGCAACCCCGGCACTTCTGGGTTTCTCTTTTGCCAGACGATCCGCCAAACTAAGAGGCATTTCTTCATGCTTCCAAGTCACTAAGCATCCAAGTCACTTATCTCCTAATAAAGCACAACTTGCGTGCCACCACTCTGTTCAGGTTCAGGCTGTGTGTCTGTTACGCCATGGCCAGTTGGCGTCGCGGACTAACACACGCTCCTGGAATCTAATGCCGGAGATCGCGCGTTCGCTCCCCGCCGAGGGTTAGGCTAAATAATTCACTAAAAAGAAAGGAAACATTAATAGGGGTGTGTCTAAAGATAAAACCTTTAATATTGTTTTAGGAGGTTTAGTCAGTTGTCTCCTTGGGTGAGGGTTAGTGTCTGCCTCATTCGGTCGACGCGCCGCGCTTGGGTCCTTTTCCCTAGGCAAATCATAACAGTAGAGTGTCACCACTCATGGACCCAGCGGACATGACAGGGGTCCACCGGGCCCTACAACAGCAACAACTCACCTCTCAGAGACACGGACAGATGTTGGACCAGTTATCTGAGAAACCTCACTCCCACTCCCCCACCACAAACACAAGAACCCCCTATCGCTCCCCCCCGAGCGATTTGCTGGGGACTCGCCCAGTTGTAGTGGGTTTCTGCTGCAGTGCCCCCTGGTGTTCGAACTCCAGCCAGCTCGGTTCACTTCCGAACGCTCCAAAGTAGCCTTTATTATATCTCGGTTGTCTGAGAGAGCCCTAACTTGGGCAAACGCTCTTTGGGAGAACCAGGCTCTGGAATGTCGAACTGCTAGGGAGTTCATGGCAGCACTCAGGAGCACTTTTTACACGCCCAGGGTGGGTAAGGAGCACAGTCCTATTCTGCTCAGCCTGACACAGGAGTCAAGACCGGTATCTGACTATATCATAGAATTCCGTACCCTGGCGGCCGAGTGTGGGTGGGATCAGGGGGCCCTGCAAGCCATCTTTTACCAGGACCTCAATGAACATCTAAAAGATGAGCTAGCCACCCGAGATCCACCCAGCTCTCTGACAGAATTCTATGAATTAGCTAGCCAACTTGATCTCAGGCTCAAGCAAAGAGCACGTGAGCGCTGAGAAGCCGGGTGACCTACCCCGCCCCGGCGATCCTGGCAAAACCCTAGAGAGCACGTACCCGAGCTCGATGAGCCCATGCAAATTGGGAGCATGGGGGATTCGGTGGGTCCCCATAGTACATCGCGACTGGGAAATGCTTGGACCAGTCCCCAAGGGAGCAAGGGACTAGGTCAATGAAGCGCTCCCAAATCGGGGTTCAAACTGAGGGCGAACCTCTCCTCTAATGGATCCCCTCCCTCTAGTGTCTGTGTCTGGATCGACTCTGGGGCAGCCAATAATTTCATGGATGCCGCCCTGGCCAGAACCCTAGGCCTACGACTCCACCCACTGACCAGACCTCTCCCTATTGTAGGGGTCGACAGGCGAGCCCTACGGGGAGGACCTGTTCATAATATTAGCCTGGAATTAACTCTCGTTATCAGGTCTCACACAGAAAACATAGCTTTCTACATCATTCACTCTCCCAACATACCACTCATTCTGGGTTACCCATGACTGCTCCAGCACAATCCCAGCGTGGACTGGGCCGCTGGGTCCATTTATGCCTGGGCCCCAGAATGCCACACAGCATGTCTCCTCCAACTCAAATTAAACCTTGAGCCCCCTCAGCAGGAGGGCAAGGGGGACCTCGATCTAGACAAGGTCTACCACGATCTGGTTCGAGGTGTTCAGCCCAACCAAGGCCCAGGTCCTGCCTCCTCATAGGCCCTATGATTGTGGGATTGACCTGTTACCAGGGACCACCCCTCCCTGGGGTCATCTCTTCGCTCTCTCCGGCCCCGAGAGGAGCGATATGGAGGAATATATTCAAGAGGCACTCGCCTCAGGGTTCATCCGCCCGTCACATTCCCCAGCGGGTGCAGGGTTCTTCTTTGTGGGCAAGAAAGATGGAGGCCTGTGTCCATGTGTAGACTACCGAGGGCTTAACGCCATCACGATCCATCCAAGTCACTTATCTCCTAATAAAGCGCAACTTGCGCGCTGCCACTCTGTTCAGGCTCTCGGGCTAAATGTGTGTCAGTTACACCACGGCCAATTGACGTCATGGGCTAACACACGCTCCTGGAATCTAACGCTGGGGATCGAGGGTTAGGTTAAATAATTCACTAAAAAGAAAGGAAACATTAATAGGGGTGTGTCTAAAGATAAACCCTTTAATATTGTTTTAGGCGGTTTACTCAGTCGTCTCCTTGGGTGAGGGTTCGCGCCGGCCTCGTTTGGTCGACGTGCCGTGCTTGGGTCCTTTCCCCTAGGCGAATCATAACAGTAACAAGTAAATAAAAACAGAACAGAATGATTTGCAAATGTATATATATATAATTTTTTTTTTTTTTTTTTATTCACAATAGAACAAATATCAGAAGTTGACCATTTCAAGAAAAATATTTTCTTGAATATATAGAAAATATATATTCTATATATATATAGCTCATTTTGAAATGGCAGCAATGCATCTCAAAAAAGTTGGGACGGGGCAACAAAAGGCTGGAATAGTAAGTGGTACTAATAAAAATACAGCTGGAGGAGCATTTTGCAACCAAGTAGGTTAATTGGCAACAGGCCAGTAACATGACTGGGTATAAAAAGAATATTTTTGAATGTTTGTGTATGTTAGTGATAGAATATAGGGAGCACTGTCTTGAGATATGCATCTTGAAATCTCCAGGAACAATAAACAGTCCATCAGGGTGTGTGTTTTGCAGTTCAACAGAAGCCTCATACAGTTCACAGAGCATTAGCACTGGGTGGCATGTAAGACCAGATAGTGAGAAAGTACTGAATTCTCATGGTAAGTAAAATGCCCTGCATCTACCAGTCACAAACTCTACCAGCGATGAGCCGTAACTAGAAACTAGCACAGACTTCTTGCACTATTCCCTGTTGATGTAAACGCATATGAGTCTTACCACACAGATACAGAGTACAAGTCAAAGTTAGAACACACCTTCTGATTCAATGTTTTTATTATTATTTTTTTTCTACATTGTAAAAACACATATGGAACCATGTAGCAAACTCAAAAATGTTAAACAAACCAAAATATGTTTCAGATTTTAGATTCTTCAAAGTCAACACCTTTGCTTTGATTCCAGCTTTGCTCTTACACTCTCTGCGTTCTCTCAATCAGCTTCATGAGGTTTTCACCTGAAACGGTTCTCCAACAGTCCTGAAGGAGTTCACAGAGGTGCTGAGTAACTTGTCGGCTGCTTTGCCTTCACTCTGTGCTCCGACTCGTCCCAAACCATCTCCACTGACTGACCTTCATTTCTTACAGTAATGATGGACTGTTGTTTTTCTTTACTTATTCTAGTCGTTCTTGCTGTAATATGGATTAGAACATTCCTCACACAGGGCTGTTCACTGTACACCTGTAATCCCTACCTCTTCACAACACAACTGATGTCTCACACACATTAAGAGGGCGGAAAATTCAAGAAATGAACTCTGGACGAGGCCCAGCTGTTCACTGAAAGCCGTTCCAGATGACAACCTCATAAAGCCGACTGAGAAAACGCCGAGATGTGCAAAGCTGTCAACTAAGCAAGACTTTGAAGAATCTAAAATATAAAACATATTCTTGTTTATTTAACACTTTTTTATTTACTAAATAATTCCATATGTATTTCTGCATAGTGTGGATGAATTTAGTATTAGTCTACAATGCAGAACATTTTACAGTAATGAAAAACCCCTGGATTTGAGGTGTGTCCAAACTCTTGACTGGTACTCTATGTTGGCACAAAACAAGGCTAAACCATGTAGCTGAATGTTTATGTCTTTGTAAAATTGCTTTGGGACAATGTCCATTAGTAAAAGCACTATAAAATAAATGTTATCATAAGCAACCCCACTGCTATTGATAGAAATTTTCATTTAAATTTTTTTTTAAACCTTGACCAATTTTATTTTCTTTTATTTCTTTTTATGTCTTAAATTTGTATCACATATAAAAGCTATTATGTTTAAACATAAAAGCAAAAGCAAAAAATAAACAAAATGTAAAAATAAACAAAAACCCAGTTTAGGTGATTGACAAAATTACTACATGGCTGAGTTGTTGTGACAGCTTCCAAATCCCCACGCAGCAGATCAGCAAGATTTGGTAAGAAACATTATTTCATCCTCTTGATCATTGTTCTCTGTCTGTCTTTAGCTTATGTCTATAAGCAGGCTGTTTAGCACACTTTACAGAAAACTTTATCTGAAAACTGTATCGTCTATTACATTTTTAAAATTGGTTTACATGGATTACCATCTGTGCATGGCCCCGTGAATGAGATATTACTAACGGAACAATGAACGATTAGAATGAACACATTAATATACACCTGTGATTTGCAGCTGCAATACTTTCAGATTATAATTAATTAATCAGTTATCTATTAATTAATTATCAGTGCTGTGAATTAACAGCCTTTAATTGAGCAGAATTATTTTAAACAAACTGCCACTGACTAATTTTTTATACACACCTTTGGTGGCCGAGCTGAAGGACAGCAAAGAGATCAGCAAAATAACCAGAGTAAGCATCTTCCTGCAAACACACACACACAATTAATACATTCAGATTTGTTGTTTGATGAACTTTACAATAGATTACAATTTAAATGTGCTAATAAGTAAAATATGAACATTAAAACCACTGAATAAAAAAATTAAGTTAAAGACATTTATACTCACTGTGTGCTCTGTTTACCAAGATGTCCAGAAAAGCTCTCTCTCTCTCTCTCTCTCTCAAATGTCCTGTATCCTCCTTGCACAGTAGTGACATCACCATCATCCAGACAAAAGAATCAGTGTGAAGCTCAGCAGTCATCTGATGTGCTTCATCAAAGATATCCTTCTCCAACACACTCACACACATGCACACACACACACACACACACACAGAGGACCAATTCTGACTGTAACAAAATAAATGACCCGGCTCAGTGGGTAACAGAATTCACTCTTTATTTTAACAGTTGTACACATGTACGAGGTAGAAGTCTCTGGCTCTTTCTCTTTTCTCTGCCACTTCCTCCTCCTTATATCCTGTCTCAAACACACAGACACAAAGGTTAATTAAGGGAACAGGTGCCAGTCCTTAGCGTCTTCCTCTCCCCCTCCCTTCTCTCGCATGTTGCCAGACGCGCTGAAATCACGAGCCCACTGCCACATATCCCCACCACCCCACTCAGGCCAGGGAGCCGTCCGGCCTGCGAAGTCCCCCGCCCCTTCCCGCCTTGGCGAGAGAGGAAGTCCGCCACAGCCATCTGTGCACCCGGTCTGTGGACCACCAGGAAACGCTGGAGGGCTAGATACCAACGGGTGATCCGGGCGTTGGTATCCTTCATGCAGTGGAGCCACTGGAGCGGAGCGTGATCCAAACAGAGTGTGAAGGCTCTCCCCAATAGGTAGTAACGGAGGGTGAGGACCGCCCATTTAATCGCGAGGCACTCTTTATCGACCGTGCTGTACTTTCTCTCGGGGCGATCCTTACCCCCCCACTACCTGGGACAACACTGCCCCCAGCCCTCTGTCCGTGGCGTCCGTCTGCAACAGAAAAGGGAGAGAGAAGTTAGGAGAGTGAAGAAGAGGGCCACCACAGAATCCCGCTTTTACCTGCAGGAAGGCCTGTTGCCCCCGCTCCGTCCACTGGACCGTATCTGGCTCCCCCTTATTAGTGAGGTCAGTCAAGGGGCTGGTAACGTCTGAATAGGTACCAGTGTGTGGACTTGTCTAATGGCCCGATGAGGTTCATACCAATTCTCTCAAAGGGGACCCCGATCAATGGTAATGGGCGCAATGGCGCTTTTGGTACGGCCGGCGGATTTACCAGCTGACATTCGCGACACGATGCGCACCACCTGCGTACGTCGGCGTGAATGCCTGGCCAATAGAATCGGGCCATGAGACGAGCGCGTGTTTTGTCCTGCCCTAAATGCCCCGCCATCGGATTATAATGAGCCGCCTGGAAGAG
>JAOTRJ010027788.1:0-14459 GCA_028564905.1 Leptodoras praelongus
CTATAAAATTGTGTTTTTAGTAATACTGGAAATGGTAATGACAGTCAAGAAAGTTGAATACATTTGTGACTGTTTGAAAATTTTCCTGTTTAGACAAGGCCAAACCCAGTCTCCCCAGACAGAAGACAAACCATAAGATCAGCCTTGAGAAATAGGAAATAGCAGGGGTACCACATCAGGTCTGTGTTCAATTAGTGGCCAAATGCCTGCTTATTTTATCCCTTTCCTGGGGTGCTTAATCTGCATACTCACTCTACCAAGCACCTGTTTTTGAGTGGTACAGACAAGTGTTTCAAGTGTTTAAAGCATCATAATAATTTTTCAGAAGGAATATCAAATCATGTATGTGAAAAAAGATAAAATTAGACTGCTTGTCCTTGGTTTTTGCTTATTTGGGAGAACAACAAACCTAAGACAGCTAGTGAGGGAGACCTCACTACAACCATACATTTTTCTTGCTATTTCCAATTGCTGCTCATCACAGCAATTCATGTTAAATAATGAAAAGGCAATTCCTTATGCTCATGTCTCATGTTAATTGTTGGGGGAGTAAAAGAAGTCACATTAATGACACAACAAATGTAGCAGAAAATATTGCGGAATATGCATAAAGCATGGGGGAGTTTTTGTCTTTGTTTGTGTTTGAATTCTTTATGTTTTGTCCTCAGTCCACTGTTCTTTGAGACATTAAAATGTCATTGTATAAATAATAATTCCTCCGGAATATCCCAAGACAGCGCTTTTTTTTAATTCAATGGTTAGACATAGGTTCTGTGTTTAGTACATGTCTGTGTTTAGTGGTACTAACAAGACCAATGGTCTTCTAGGCAGAGCTTTGATTTTGTCATTTAATTTTGGTTACTTGTCAAGGCACTGACCACTGCCTGACTCAAATCAGCTAGTGTAGGACCACCATTAATCATTGAGTGACCAAGGATCCTACACTGCTGATGCTGCCAGGACCAGGTGCTCAGGATCTCCTTCAAACAGTGTCTCTGCTGCATTGCCTGGATCAAGATTGGTTTAAGTATTAAGTATTTAAAATACTGCCTGCTCTGTGGTGGTCCTGACCACTGAAGAACAGGGTGAATGAAGGCTAGCAAAGTATGCAGAGAAACAGATGGACTACAGTCTCTATCTATGGAACTGCAAAGTGAGTGTAGAAACAAGGAGGTGGTGTTAATGAAGTGGCTGGTCAGTGTATAGGTTTGTTTTCAATGCATAGTGCTTTGAAACTGAGAAGAGGTATTTAATAGTACACATACCAAAATTTAGGTGAAAACCATGTTTTAACCTGGCAATAACTAAGGATAGCAAGTCTCTTAACACCTACTCCAACTGCAGCATCCCCTACAATAACACAATACACATATTAAAACAGATCATTCTTGTATGGAAATTCTGGTTTGGGTTGGTGCAGTACAAGAAGTTAACAGGTATATGTGTCTATTAATGAATTATCTAAAGTCAAAACATGCAAAACTGTGATCAGATGGAAGTGTCTGGGAAATTTCTTCAAGCAGGTACTACATAATTGTTTTGTATTAGTACACTGCATCATTTTAAGTTTTGTTTGTTTATTGATTTTTTTTTATGTCATTTCAGCATCAGTGGCTATACATGGCAAGCACAAGGGAACATCAGTGCACAAGTTTTTCATCAATACACAACTTCAACTTTTAAACCAGAGTACCCAGAGTAAACCCAGACCGACACAGGGAGGACATGCAGATTCCATATAGAAATAACCCAGACCACTCCCACCAGGGGATGGAACCCATGATCTTCTTGCTGTGAGGTGATAGTACTATACACGAGCCAGTGTGCTACCCGCATCATTTTAAGCCAATAAGTTTTTAATGCATTTAATTAATTTGCCACTATATACCTTTAATGATGCAGCAGAAAGGAGCTGTCCATTGTCTTCTTTGTAAAATCTGATGAGAGAACCATCCCTTTGTTTGTCATTATATTTTGAATCCAGGGACAGAAGAAGTGATGGTTGACTTTCCCCCTCCTGCTTAACTTGCTCCAGGAAGAGTTGTACAGCCTCTTGTGGATCTTGTACTGATTTCCATGCTTAATGAGCAAGAAAGAGATTTTTAATATTTAAACATCAGGGAATAGGGGAAAGGCTCATAATGAGAAATGGACAGAAATTTACAGCAACCTGAGATGACATTAATGAACAAATGTTTGTCACTACTTTGTTAACTGTCTACCTGAGTGTTCCCTTCATTCCCAAAGATAGCCACAACTTCTCCCAGGGTGTTCTATTACAATCTATTCCTGGTGCAAAGGGGGAAGCAATTGGATGCACTGACTAAGCTGCAGAGGATGTGCTGGGTTCCATGCCAGGGTAAAGATGATGAATCAGGTCAGGAGTGGCTCAACAGTTAAGCTGTTGGGTTACGGTATATAAGGTTGGGGGTTTAAGCCCCAGCCGTACCAAGCTGCCCCTGTTGGGCCCTTGAGCAAGGCCCTTAACCCTCCACTGCTCAGTTGTATAAATAAGTGTAAGTCACTCTGGATAAGGGTGTCTGCCAAATGCTGTAAATGTAAATTATGACCGCCAAATGGGAAACAGTTAAAGAGAACAATTTGCAGGTTTTCCCAGTTGCACACATGTACAAACCATCCTGAAGGATTTTATTTTTGTTATATCGTTAAACATTAGTCATTTGTATTCTCTTAAGGTCATTTTTAGGTCAGCCTTGTTTTTTTCACACCTTTTTGCTGAACAGTTAGTTCTTAGAATCGGCCGACATAAGTTTAATCTGAAGATGTGTGTAACCACATGTATTTGTTCTGTACTTCTTAGAATCGCCTGTGGTTAGATGTGTGTGTGTGCGTCAGATGTTCTCTGGTAACTGCATATGTGTTATCGCGGGGCGGGAGAGCTTCCTTATCACGCTGTATGTGTGTGTGTATAAATGATCCACTGTCTCTGCCTGTACTTAGAGATTCTCTGAATAAACCATAATAAACAAGCTTTTGTTCTGTGTGGTTTGCTCACTTGATCTCCCAGCGCGCTGTACTGCTATTCTCTTCAGGAGGGACCAGCTGAGTAGACGAGAACACGCAGGGACAAAGAGAAAAGTCCCAACAATTGGTCACCCCAACGTGATTCTTCTGACTAGGTAAGACAAGATTTGGTTGACTACCTGGTTAGCCAATTTGTATAAATAGTAAACGGATACAGATTTTGATGACAGTTTGGACATAGCCAGTTCAAGTCTGGTTATAATACCCGGGTTATATAAAGCCCTAGATTTGAGTTCTAGGCCCGCTCAGATAGGAGATCTGACGGTCAGTCGTAAAATACAGTGTCCGTTGTTAATATAATTATTTGTGTGTCCCTCCCTCGAGTAATACGCAGTTTTTGTTTGATATTTACTGAGAATACATATTAATTCATTATGGGTGGTAGCGCTTCGTACCCTAAGCCTGAACCTCAGGAAACGCCTAGAGATTGGATGACTCGATGTGGGCTTGTGTACTATGTGGTTCCGTGGGTAGATAATTTGGCAGGATGGAGTGAAGGTACTCCTCAAATCCCGAAATTTCCGCGAGAAGGTACCTTTGACCCAGGTTATTTGTCTTCTACATATAGAATGATTTATGGGGCAATAGGTGATCCTCAATGGGACTTCACCTACATGCAGGAAGCGTATCACAAATGGTATGAAATGAAAAAGACGTGGGATAATAAAAAGGGAATTTACACACCAAAAGGCGTGTTAAAGGCTATTCCTAAGCCCTCAGGGGATAAGAAAAATGAGAAGGGCAAGACAGAAAAAGCTGTTGACATATCTGTTAAACCATCGCCTTATTCACCAGGTGCAAATAATCTGACGGCCCCCCTTCCAGCGCCTCAAACACCGGTTTCTGTTTCGCTTTACCCAAACCTAGCCGCGATGCAGGTCTCAGCCTCTCAGGGTGAACAAAAAGGCGCTAAAACTAAGAATAAAAAACCTGAACCAGAAGAACCAGACATTGATCTGTCTTCTGATGATGATTCTGATGATGACACAGATGATCCTGGACCCGATAAGGGATCAACTATTGACCCCCCGATAAATATTGCGTGTGTGTGGAAAACCACTTCTAAAGGCGTTAACATTGATGCACCATCCGTGAATGCTCTGAAGAGTATCTTAAACATTCTTCCTAGCCCTGATAACCCCCTACCTTTTGTGAACATGCTCATAAAATCGTCCAGACATTGTCAATTGACGGGCGCTGATTATAGATTTATTCTCCAACATAAAATGGGTGCAGATTATGATGAGGAAGAAATAATTAAAGAGGTGCCACTGTTGAGCCCTGAGAATGACGTTCCACAAGAGGAAAAGATTACCACAAAAGAGGATGGAGGAAGGAAGAGAACCAAAATCGTGGTCAAATTTTTGTGGAAGGATCCGGACACTATTAATGTGATGGGAAAATCCTTGACTAAATATTTGTTGGGAAAAAGACAGGCTAATAGGGACCTCTCTCAAGTCACTAATTGTATACAGGAAAAGACGGAACCCACCTCGAAGTTCTGGGCCCGGTTTAGTGAAGTATGGACACAATTAGGGTGTATGGAGTTGGAACTGCACCAGGCTAATCCGTTGTTCCTCTCCACCTTTCTGGTTAACTGTAGACCAGAAGTCCAAGGCGTATTAAAACATCACCTTAGTGACAAAAATAATCTCGTTGTCCGTGAGGCCGGTGCTAAATTTCAAACTCTCGAATCAGATGGGTTATTTGACGTGAAGAATAGAGCATATTTGAATGTTGCATCAGGAATGAATCAGGGAAGAGATAGGGGAAATCGGGGTGATCACATGAAGGGAAGAAGGACAGGAAAGTGTCATTATTGTGGTAAAGAAGGTCATTGGATTAGAGAATGCCGTAAAAAGCAGGCAGATGAGCGTAATCAAGGACAGGGACAGAATCAAAACCAACAGGGACAAGGTTGGACCCAAGGTCAAGTTTTTGCACCTCAAACTTCGTCGGCTGGTCACCCACGTGGTCAGCAGTGTTAAGGCTGCCTGCAGAGTAGGGACCCCCTGACCGTTTCCATGTTAAATCTCTCCTTTCACTCACACTGTAATGAGGCATTACCCGTGCTATCTTTGGAAGTCGATGGACAGGTTTTTCCTTTCCTTATAGATACAGGGGCTACAATGTCATCATTGGGTAAGGATTATAGGGGGGCCCTTTTGGCACGGTCAATATGCTCTGTGGGAATAGAAGGGGTCTCGATAGACTCACATTGTACTCCACCTCTGACTGTGACTTGTCCCGCAGACCCTTCCTTGAACTTTATTCACTCCTTTGTATTCATGCCTGATTGTCCTTTTAACCTGCTTGATCGTGACTGCATGAGTTTATTAGGACTTTCCATTTCTTTCAATGGCTCGCACATGACTGTTGTCACTTCTGAGGACAGCTTGCCTGAGGTTTATGCTCTAGTGTTGTGCACGCTTCCTCATAATGTCAGTAACTCCGCATTTGTCTCTACTCCTACCCCACCCTCTCTTCCCCCTTTTCTCTCTTCTCTTCCCGACTCTCTCTGGGCTGAACACAAGAATGACGTGGGTTGTGTATCCTGCACTCCCTATGAGGCTACGGTCAAACATCTCAAACCAGTGTATATTAAACAATACGTCTCCAGAAAAGACCAATAGCATTGATGTTGTGTTGTCTTCCCTCCTACAGCAAGGCGTTGTAGTTTCGTGCACAAGTCCATACAACACTCCTGTGAACCCGGGCCCAAAACCAGATGGCACTTGGAGATTCACACAAGATCTCAGGAAGATTAATGACCTAATTATTCCAGTGGCACCTGTTGTGCCTGACGTACCCACAATTATGACTTCTATTCCATGTGATCACACATGTTTTTCTGTCATTGACCTTTGTTCTGCCTTCTTCAGTATTCCTGTAGGTGCCCAGACCCAGCCTCTCTTTGCATTCACGCACAGGGGACGGCAGTACACGTGGACCAGGTTGCCAAAGGGCTTCATTGACTCTCCTGCAGTTTTTGCTGCGGTTGTACGAGATGCACTAGCGGACCTCCATCTCCCTCCCACCTCTCTGACTCTCCAATATGCGGACGACCTCCTAGTCTCCGCGGAAACCACCGAGTTGTGTCAAGAAGCTACTTTCCAGCTACTCTCTCTTCTGGCCAAAAAGGGCTTCAAGGTATCAAAGACTAAACTACAGTGTTGTCTCCCCACTGTTCAGTATCTAGGCCATGAACTCTCTCACGGTTCCAGAAAACTCACGGCAGAAAGAGTCAAGGTCATCATGGACACACAGCGACCTGCGACCAAGCACGCTCTAATGGCCTTCCTGGGACTCATCAATTACTGCCGTCAATGGATACCTGACTGCTCTGTGTATGACAAATGTCTGCACTCTGCTATACGCCACAGCGATCCTCAAACTCAGCCCCTTGTGTGGACTGAGGACATGATCTCTGCCTTTTACTCACTGAAACAAGCTCTCTGCACAGCCCCAACCTTGCGCCTCCCCAACTATGAACTTCCGTTTCATCTCTGGGTCTCACATCAAGCTGGTACGGCTTCAGGGGTGCTGGCGCAGGAGCACTGGGGTGGAATGTGTCCCTGTGCATTTCTCTCAAAAACCCTTGACACTGTGGCACAAGGTTTGCCTTCCTGTCTACGTGCTGTCACTGCTTGTGCGTTAATGGTAACAGACGCTGAAAAAATTGTCCTTTCACACCCTCTCACTCTTAATTCACCTCACCAGGTCTCGCATATTCTTAGACATTTAAACACACAACACATGTCAGCCCAAAGAAGGTCTGGTTATGAAACCATTCTGCTAGCCACAGAAAATCTCACTATTAAACCCACTTCCTCTCTCGACACCATTGCTCATGCTCTGCAGCATTTGCTAAATGCACAGGACGACTGTGAACCCTATGATCCTAACCATGACAGTCTTTCTTCTATTATGACACAAGTATTCGCTCTGACTTAAGTTCTCTGCCTCTTTCCACAGGTGACATTCTCTTTGTAGATGGCTCATGCTTCCTAATGAAATTCTTGAAGCGTTCGCTCTTCCTTTTCTCTCAGCACAGGCAGCTGAACTATATGCTCTGACCCGTGCTTGCATTCTCTCACAAGACTTGGACGTCACTATTTACACGGACTCTAGGTATGCTTTCGGGGTAGCACATGACTTTGGCAGAATTTGGCAGTCTAGAGGCTTTGTAGCAGCAGATGGTAAGCCTGTCTCTCACTCCTCTTTGGTTCAGGACCTCATTACTTACTGTCACCTTCCAAACACTCTAGCCATAGTCTAAACACGTGCACATCAATCTGGCAACACACCCGAAATTCAGGGCAACTCACTGGCGGACCGCGCTGCCAAACAGGCGGCTGCTGCCCAAGTTTTGCCTCATTTCTTAAATCCAGCGTGTGTCTCCACCACGCTCCTACTTAGTGCGGTCCTCCCAGACCTTAGCCTGACCACTCTCCAAGCCTCAGCCTCGTTGTCTGACTTGGCATATTGGGATCACGCCAGAGCTCACAAAGTCGATGGCATTCTGGTGGATAATTTGGGCCATATTTGCCTTCCCAGGGTTTGTACGCCATTTCTCATCCGCGAATTTCATGGCCGCACTCATCGCAGATGAAGAGGGGTAGTTGAAGATCTAACCAAAACTTGTTGTATTAAGAATCTGCACACTGACGCACACAATCTGTTAGACCAATGTCTAGTATGCGCGCAAAACAATCCATCCAAACCAGGCGCGGTTCATCAGCACCTGCCGAAACCTGACACACCTTTTCAGGAATGGCAGATTGATTTCACTCACATGCCAAAATGAGGACCATATAAATACCTCTTGGTCATGGTCGACAAGTTCTCCCGTTGGGTTGAAGCGTTTCCCTGCTCAAAAGAAGACGCAAAAATGGTCATAAAAAAGCTACAAACAGAGATCATTCCCAGATATGGCATCCCAGTAGGTTTAGACTCGGATAAAGGTAACCTGTTCACTTCCAAAGTCACACAAATCCTTTGTGGTGAATTGAAAATTAACTGGCGCTTCCACATACCCTACCACCCCCAATCCTCTGGGATGGTAGAAAGTTAATCATACCATCAAGGGTAAAATTCACAAGGCAATGCATGACAGTGGGTCAAAGGACTGGCTCCAAGTATTACCGATTGTGCTGGCCGATTTGAGAATGAGTTCACAGGTGGCTTTGGATCACCTATCGCCATATGAGGTTGTAATGGGGTGACCTTTTCCCGTACCATGGCGTCGAGGCATGCAGGCTGTGGGAACAAGCGATCTTGATGTTCATCTCAGTGAGTACTCTGCTGGGCTTATCAAAACCCTAAATGAATATTGGGAACGTGTGAATTCGACAAAACCTTCCATTCTGGTAGATAATACGCACCCATACCAGGTGGGGGATAAGGTGCTGGTAAAGAAACTCAAAAAGGTTGGCCTTGGTGAGCCTCTAAATAGTGACCCAGCAGAAGTGCTCGCTGTAACCTGTACTGCCGTATTAACTGATCTCTTTTCGCAGTGGATCCACGCTGGACGACTTAAAAAGGCTCCCACTTAAAACATTGTGAATTATTGTACGTCTAATCCCTTTCTGTACGTTTCAGTACCCCGGCAATAGCTGACGGCCTTTTCAGGGTCTCCTCCAAGTAACGTCTGCATCTGGAAATCATCCAGGTCAGGCGGAGCCACTAAGAGGGGATTGCCAGTGAGCCTGAGTGCAGAAATTGCAGGAACGAGTAGACGCCAGGATTTACAAGGCCAGTGACTAGTATGGCCTCCCACACCCTTTAGATCATCACCAGCGTCAGCATCATGCTTGGGGCAGGGTTACCCGCACAAGCATTTCCACACGACAACACCTTCTGGCAGTACGCTAATTGGACAGCCAAGCAGTATACCAATCAATCATGTTATGTCTGTCATGTTCTTCCTACCAGTGTTTTCACATTCTCTCTTAAACCATCCATAAGTACAGAGCCGGAAGTATTAGGCAAAGTAGCCGCCCGATGTATGTCTTTGAACCGTGCCTATGCCACAATGGAAGCTTTATCCTGTCGAGGGCCTAAATACTCATCCCTCGCCACGACGACTGTTTAAACAGAATGGTTCTACGTTTTATACTCTCACCATTTTATTGTATGTTTTGTTTCATACTTAATCTTTGTTAAGTATAAAAGAGGGGATTGAAGGATTTTATTTTTGATATATCATTAAACATTAAGTTCTCTTAAGGTCATTTGTATTCTCTTAAGGTCATTTTTAGGTCAGCCTTGTTTTCTTCACACCTTTTTGCTGAACAGTTAGTTCTTAGAATCGGCCGATATAAGTTTAATCTGAAGATGTGTGTAACCACATGTATTTGTTCTGTACTTCTTAGAATCTCCTGTTGTTAGATATGTGTGTGTGGGTCAGATGTTCTCTGGTAAATGCGTATGTGTTATTGGGGGGAAGGAGAGCTTCCTTATCACGCTGTATGTGTGTGTGTATAAATGATCCACTGTCTCTGCCTGTACTTAGAGATTCTCTGAATAAACAATTTGAAGCTTTTGCTCTGTGTGGTTTGCTCACTTGATCTCCCAGCACGCTGTACTGCTATTCTCTTCAGGAGGGACCAGCTGAGTAGACGAGAACATGCAGGGACAAAGAGAAAAGTCCCAACACATCCACATCAAAATCCAATTTTTATGTATTCAAGTTGGGAGTAATGTATTTTAGTGCACTGCACATGTAATAGTCCTTAGTATTACAACACCAATTACATAAAAGTTACTGGGTAAAATGTAATTAAAATGTAAATAAAAACAGAATTGAATGATTTGCAAATATCCTAAACCCATATTTTATTCTCAGTAGAACATGGAACACATCTCAGATGATGAAAGTGAGACATTTTACCCTTTCATGAAAAATATTAGGTCATTTTGAACTAGAAGGCAGCAATGCATCTCAAAAATGTTAGGACAGGGCCATGTTTAACCTTGTGTAGCATCCCCTCTTCTTTGAACAACAGTCTGTACATATCTGGGAATTGAGGAGAACAGTTTCTGGAGTTTTGGGAGAGGAATATTGTCCCATTTTTGTTTGATTCTAGCTGCTCAACAGTCCTGGGTCTTCTTTCCTGTTTTTTTGTTTCATGTTGTTCCAAATGTTCCATTGGTGAAAGTTGCTGAACTGTGCACTAAGAACAAGCTGGATGGTCCCTCTCCACTTTAGTCTGCAGGACATGATGTCTGTGGTTTCCAAAAAGAATTTCAAATTTAGTTTCATCTGACCACAGAAAAGTTTTCCATTTTGCCTCAGTCCATTTTAAATGGGCATTGGCCCAGAGAAGACAGTGGTGTTTCTGGATCTTGTTGACACATGGCTTCTTCTTTCCATGATACAGCACAGCAAACTGTTCACAGTCAATTTATTAGCAATTTATTTATTAAATACTTCTATTAGTGCCACTTACTTTTCCAGCCTTTTGTTGTCTCATCAATCATTCCATTCTGTTTTTAATTACATCTTACACAACATCTCAACTTTTTTGGAATTCTTACCTTTCACCACAAAAGCTTGCATGTAAAGGCAGGTCTTTAACAGCGAATGGCACCTCACGAGTGTGGGAGATCTTCAAAACACAGAATCACAGAAAGTGTAATTGTCATGGCCACGACCGCCAGAGGGTGCCTGAAATGCCCTTTGGCAGGACTACAAGCATGAACTATGTATCCCACAGGGCCTTTCAAATTGGGTGCATCTGCTGGCCACCATGTTTGATTAGCTTGTTAAGCCACGCTGAAGAGTATAAAAGAAGCCCATCCAGCACTGCTCTGATCAAAGATTGTCTTCCCGACTCTACGCCAGTGATCTTGATGAATCTCTTGCCCTTGAATTCAAGTTAAGTATCTCTCCTAGCTACTAAAGTTTCGGTTTTGCATGATTCCCAGCTGCCTCTTAGTGGTGTCTGTTTATGTTTTTCCCTAGAGCCCTGTGCCAGAGAGTGGTGTGTTCCTGCCCTCACACTTGCTGTGCATGTTTGGATCTTCTGAGCTTTGAACTGTGCTTTATGTTATATTCTCTCCCTGCTTCCTGACTTCTAGACTATGCTCTGTGCCTTTTGGTTTTTTGGGCTCTGGTGCTTTTGTTTCTGACCTTGTACTTTTGCCTGTTGGACTATGTACCTTTGTTTTTGGACTTTCTGCCTTGATTTTTTTCTCTGTCTACCTGGTTAATATCCTGCATGAAAATAAACAGTCTGCTCTTAACTCCAGCCTGTGTGGGATTATTACCACCATGGAGTCAGCAGATACAAGGACGCTACAGCAGTTGCTGGAGGAGGCTGTGCTTCTACTGTGCTTCTACTGTGAAGAGAGTGATCACATCATTGCGAACTGTCGCTCAAGGCCTCCAACTGCTACTCACTCCAGAGGTGGTTCCACAAACCACACCCCGGTGCATATGCTGAGTAGCACTGTACCAGCAGTGAACAAGTTCACTGTGCTAGTTCAGATCCTCTGACCAAACTCTTCCTCTTTCTTTACAGCCTTCATGGACTTCGTTGACCCAGCCATTGCCAAGGTGTATGTCATCCTCATAGTCAGGACAGTTGTGTAGTTCCAGGTTAAGGCTGTGGATGGTGCTCCCATCGGGTGTGGGATGCTCATGCACCAAACTGTACCTGTTAAGCTCAAGGTCAGCATTATCCACGAGGAAGAAATCTCCCTCTTGCTCATCAATTTGCCCAAGCACTTGATAATGACCCCTCCATATCCTGGAAAGAAGCGGAGATTCAGAGATGGTCCATGTCCTGTTTCTCATAATGCCTTAGCCTTGATATCTGCCCTGTCCGGACCACCCAGGTCAAAAGTCCAGACTCAGGCATTGAAGTCCAGGTCCCCCTGATTACTATGATCTTAAAATATTCAGCAAGCGCCGGGCCAAAGGCCTGGCCCCACACAGGTCATATGATTTCGCTATTGACCTCCTGCGAGGATGCACCACCCCATGCAATAAGATCTATGCTCTGTCTCTCCCAGAACACATGATGGAGAATTACATCCAGGAGGCCCTCAGGAAAGGTTATATTCATAATTTCTTGTCATCCACCTCAGTGGGGCTCTTCTTTGTTAAGAAGAGGGGAGGCGGCCTCAGGCCATGCATCGATTACTGGGGGCTCAACAAGGTCACAGTCAGATACTTGTATCTTCTTCCGCTTGTCCCTTCAGCCCTGGAGTAGCTTAGGGAGTCCAAAAAGGGGATGAGTGGAAGACAGCATTTAACACAGCATCCAGACACTATGAATATATGGTAATGCTTTATGGCCTAGCATCAGCCCCAGTCTTTCAGAATCTGGTCAATGAAGTATTCAGGGACTTGTTGGGTAAATGTGTTGGTGTATATTGATGACATCTTGATGATAACTCCTAATCTCTCCATGCATGTTCTGCAGGTCCAGAAGGTCCTCTGTCGATTACTAAGAAACAGACTCTACATCAAGCAGGAGAAATGCCACATCAGACCCCGGGTAAAGTTCCTGGGATACAGCAATGATCCAGATGGTGTAGCCATGAACTGTCAGAAAGAGGATGATAAGAGAACTGCAACATTGACTTTTATCATCTTTTCATCCACAATTTCAGTCTTCTTGCAGCTCCTCTCACAGATCTACTCAAGGGGGCTGCCAAGACATTAAAGTGGAATCTGGGTGCCAAACAGGCCTTCCAATGCCTCAAGAAGGCATTCACAATGGTGCCCATCCTGAGCTAACCAGACCCCTATGCATCTGCATATGCATGCAGAGTCTATGCATCCAGCCAGAGAGCGGGTGCCATCCTCTTGCAGAGGCAGGACTAGCCAGCCAAGCTCCACCTAGTGACCAATTTTTCCAGGAAGCTCTCCCCAGCCAGCAGAACTATGAAGTGGTGGACTGAGAGCTGCTCGCCATCAAACTGGCTCTGGTAGAATGGAGGCACTGGTTGTAGGGAGCCCAGCATCCAGTCATAGTTTACATGGACCACAAGAATTTGGAGAACCTCAGAGCTGCCAAGCACTTTAACTCTCGCCAGGCCAGATGGGCAATCTTCTTTTTCTGCTTATTTTTCTGAGCTTGTACAGGTCCAGTTCCAAGAACAGGAATGCATATGCCCTATCCAGAATTCATAAGCCTGATCTAGACACCACAGGACCAGACTCCATAATCCCAAAGCTCAAGTTTCTTCACACCATCATTTGGGAGCTGGACAAGAAGATTCGAGAGCGCCAGCCTGCCATATCCAGTGTCCCCCAGGTAAGCTCTTTGTCCCATTCTCTTTGTGCAGCTCCCTCATCACTTGAGCCCACATCATGCCAGGGCCTGGGCATCCCAGTATTCAATGTACCACAGAGTTACTTGGCACGATGTACGTGTGGTCCAGCATGATAAAGAAGATCCACTGTCCTCACCCCACTTGAGGTCATCTTGGGCCATCGATACGTGGTTTAAAAGGAACAAGAGGGTCTGGGTGCAGTACACCAATACCTTTCCAAGGCTGTTACCTAAATGAAGAGGGCGGCAGATAAGAGGTGAGGCTCTTTACCTGATTTCAAGCCAGGAGACCGAGTATAGGTCTCGACCAGAGCCTACCAGCTCCCCACGGCAATCACCAAGTACCACAGGTACATTGGCTGGTTTTCTGTCTTAAAAAATTAAATGATGTGTCTTACATGATCCAGATGCTGCATCACTGTTGCATCCATTCCACCTTCCACATCAGTGCCCTTAAGCCAGTCACAACCCTGACCCAGATGCCAAACCAGAGAACCAGGGGGGACCTTCACCATTAGGGAGATCCTTGACTCAAGGAGGTGAGTAGGAGGGCTGCAGGATCTCATGTTGTGGGAGGGGTATGGATCAGAAGAAAATTCCTGGGTCACAGCAGACAACATCCTAGACCCTATGCTTACCCAAGACTTCCGCGCTAGACACCCCCACAAACCAGGCCCAGGAAGAGGATAAGGGCTCCCGGATTTAGCCCCATGGGGGGAGGTGGGGGTGGCTCTGTCATGGCCATGACTGCCAGAGGGTGCCTGAAACTCCCTGTGGGAGGACTACAAGCACAAACTACATCTCCCACAGGGCAAATTGGGTGCACCTGCTGGTGGCCATGTCTGATTAGCTTGTTAAGCCACATGGTGGAGTATAAAAGAAGCCCTCCTCAGTGCAGATCAATGATCACTTTCCTGACTTCATGCTAGTGGTCTTGGTAAATCTCTCTTGAATTCAAGTTAAATAGCTCTTCTACCTACTCTCTTTAAAAGACAGCAAGTCTTTGTGATGTATCAAGAGCCACAGGTATCCAGGGTAATGTCAGCATACAAAGAAATGTTTTCCACCACCAGCATCACATAGTGACCTGGCCACTATCCTGCAAGAAGAATGGCTTAAAATCCCTCT
>JAOTRJ010029138.1:0-14406 GCA_028564905.1 Leptodoras praelongus
CACACACTGAACAAGCTGAATGTTGGCCATGATAAATGTGACTGTACCTTATTGGAGATGTGTAGAGGTAGTTTAGGTAGATCCTGCATGGATGGCATCCGCTCGCTGTCTATAGGCAACTAACACCTAAAACTAGCAGCGAAAAAGGGCTGTAGTCCCTTTTTTAATGGGTACGATGCTCTATGGGAAGAAGCCAAGCCAGCAGAGACAGTGTCATGCTCTGGGCAATGTTCTGCTGGGAAACCTTGAGTTGATGTTACTTTGATGGGTATTACCTACCTATGTTGCAGATCAAGTACCACTTCATGGCAACAGTATTCCTCAATGGCAGTAGCCTCTTTCAGCAAGAAAATGCACTCTTGGTGCCAGATATCACAGTACACCTTCAGGGGTCTTGGATAATAAAAAACTTGTTGGATAATACCATCTTAATTTGTTTTAATTGGGAATAAAAAAAAAAAGTGTTTTGCTAAAAGTGTTTTTAAAAAACAGTTATGAGGGTGTTTCTCTTGGCTGGGACTGGGGCTCTAGTAAAGATAGTGACTAGTGGATTACTCTATACCAATTTATTTTGGCACAAATTTAGCAGGACTCTGTTAGTCAGCTGAATATGAAGAAAAAATCCACCTTCTTTTCACCTCTAGTTTAATACCCACCCAAAGGAATGACTGAAGAAGTAGGTCAAAGGTTTGGTATGGCCCAGTCAGATCCCAGATCTAAATCCTTTTAAAAACTTTTGATATGACATAGGATGTGTTTGAACTTTGTTTGGTCTACACCAAACAAGAAAATGATGCATTGTTACAATTTAGTTCTTGTTTGCTTAATTTTAACACTCATACCATCAAACCAAAAAAAAGTGATGCATGACACAAAAGTGAGTACACCCCTCACATTTCTGCAAATATTTTATATTTTTTCATGGGACAACGCTTCTATAACAGTATAGATTTACAGTCTTCTGAAAATAACTCAACACACAGCCATTAATGTCCAAATAGCTGGCAACACAAGTCAGTACACCTCACAGTAAACATGTCCAAATTGTGCCCAATTGTGTCGTCATCCCTCCCTGGTGTCATGTGAGTTGTTGGAGTTACAAGGTTCCAGGTGTGAATAGGGGGCAGGACTGTTAAATTTGGTGCTTTGGGTACGATTCTCTCATACTGGCCACTGGACATTCAACATGGCATCTCACAGCAAAGAACTCTCTGAGTATGTGAGAAATAGAATTGTTGTTCTCCACAAGTATGGCCTAGGCTATAAGAAGATTGCTAAGACCCTGAAACTGGGCTACAGCACGGTGGCCAAGGTCATACGGCAGATCCACTTGGAACAGGCCTCAGCAGAATTGACCCAAGTTGAGTACACATGTTCAGTGTCATATCCAGAGGTTGGCTTCAAAAAAGAGATGCATGAGTGCTGCCAGCATTGCTGCAGAGGTTGAAGAAGTGGGAGGTCCCAGACGGAAGCCTCTTCTGAAGCTGATGCACAAGAAAGCCTGCAAACAGTTTGCTGAAGACAAGCAGTCCAAGAGCATGGATTACTGGCACCATGTCCTGTGGTCTGATGAGACCAAGTTAAACTTTTTGGTTGGCTCAGATGGTAGCTATCATGTGTGGCGTCGCCCTAGTGAAGAGTACCAAGATAACTGTCTTGCAGTCTACAGTCTACAGGTGGTAGCATCATGGTCTGGGGCTGCATGCGTGCTGCTGGCACTGGGGAGCAGTTCATTGAGGGAAACATGAATTCCAAGAAGAGCATGATCGCCTCCCTTTGGAAACTGGGCCGCATGGCAGTTTTCCAACATGTTAATGACCCCAAACACTCCTCCAAAATGATAACTGCTTTGCTGAGGAAGCTGAAGGTAAAGGTGATGGACTGGCCAAGTATGTCTTTAGTCCAAGACCCAATTGAGCACCTGTGGGGCATCCTCAAGAGGAAGGTGGAGGAGTGCAAGGTGTCTAACATCCACCAGCTCTGTGATGTCATCATGGAGGAGTGAAAGAGGATTCCAGTAGCAATCTGTGCAGCACTGGTGAATTCCATTTGCCACACAAAATATTGACACTATGGGCACCATTTGGACTTGTTTACTGTGAGGTGTACTGACTTGTGTTGCCAGCTATTTGGACATTAATGGCTGTGTTGTTATTTACAGAAGACTGTAAATCTATACTGTTATACAAGCTGTACACTGACTACTCTAAGTTATATCCAAGTTTCATTTCTATAGTGTTGTCCCATGAAGAGATGTAATGAAATGTTTGTAGAAATGTGAGGGTTGTACTCACTTTTGTGAGTGACTGTATACTTTGCGAGCCAGTCTTCAGGACAGTGTACCATGCTTGATTTAATGCACTTATCAGGGTTGAGTGTACTTGGTGGTATTTTTATCAACTGGAAACGCAGCAAGTGGTGCTAGAATGGATAAAGGTGTCAAAAAATTACCCTGCTGCACATAAAGAAGGTACAGAAGAAAGTAAAATTTCTGATGCCTGTACCAAACTGTAAAGGAAAACATAACTGTTTTCTTATGGAGCATTTAGTGACATCATGTCCTGCGTTTTGTTTGTTTAGATGCCTTTGGTTTGTATTGTGTATATTGTTTGTATACTTCAAATGAGTGCAATTCAAGTGCAATTGCACCAGGGTTTTTTTAAACCAAAGGTGGCAATTATAAACATGCCCTTAAAGAGGACTGCACAGTCCCTGCACATTGCCCTTGCAATTTGATACATCTCTGGAGCAGTTTTGCAAGGCAGAGTTAAATTGCCAAGTCAAGAGGTGATAAGCAGGATGGGAAGTTAGGACGGGAGACAAAGAACTTTCAGTTTAGTAATACAGTTAACCTGGGGTGCTGCCTCTAGTCTGCCACAAATGCTATTAACAGTAGAAGAAGAACTGAACAGAAATGTGGCCGCACATTGCTGGAGGAGCCAAGGGATGAACCTAAAGTTAAGTGATTTTTTTTTTTTAATGAGGTGTTGAAAAGAGCTGACAATGGTGAGTTTACTGGTTGTCTAGTTTTCAATGAGGGCAGTCCGACAATGTTTTGCTTCCATTGTCAGCAGCAAAATTTTGCAAAATTTCACCAGGAGGTGATGTGCATTGTTCAAGGAAATTCAGCTGTGATTATATTGTTGTTGTTTTTTTGGGTTTTTTTTTTTACCAAGACAAATGTTATGCAAAATGGTGGCTTATAAAAAAATTTAAGTGCTGTATTACAAAAAAGGTCCTTTAACAAAGTATTAAATGATGTGCATACTTATGCAGACAGTTATTGTTTTTTCTTGTTTTTCAAACCTGTTTCTATTTGTTTTTCATGTAATTTTTTTTAAGTTAGCATACTTAACTAATTAATCCTCTAGTGTATTAATAATAACCAAGGTGTTATATTGTAAGAATTATTGTAAGAAGATTAAATAAAATTGAGCATTTGCATATATTTTCTAGGATAACTCCCATATGTGTGTCCATCTCCCTCAGTCCAGTGTACTCTTACATGTGGTACAGTGTAACTGTACTCCATCAGTGTGTTATTTCTATCTCTATATAATTTGCATTTTGATGTATTGTTCAGGGCGACACGGTGGATAGCGCTGTCGCCTCACAGCAAGAAGGTCCCAGGTTTGATCCCCGGGTGGGGCGGTCTGTGTCCTTTCTGTGTGGAGTCTGCATGCCCTCCCCGTGTCCGCTTGGGTTTTCTTCGGGTACTCCGGTTTCCTCCCACAGTCCAAAGACATGTACGTTAGGTTGATTGGCGTCTCTAAAGTGGCCCTAGTGTGTGAGTGTGTGGGCGAGTGTGTGTGTGTGTGTGTGCGCCCTACGATGGATTGGCTCCCTGTCTAGGGTTGTTCCTGCCTTGTGCCCTATGTGACCCTGAAAAGGAATAAGCGGCCAAGAATATGAATGAATGAATGAATGTATTGTTCAGCTATATATTTTTGAACAGTGTAGGCCTGTTCTTTTATTCTGTAATTGCACTGTTTTAATCAGTCTGTTTATTGCTGAAAACAAGGGAAGGAGAATTCTTAGAGATAAGGCCTATTTTATTTAATGTAGGCTGTTTATTTTATATAATTTGTTGCATGGCTTGTAGCCATATATTTTCTAACGGAGAAGGAAGCCCTGTCTCTGCATTTTATTGGACACTTTGTGGAATATCCCCTGATGGTTGTTTCATTTGTTTGCAGATGACCTCTTGTGCTGTGTGTACCTGTGTCTAAATCAGCTTGGCCCTGCCTACGAGGGGTTAGAACTAGGCGTAGGGGAAACCGTACTGATGAAGGCTGTTGCCCAGGCAACTGGTGAGCAGAAGGAACAGAAACACAGGCATCTTTGAGAAAAGGATAAAAACCATTATTATTTTGATCAGCTAATTGGTTTTTCAGCTTTTTTGATGCCCTGATTGCTTTGATGCACCAACTACATTTCAGTCCTGATCTTGTTTAATGTTGTTGGCAGGGCGTCAGTTGGACAAAATCAAGACTGAGGCCCAGGAAAAAGGTGACTTGGGATTGGTAGCAGAGACTTCCCGAAGCAATCAGAGAATGATGTTTGCACCATCAAATCTGACTGCAGTGGGTGTGTTCAGCAAACTGAAGGAAATTGGCAACATGAGTGGGAACTCTGTGAGTACAGTGATGAATTAGAGCAGAGGTATTCGTGCTGTCTGTTGTGACCTACTCGTGGGATGTGTAGTAATTGCAGGGGGTGGGTGAAATGGAAAATTCTATAGAAATAATGTTTAAATATGTATTCAGAGCTGCGAACATTGCATTTGGTGTGTGAGCTCATCATTTGAACTTCAGAGTACACTGGAATGAATTATCACAGAAAATAAGCATTTTCTTAAACACTGCAGAAGAGCCAATCATTAGATGACTCTGGTATGATTGACACTTGTGTAGGGGTTTTGAATGCCCCAGTTTTAGCTTGCATTCCCCAGCCCTCCTTCACCCATCTCATAGTAGTAATGTTTTATTCCGGTGCTTGTAAGGTGCACTGACATGCAGCACACACTCTTTCTGTCCAGGTAAATGAAGAATGTTTTTGAGTTCATTAATGTGAAATAAAATCTGTCGTGTTTGACGTGGATAATATTAGACACATATATAGTTAACAACAATTAACTCTATGTTTAAAAAGGATAAAAATAGAAAAATTTTCAGTATGTCTGTAAAGCACCCACTTATAAGACAATTGTTTTTATTAGCGTCGGGGGCTTAACCGAAAAGGTTTGGGAAGCACTGTTGTAACCCAAGTGTCTTTTTCTCACCATCCCTTCTTTTATTTATTTTCTAATTATATCCTCTTTTCCTGCAGTCAATGAATAAGAAAATTGACATCATTAAGGGTCTGTTTGTGGCTTGTCGTTTCTCAGAGGCCAGATATATTGTACGGTCAGTGACTCATTTGAACTTTGACATGTAAAATCTTTAATTACTATAAATATGTCAGATTGTGTTGCTTACATTTTGCACATTTACTGTCTGTGTGTTTATTGTGACTAAGTGCTTGGTTTTGGTTGACAGCTCATTGGCTGGCAAACTGAGAATCGGACTGGCTGAGCAGAGTGTTTTAGCAGCTCTGAGTCAAGCAGTATGTCTCACTCCCCCAGGTCAAGGTAAACAACACAGACAATTAACAAAATTTACTTAGCTATTGTAGAACAAGCCACTTCTTTGACAATAAAGTCTGGGTTTATTCAAAGTTTGCTTCGTGTCATTGTCTGTCTGCACTGTTAAGTATTTTAGCAGATAATAAAGCCCTATACACTTCATAATTAAGTTTGCTACTTTTGCAGCAGTCACATCATCAATAAATACAAGGGAACCAGTTCCTTTGGCATCCTGCAGTGAGCAGTTCCTTCCCTTCTCCATATACTTCTTTTCCTGTCATTCTGGTACAAGCTGATCTTTGTGTCATCTGTCCACAGGATGTTGTTCCTGAGCTGTACAGGCTTTTTTAAAACCATGTTTTTTAAAACCATGTTTTATCTAAACCATGTTTAAATCACCAAAATTTAATCTGAAGTACCTGTCTTTGAGGCTTATCTTGTGGGGTAAACCCTTTGTGCTTACTCAAGAACCCTTGATTGTTGACTTTATCCATCACAGTTGCTTTTTTCCTGGTCTTCCAGGTCTTTTGGTATACCCGAGTTCACCAGTGTGCTCTTGGTGTTCTTTTTAAGAATGTGGCAAATAGTTCAGTGGCCATACTTAATGATTTTTAATTCTCTCAGATGGGGGTGTTGATTTTTCAGCCTAATGAAGGCTTGCAGTGACAGCTGTTTGGATTTCATGTTGAGTTAATAGCAACAGATTCCAAATATAAATGCCATGCTTCAAGTCAACTCTAGACTTTATCTGCTTACTTGTAAATGAAATAATGGGTTTGTAGTTTTTATTTATCTATGTGCATATCTGTCCATCCATGTGCATGTCCAGAATTTCCACCAGCAGTGATTGATGCAGGAAAAGGAATGAGCACAGAGAGCAGGAGAGCATGGCTTGAGGAAAAAGGACTCATCCTTAAGCAGACTTACTGGTACACACGTACACGCACACATTCTCTCAGTGTCTCACAAAAGCTGACAGTGTGTGTGTGCTTTCTCTACAAGATACAGTTTAAAATGAGCATTTAAAGGTTTCATTGCACAAATGTTAATTTAATGCAGGCCTAGCAGAGGAATTGGAATCAACAATTTTTAGACTAAGACCCAGTTTATATCTTGCATGATAATTTACCAACTTGTGCTGTGTTCTGTCTAGTGAAATGCCAAATTATGATGTCATCGTCCCTGTCATGTTGAAGTTTGGCATAAATGAACTGCCCAATCACTGCAAACTTACTCCAGGTAATCAACCCTGTCTCTTTGTGCCTTATATATACAGCGGATATAAAAAGTCTACACACTTCTGTTAAAATGCCAGGTTTTTATGATATAAAAAAAAACAACCCCCAAGATAAGTAATTTCAGTTTTTTTTTCACCTTTAGTGTGATATACAATCTGTGCAATTCACTTGAAAAACAAACTGGAATTGTGTAGAGCAGTATAATAAAAAAAACTAAAAGAATGTTGTTGCGCAAGTGGGGGTGTTGCTGTGCTCAGAATTAAACAATCACGTTCAAACTCGTTAAACAGTCAGTACACACCTGCCATCAATTAAAGTGACTCTGATTAACCCCATATCAAGTTCAGCTGTTTTAGTAGGACTTTCTCAACATTTGCAAATGTTACAAAGCATCAAAGGAATCTCAGTGATGAAAGGTATCAGTCAGGAGAAGGATACAAAAAATTTCCAAGGCATTCGATATAACATGGTACACAGTGAAGACAGTCAGCAACAATTGGACAAAATATGGCACAACAGTGACATTACCATGAACTGGGTGCCCCTTCAAAATTGATGAAAGCACAAGAAGAAACTGGTCTGGGACACTGCCAAGAGGCCTACAGCAACATGGTGCTGCAGGAAGTTCTGCTTGTGTAGGACATGTGACAACAATCTCCTGTATTCTTCATACATTATATTGCCAGAAGTACTTATCCATCCAAATAATTGAATTCAGGTGTTCCAATCACTTCCATGGCCACAGACTGCTTCTACAAACGTTTGTGAAAGAATCGGTCTCTCAGGAGCTCGGGGAATTCCAGCGTGGTACCGTGATAGGATGCCACCTGTGCAACAAATCCAAGTAGTGAAATGTCCTTGCTACTAAATATTCCACAATCGACTCTCTGTGGTATTATAACAAAGTGCAAGCTATTGGGAATGACAGCAACTCAGCCATGAAGTGGTAGGCCACGTAAAATGACAGAGCAGGGTCAGCAGGTACTGAGGCACAGAGGTCACCAAACTTCCTGTTGTCTTCAGATTAGCTCAAGAACAATGTGTAGAGTGCTTCATGTAATGAGTTTCCATGGTCAGCCAGCTGCATCCAAACTTTACAACACCCCACACATAATGCACCGGGTGCAGTGGTGTAAAGCACACTGCCACTGGACTACAGCAGTGGAGATGTGTTCACTAGAAATCTGATGGAGGGGTTTGGTGGTTGCCAGGAGCACGGTACTTGTCTGACTGCAAAGTATAAAGTTTCGTGGAGGGGGTTTATGGTCTGGGGTTGTTTTTCAGGATTAAGGAGGGCTCGGCCTTTTTAATGGCCCTTCCTGTTCCAACATGACTGCACAGCAGATAAAGGTCCATAAAGACATGGATGAGAGAGTTGGTGTGGAAGAACTTGACTGGCCTGCACAGAGTCCTGATCTCAACTTGATAGAACACCTTTGGGATGAATTAGAGTGGAAACTGCGAGCCAGACCTTCTCATTCAACATCAGTGTCTGACCTCACAAATGTGCTTCTGGACGAATGGTCAAAAATTCCCATAAACACACTCCTAAACCTTGTGGAAAGCCTTCCCAGAGTTGAAGCTGTTATAGCTGCAAAGGGTGGGCTGACATCATATTAAACCCTATGGATTAAGAATGGGATGTCACTCAAGTTCATCTTCATGTAAAGTCAGGTGAGCGAATACTTTTGGCAGTATAGTGCATGTCTAGGCTGTGGGGTAGGGTGGCAAGAGGGAAGCTTTTTCTTAGAAAGAAAAATGTCCAAACCTCGCTACATCAACTCAGCCAATATCGTGTGGGAAAATGTGTTTTACTATAATTCCAGAAGATATGTTTACCCACATTAAAGCATGGTGCTGATAGGATTATGCTTTGGAGCTGTTTTGCTTCAGCTGGAACTGTGTCAAGGTGAAGGGAATAATTAAGTTTCAAATATCAGTAAATTTTGGCGCCATTTTTTCAGGCCTGGAGGTTAAAGAGGAATTTCACCTTGTAGCACAACAACCTAAAGCACCATGTCTTCACCAGAAAAAGGTGGATAAAAGATTTCAGTTTGTTCTTCAGTTGAATTGTACAGATTGTAGGTCACATTAATGGTGGTAAAAGTTTTGAAATGATTAATCTCTGTCTCATTTTTACATCACAAAAACCTGGCATTTTAATAGGGGTGTATAGACTTCTTGTAGCCACTGTAGCTGGTTGTCCAAATGGGTGGTGGCATAGGAAAACCCTTCACACAGTACTAATCTGTCCATTATTACTATATATAAAACCCCTGGCAAAAAGAAAATGGGTTTATTGATGATGATGCAAAGGCAATTAGCCAAGGCCAACAGCTCATTAATGTCTGTACTGCTTTTTTTTTTTTTTTTTTTTTGCAATTATGCAATTAATTAAATTTTATTTAATATTTATGTTTTTATATAAAAGAATTTTTTATTTAATATTGATGTATTTGTTTTGTTTATTTGTTACAAAGTGAAAAAGGAGATTCTAGCTCCATCAAAAGCACAGAAAACAGTTATTAACCACGCATTCACCTCTTTGGTAAATGCTTTATCCTGGTCAGGTTGCAGTGAATCTGGACCCTATCCCCGGAAAGCTGGGCATGGGTCAGGGACACACCCTAAATGGGATGCCAATCCTTTGCGGGCCAGGGCACTATGCAAACTCATCCATTAACACCTAGGGCGATTTAGCTTAGCCAATCCAAATACCGGTACTGTACGTTTTGGAGGTGGGATGAAACTGGAGAACCCACAGTCATTCTGGTTAGATAAAAAATATACTTAAGTTAATTCCATTATTTCCTTGTGTAATATTATACCACACTGCTGTTGAATTATAAAATCTTAGGGTAGCTGGCTAGCTAGCTCACATTGATTACTATTATAGGTGCTTCTGCTGAAATCGGCTTCCTTTCTTCCTTTTTTATCATCTTTCATATTTTATGTCAAAATGTATATTTCTGTAAGGTAGCATTGGCCATGACCACTGATGATCTCAGTAACACGACTGTAGTAACTGTTTCAAAGATGGAAGGGGATTTTTTTTGTGGCAAACAAATACAAATGGTAAAACGCCCTAGTGCAATTTTAAGTTAAAAGGAACTCCATTTCCAGAAAAGGGCACATTCTTAAATTGATTTAAAATTAAAATCTAATTTGTTAATTCACTTGAAGCATTATTTAACAAATAAAAGGACAAAGAAAATATTTTCAGTGTTTTCAATGATAAACTTAATTTTATTTGTTAAATATAAACAAATTTAGTAATTGATGCCTTCAACACACTCAGGAAGAGGCATGTTACCACGGGGTCACATCACTTTGTCTTTGAACAATACTTTTTAATTATTTGGGAATTGAAGATATTAATTGTTGCAGTTTTGCAAGTGTAATCTTTGCCCATGTTTACTGTGTACAAGAGCTGCTTAACAGTCTGTGCTAAAACATGTACTCATCTGACCACAGATGTCTTTCAGTCCATCTCAGAACCCAGGCCCAGAGTACTCACTGGCATTTCTGCACAAAATTAACATATGGCTTCCTCTTTGCATAATACAGTTTCAGGTTTAATTGCAATTCTTGCAACTCTACACTTTCTGCTTGTAAACTAGTCAGTTAATTTTTCTGCTGGCAAAAATTGTCCTTATTTTTATCAGGTCATTTAAACATTTTAAAATTGTGTCTGCTGTCCTCTGTACAGAGGTTATAAGTGCTATTTTTGGTTTTGTTAATGAGTTTCATGAAACTTTTGACAGCTGGTACCTGATTACAAATTGAACTGGTTATGTGTATTTTAGCACCATGGCCAAAAGTTTGTGTTTGAGGAACTCATGCTTAATTAGCAAGGTTTTAGACATTACTAGACTGACACAGTACCACAGTACTTGTTACGTTTGCGCCTTACTTAGAATGTAATTGCAGAAAGCCTGTAAATCATCAAAGTAAATGGGTAAAACAGGGTTTTGGTGAAATACACTGGCCAGAATTCAGCAACAGCCACATTCAATGGATTTTCCTAGGCAGCAACACGTGACTGAATTTGTTTTCTAGGTTTGCCACTCCGCCCCATGCTGGCCCACCCAACTAAGGGAGTAGGGGAGGAGGTGATGAAAAGGTTTGATGAGGCTGCTTTCACATGTGAATACAAGTATGATGGAGAGAGAGCACAGGTGGGTATGCCTGTAGTGTATATAGTGAGATTTCCCTCCACCACTTAATGCAAATGTCTAACCATAAGAAAAAAATTAAGGGTTGCTGTACTGTTTTTTTTTTGTTTGTTTTTTTTGTTTTTTTCCCACCCTAATTGCAAGCCACCACATCTGCAGCATATGAGCAATTACTACATTACATCTGAAAAAGAATAAAATAATAATAATGGTAAATAAAAACATACAGATAAGATAATCCTTTATTAGTCCCACATCGGGGAAATTTCTCAATACAAAGTGGTGCTGTCAGAAGTGGGATGGCTGTGTGTGGTGTATGGCTGATACTCAGATCTCCAATAACATTAAAACCACCTCCTTGTATCTACACTCTTTGTCCATTTTATTAGCTCCACTGTCCATACAGGTGCACTTTGTAGTTTTACAGTCCATCTGTTTTTCTGCAGACTTTGAAGAACAGGGTAAAAGGGGGCTAACAGTGATCAAGATCATCACAGATCAGGTATTATTTGGGTGGTGGATAACAGTCAGCACTGATGTGACCCTGATGTGGTGGTGGTGTGTTAATGTGTGTTATGCCTGAACAATTGTATCAGACACTGAAGCGCTGCTGAACTTTTAAACCCCTCAGTGTCTCTGCTGGACTGAGAATAGTCCACCAACTAAAAATATCCAGCCAACAGTGTCCTGTGGGTAGCATCCTGTGATGACTGAAGAACTAGAGGATGAATAACACAAACTGTGCAGCAACAGATGAGTTACTGTCTCTGACTTTACATCTACAAGGTGGCACAACTAGGTAGGTGTGTCTGATCAAGTGGTTATTGAGTGGATACAGTGTTTAGAACAGGGGTGTCCAATAATTGGACACCCTTGGTTTAGAAACTTCAGCAGCCCTGCAGTGTCTGATCCACTCACACCAGTACAACTCACACTAACGGACCACCACTACATCAGGGTCACAACAGTGCTGACAATCATCCACCATCCAAATAATACCTGCTCTGTGGGGGTCCTGACCACTGAAGAACAGCACAAAAGCAGGGTAACAATGTATGTAGAGAAACAGATGGACAGTCTCTATCTGTAAATCTGCATAGTGCACCTGTATGGTCAGTGGAGCTGATAAAGTGGACAAAGAATGTAGATAAAAGGAGATGGTTTTAAATGCTATGGCTGATTGGTGTATATGGAATGCAGGTCTAAGGGAAGCTATATACACTTTTTTTATTGTGCTAATTGCTATGTGTATGCTTTTAAATAAGATATAATAAAATATATTAATTTGGTTTGTTTTGGATAGATTCACATTCTTGAGAGTGGTGAGGTTCGTATCTTTAGCCGAAACCAGGAGGACAACACCAGCAAATACCCTGACATAATTTCACGGATCCCGCAGGTATCACAACGACACCTGCACATGGATTTTAAAGCAATACATTTCTAGAGCTCAGAAGTTCTAGTCTTCAACACGGACAAGGACCTTGTGCTCTCTGTTCATCTCTCTCTTATAATAGCTGTAGCTCACACAGTCCTGCATTTGCCCTTATCAGCAAGGCTGCACACATTCAACTCTCCATGTGCTGAATTCTATCTGATGTGCTGTCCATCTCTCTGTAGCTCCCTTGTTCTCTCTTTCCTCTTTGTTCTTGTATTCTTACTCTTTTCCAACTCCATCTTCCTCCCTTCTCTCCTCTTCTTCAACCCTTTCTCCCTCTCTTCCTCTTCACTCCTCTTCATCCTCATCTCTCACAAACACACTTGCACAGAAATACAAGAGGAGTTTGTTTGTACCTTATCAGTAAGTCTATACACACATGTAACCAAAGTTTATTTGATGAATTTTATGTTTGGCAGATAAAGAAGCAGTCTGTGGTTAGCTGTGTGTTGGATTCGGAGGCAGTTGCATGGGACAGAGAGAAAAAGCAGATTCAGCCCTTTCAAGTTCTTACCACACGCAAAAGGAAGGTGAGACCGGTGATTCCTGAACTCTTAATGGTGATGTAGAGATTTATGTACATTTTGTACATTGTAGTGTGCAAAAACACAAAGATGATACCTAAAAATCACCATACACACAATGAACCATGGTGTTGGCAGCATCATGCAGTGTAGCATTTTCTTTTCTAGTCAGGATACAGGGGCTCGAGCACCGCTCAAAATAACAATTTAACAAAATAACAAAAACAGAACCTGCAGGTCTCTGTTAGCATTGTAATCTCACTTGTACTTCCACCTTCCTCTTAATCCCACCCTGTTTTTTGGTGTAATTCTAGAGGAAAAACTTTTTGTTTCGTGTCTGTATTTGAATTGTTTTTGTTTGTTTTTTTTATTGTTGGTAATTAAGAGCGGGAATCATTTGTCTTTATTGACTATAAACTTGCTTATTTTGTGGAAAGCAAAAAGGGTGAGATATTGTGTTATTAATGTCGAAAGTATAAATGATGGAGGTGTTGGGCAGTTGGGTACGTTATTTGAAAGTTTGTTGATGTAGGGGAGAGAGGGAGTGGAATTAATTAATTAATTTATTTTTAATTAATTCATGTCTGTGTTTCAGGATGTGGATGCATCTGAGATTAAGGTGCAAGTTTGTGTGTATGCCTTTGACCTGCTGTACTTAAATGGAGAGGTGAGAATGTGAAATACATACCCAGTAGTTATTGTGCATAATTAAATAGAACCTAAAAAAAATGTATGTAGGCTCATTTCTGTGAAAAGAATGTGTGATTGTCTGTCCAAAATTGATTCATCAAGCATGTCAAGTCTTCAGTATAGAGTAGGTCTGGTTACAAATTTTCATTCTAATCACATTAACAATAAGCCACAATAACTCCATCAATAAGATTGGGCACTTTGACTGTAGATATGCATAGACTACATTTTATGTCCATAATAATCAAACTACATATTTTCTTATGTTCTAATACTTATTGTAGCCATAATTATATTCCATTTCTCTTTGTTTTTTTCCTCTTTCTTCAGTCTCTGGTGCGGGAGCCATTGTGTAAGCGTCGAGATTTGTTAAGGCAGAGTTTCATGGAGAAGGAGGGAGAGTTTGTCTTTGCTCGTTCTCTTGACTCTGATAACACTGAATCTATAGCAGAGTTCCTGGAGCAATCTATAAGAGGTGTGTGCTTACATGTCCTTCTCAAAAAATTAGCATATTGTGATAAAGTTCATTCTTTTCCATAATGTAATGATAAAAATTTTACTTTCATATATATTTTAGATTCGTAGCATTTATCTCACAAAATAAGCATATCATGAAAAGGTTCTCTAAACGAGCTATTAAGCTAATCATCTGAATCAACGAATTAACTCTAAACACCTGCAAAAGATTCCTGAGGCTTTTAAAAACTCCCAGCCTGGT
>JAOTRJ010029591.1:0-14370 GCA_028564905.1 Leptodoras praelongus
TTATGTTAATGGATTTATACCATGATGTAAAATTATGCATAATATGTACTACACCATAGTGCTATATAATGCATAATATGCACTATAACATAGTACTTGTGTGTTGTCGGGTAAGGACTGTACAGAAAATAGTTTAGTTTAGAATCCTAGCTTTGGGAGTTAGGGGTGGGAGTTAAAATCTCTCTTTTCTGGCACTAGGAAGGATTTTAACCTTCGGTCTCCGGATTACAAGACCGGCGCTTTAGGAGTCTAAGCTACTAGAGCATTTGAATTTGAATAAATTGTTTTCTCATCATCCAGTTAATGGTATTAGGATTAGGATTAATGAGAAGTATAGTAGTGAAGCAATTTGTCCAATTATAACATATGGAGGTTCAACTGGTATGCCTCCAATTCAAGTTAAGATCAGTACGTCTGCTACTAAGGATCAGAATAGGAATTGGGAAAGTGGGCGGAAGGTGAGTCCTTGTAGTTTAGAGGTATGTAGGAGTGGGACCGCTAATAGTACGAGAATTGATAATAATAGTGCTAGTACTCCACCTAGTTTGTTTGGGATTGATCGTAGAATAGCATATGCGAATAGGAAGTATCATTCTGGTTTAATATGGGTGGGAGTTACTAATGGGTTGGCGGGGGTGAAGTTGTCTGGGTCTCCTAGAAGGTTAGGGAAGAAGAATGCAAGGGATGCTAGTGCTGCTAGGAGAATAATGAATCAAAGAATGTCTTTATATGAGAAGTATGGATGGAAAGGGATTTTGTCTGCGTTTGAGTTTAGACCGAGTGGGTTATTAGATCCTGTTTCGTGAAGGAATAGGGCATGAATAGCAGTAGCTGCTACGATTACGAAGGGAAATAGGAAGTGGAAAGCAAAGAATCGTGTTAGGGTTGCTTTATCAACTGAGAAGCCCCCTCAAATTCATTGAACTAGGGTATCTCCAATGTATGGTACGGCTGATAATAAGTTTGTAATTACGGTAGCACCTCAGAAGGATATTTGTCCTCATGGCAGTACATATCCTACGAATGCAGTTATTATTGTTAGCAGTAGTAGTACTACTCCAACGTTTCAAGTTTCTATATAAAGGTATGAGCCGTAGTATAGTCCTCGTCCGATGTGTATATACAGGCAGATGAAGAAAAGGGATGCTCCATTGGCGTGCAAATTACGGATAATTCACCCATAGTTTACATCTCGACAGATATGAGCTACAGAAGAGAAAGCAGTTGAAATGTCAGAGGTGTAGTGTATGGCTAGAAATAGTCCTGTTAGGATTTGGATAATTAAGCAAAGTAACAGTATGGAGCCAAAATTTCATCAGACAGAAATGCTGGCGGGGGTGGGAAGGTCAATAAGTGCGTTGTTAGTTATTTTAATTAGTGGGTGGGTTTTTCGGATGACCATAAGTTCTCATAGTTGAATTACAACGGTGGTTTTTCAAGTCATTAGTCCTGGTTAAAATCCTGGTGAGAATTAGTGTTTATTTTTGATTTATCTTTGTTGTTATTGTTAGGAGGGATAATTGGGGTAGCTTCTAATCCTGCACCTTATTTTGCTGCTTTAGGTTTGGCTGTTGCAGCAGGGGTAGGGTGTTGGGTTTTAGTTTGACATGGTGGGTCATTGATTGGTTTAATTTTATTTTTGATTTATTTGGGTGGAATGTTGGTTGTATTTGCGTATTCGGCAGCTTTAGCTGCTGAGCCTTTTCCTGAAACATGAGGGGTTGGAACAGTTAAAATGCATGTTTTAGCTTATTTAACAGGGGCTGTAATTGTGGGGTGGTGTTTTTGAGGTGGGCCTGGGGGCTATTGATTTGTTGTTGATGAGTTTAAGGAGTTTTTTATGATGCGGGGGGATATTGGTGGAGTATCTTTTTTATATTTTTCTGGGGGATGAATATTAGTGGTTTGTGCTTGGGTATTATTATTGTGCTTGTTTGTAATTCTTGAGTTAACTCGTGGGTTAAGTCGTGGCACTCTTCGGGCAGTCTAGAGAATGAGTAGGAGAATTGCAATTAAGGTAGAGGAGATAAGGTACATGGTTAGGTATACTTTGACGATATTGGTGTCGAGGTTATCTAATGTTGAGGATAGTTGATGGTTGAAACGATAAGATCCTTTTGGGCCTATATCAATTCATTGGCGATCGAGTTTAGTGGCTTGTTTTCCTAAAGTGAGATTAAGTTTAGGTAGTAAGCGATGGATAATTGAGGGAAAGAATCCTAATATGTTGGAGAAATTATGAAGGAAGAGGATTGGAGTAATTTTAATTTGTTTTGAGGCAGTAGAAGCTAGGGCTAAAGCGAGTATGAGGCCAATGATTGTGACTGCTAATGCGGCTAGTTTAAGAAAGGGATGTATTGTTATGATGGGTATTTTTGAAGGTAAGAAGTTTAGTGTAATGATAAAACCGGCTATGATGCTTCCTCATGCTAGGCGTTCGATGGATGCAATCACTGCGGGGTGATTTTCGTTAATTGGGGAGAGTGAAGGGAAGCGAGGAGAGCCTATAACTACATAGAATACTACTCGGAGACTGTAGGCTGCGGTGAAGGATGTGGCGATGAGTGTTAGGGTCAGGGCTCAGGCGTTTAGGTGGGAGGTATTGAGGGCTTCAATGATTGCGTCTTTTGAGAAGAAGCCTGTAAGGAAAGGTATGCCAGTGAGTGCTAGGCTACCAATTATTAAACAGGAGGAGGTGAATGGTATTAGTTTGAGCAGTCCTCCTATCTTTCGGATATCTTGTTCATCATTTAGGCTGTGAATAATTGATCCGGAGCATAGGAATAGTATGGCTTTAAAGAAAGCATGAGTGCAGATGTGAAGGAAGGCTAGTTGAGGTTGATTTAGCCCAATAGTAACCATCATGAGGCCAAGTTGGCTTGATGTTGAGAATGCTACAATTTTTTTGATATCATTTTGGGTAAGGGCGCAGGTAGCGGTATAAAGAGTAGTTAGGGCTCCTAGGCATAGGCAAATGGTTAGGGCTAGTTGATTATTTTCTATTAGGGGGTGCAATCGGATTAATAGAAAAATACCTGCTACTACCATTGTGCTTGAATGGAGTAGGGCAGAGACTGGGGTTGGACCTTCCATGGCGGAGGGGAGTCATGGATGTAATCCAAATTGTGCAGATTTTCCGGTAGCTGCTAGAATGATTCCTATTAATGGTAGGGTCATGTCAAAGTCTTTTGACAATAGGAAGATTTGTGGGATCTCTCAGGAGTTTATATTTATTGCAATTCATGCTAGGGCAAGGATTAGGCCTACATCTCCGACTCGATTGTAAATAACTGCTTGTAGAGCTGCTGTGTTGGCGTCGGCTCGTCCGTGTCATCATCCAATTAGCAAGAATGATATAATTCCTACTCCTTCTCATCCAATGAATAGTTGAAAGAGGTTATTGGCTGTTACTAGGATAATTATTGCTACAAGGAAAAGTAGCAGATATTTAAAGAATCGGTTTAAGTTTGGGTCAGAGTGTATATACCATGATGCAAATTCTAGAATAGATCATGTTACGTATAGGGCAATAGGGGTAAAGATAAGTGAGTAGTGGTCGAATTTAAAGCTAATATTAATATCAAAATTTATGATACTTATTCAGTTGTAAGTAGTAATAATGCTTTCTGTTCCTTGATCTAGAAAGATGGCTAGTGGAATTAGGCTAATGAAGAAGGCAGTGCTTACTGCAGTTTTTACATGTTTAAGGGCTCAGTCTCGAAGTAAAGGTTTTGGGTTGAGTGTTATGATTAGGGGTCAAATTAGAATTATTAATGTTAGTAGTAGTATAGTGGTTATAAGGGTATTTACCATAGCTGCTACTTGGAGTTGCACCAAGAGTTTTTGGTTCCTAAGACCAACGGATGGACTATTATCCTTTAGAAGCTATTGGGCGAATGAGCCATGGAGTTTAACCATGGGGGGTAGGGATTAGCAGTCCTTACTGCCTCGGGCCTCTTTCGGTGGATAAGGGGAGTTTAACCTCTATTTTTAGAACCACAATCTAATGTTTTGTATTAAACTATATCTACAGTATCATCAGCCTCATATGATTTCGGGTTTTGTGATGAGTAGGATGATTGGGAGTAGGTGTAACGTTATTAGTAAGTGTTCTCGTGTGTGGGAGGGTTGAAGGTTAATAATATGTTGTGGGAGGGGTCCTCGTTGAGTTATTAGGAACAGGTATAGGGAGTAGGCTGCTGTAATTAAGGTACCTGCTCCTGTTAGTAGTAGTGTTCATGGGGATCAGTTAAATATTGCTGTAATGATTATTAGTTCTCCTATTAGGTTAGGTATTGGGGGTAGAGCTAGGTTTGCTAGGTTTGAAATAAATCATCAGACAGCTGTTAGGGGGAAGATTATTTGTAGGCCTCGGGCTAGAAGCATGGTTCGGCTGTGGGTTCGTTCGTATGTCGTGTTGGCTAGACAAAATAGTGCTGAGGAGACTAGACCATGGGCAATTATTAGTACGAGGGCTCCGGTAAAGCCTCATGGAGTTTGGATTAGGATGCCTCCTACTACTAGTCCTATATGACTTACAGAAGAGTAAGCGATTAGTGATTTAAGATCTGTTTGTCGTAAACAGATGGAGCCAGTTATGATTACGCCTCATAGGGCTAGCACAATGATTGGGTAGACTAGATCTTTTGATAGAGGATCTAGAATTGCTATTATTCGTATTATACCATATCCTCCTAGCTTTAGTAAAATTGCTGCTAGTACTATAGACCCTGCTACTGGGGCTTCTACGTGGGCTTTTGGGAGTCAGAGGTGAACTCCATATAGGGGTATTTTTACTAAAAAGGCAATTAAGCAGCCTGCTCATCAGATTTTATCTCCTCATGAGTTAAGAATTATTGGATAAGTGTATTGGATAATTAATATGGATAGTGTATTTGTGTTTTGGTGTAAAAGGAGAAGGGCTACTAGCAATGGGAGGGAGCCTGCTAAGGTATAGAAGAGAAAATAGGTTCCTGCGCTTAAGCGTTCAGCTTGGTTACCTCATCGGGTGATAATGATTAGGGTGGGGATTAGGGTTGCTTCAAATATGACGTAGAATATGATGATTTCGGTTGCTCCAAATGCTATAATTAGGAAAGTTTGTAAGGATGTCAGGAGGGTGATATAGCTTCGTTGTCGGGTAATTGGCTCTGTTTTAATGTGATTTTGGCTGGCGAGGATTATGAGTGGTAAGAGTCAGCATGTGAGTACTAATAGGGGGGTTGAGAGGGGGTCTGTTCCTATATAAATGTTGGAGTGAGATCATCCAATGTCTAATGGTCATTTAACTCAGGTAAGGCTTATTAAAGCAATTGCTAGGCTTTGTGCAATTGAGGTGGTTCAAAGCCATTTGGGGGTGGATAATCAAATTGTGGGAAATAGCATGATTGTTGGAATTAGAATTTTTAACATTGTAGTAGGTTTAGGGTTTGCAGGTGGTCTGTTCCGTGAGTTCGGGTGGTGGCAACTAGAAGGGCTAGGCCTGCGCTGGCTTCACAGGCCGAAAAGGCTAATATTAGGATGGCAGCGGCTGAGACGGTGATAGACTCTAGTTGTAATGCTCGTAGGGCTAGGGCAATAAAGATGGTTAGCATTATTCCTTCTAGACATAATAGGGCGGACATGAGGTGGGTGCGGTGGAAGGTCAGACCTATAAGTCCTAGGGTAAATGAGGAGATCAAGATAAGGTGTATTGGTGTCATAAGGGAGTCACGGACTTAAACCGTGATTTTCTGAGCCGAAATCAGAGGTATTGGATTTGGACTAACTCCCTATTCAGCTCATTCAAGGCCTCCTTGAAGTCATTCATAGATTAGGCCTAGTGTTAGTAGAATTAGTACTGATGAGGCATAAAGTAGAGTGAGGGAAGGGTGTAGTAGTTGGTTTGCTCAGGGTAGAGGTAAAAGTAGAGCAATTTCTAGGTCAAATAGGAGAAATAAAATAGCTACTAGAAAAAATCGTAGGGAGAAGGGAAGTCGTGCTGAACCTAGGGGGTCAAAGCCACATTCATAAGGGGAGAGTTTTTCTACAGTGGGGATTGTTTGAGGGAGTCAGAATGAGACTGTGGCTAGGAGGATTGAGAGGGCTAGGGAAATAAGCAGTATTGTGCTAATTAGATTCATTATCTTTCCTTGGGGTTTAACCAAGACCGGGTGATTGGAAGTCACTTGTACTAACGTTGATACTAGAAAGATATGAGCCTCATCAGTAAATAGAGACGTATAAGAATAATCATACAACATCTACAAAATGTCAGTATCAGGCGGCTGCTTCAAAGCCGAAGTGGTGGGTTGATGTGAAGTGATATTGGACTTGTCGGAGAAAACATACAGCAAGGAAGGAGGAGCCGATAATTACGTGTAGGCCATGGAAGCCGGTTGCTACAAAGAAGGTTGAACCATAAACGCCATCGGCAATGGTGAAAGGGGCTTCGTAGTATTCTATAGCTTGGAGGGCTGTGAAATACAGGCCTAGTAAGATTGTTAGGGCTAAAGATTGAATTGCTTGTTTGCGTTCCCCTTCTGTTAGGCTATGATGGGCTCATGTCACTGTAACACCGGATGCTAGGAGTACAGCGGTGTTTAGTAATGGAACTTCGAACGGGTCTAATGCTGTAATTCCAGTGGGAGGTCAGCATCCCCCTAGTTCTGGTGTAGGTGCTAGGCTGGAGTGGTAGAAGGCTCAGAAAAATCCGAAGAAGAATAATACTTCTGAGGTAATAAACAGGATTATTCCGTATCGTAATCCTTTTTGTACAGGTGGTGTGTGGTGTCCTTGGAAGGTTCCTTCTCGGACAATGTCTCGTCATCATTGATACATAGTTAATAGTAGCAGGATTATTCCCAAGGCTAGGAGGGTTATTGTGTGGTAGTGGAATCAAATTGCTAGTCCGGATGTTATTAGGAGAGCAGCTACTGCGCCGGTAAGAGGCCATGGGCTTGGATCAACCATATGATATGCATGTGCTTGGTGGGCCATTAGACGTTTTCTTGTAAGTACAAGCTTAGTAGGAGTACAAATACATAGGCTTGAATAATTGCTACAGCCACTTCTAGAAGTGTAAGTAATAGTAGAAGTACAGCAGTGAGGGCTGCTACTGTAGTTATTATAGGTAGTAGAGTGATTGTGGCAGTTGAGATTAATTGAATTAAGAGATGGCCTGCTGTAAGGTTAGCTGTGAGTCGTACCCCTAGTGCAAGGGGTCGAATAAATAGGCTAATAGTTTCGATGACAATTAGTACTGGAATTAATGGAACGGGGGTACCTTCTGGCAAGAGGTGACCCAGGGCTGCAGTAGGTTGATTTCGCATACCAATAATGATTGTAGCGAGTCATAATGGTACGGCCAGTCCTATATTTAAGGACAGTTGAGTTGTAGGTGTAAATGTGTATGGCAGTAGGCCTAGTATATTTAATGTTAGAATGAATACTATTAGTGAAGCTAAAATTAATGCTCATTTATGTCCTCCTTGGTTTAAGGGTGTAAGTAGTTGTTGTGTAAAATTTTTAATGAATCAATTTTGTAGGGTTACTAGTCGGTTAGTTTGGTAGCGATTGGCTGGGGAGGGGATAATAATTCAGGGTAGGGTGAGTGCAATGGCAATTAGGGGAATTCCTAGGTGTGTAGGGCTTATAAATTGGTCGAATAGATTTAGTGCCATGGTCAGTTTCAGGTATTAGGTTTAAGTTTTTCGGTGTTTAATGATAAGACTTCATTTGTGAAGTTATGATTAAGTACTTTTGGGGGAATTACTGTTAGGAAAATAAGTCATGAGAATACAAGGATTGCAAATCATGGGGCTGGGTTTAATTGTGGCATATCACTAGAGGTGGTTGGGAGTCACCAATTTTTAGCTTAAAAGGCTAACGCTGTTCCCTATTTAGCTTTCTAGTGAGGCGTCTTCAAGCATAACAGAGGATCAGTTTTCGAAATGTTTCAGAGGTACTGATTCTACAACGATTGGTATAAAGCTGTGGTTGGCTCCACAGATTTCGGAGCATTGTCCATAGAAGATTCCTGGGCGAGAGGTAATGAATGATGTTTGATTTAATCGTCCTGGGACGGCGTCTATTTTAACTCCGAGTGCTGGGACAGCTCAGGAGTGTAGAACATCTTCAGCTGAGACTAGGACTCGAATAGGGGATTCTATAGGTACTACCATTCGGTGATCTGTATCAAGTAGTCGGAATTGGCCAGGAATTAGGTCTTGGGTAGGTACTATATAGGAGTCGAAGGTTAAATCTTGGTAGTCTGTGTACTCGTAGCTTCAATATCATTGATGACCTATGGCTTTTACGGTTAGATGGGGGTCATTGATTTCGTCTATTAAGTATAAGATTCGTAGGGATGGTAGGGCAATTATGATAAGAATTAATGCTGGTAAAACAGTTCATACGATTTCAACTTCTTGTGAATCTAAAATATATTTGTTGGTGAGGTTGGTAGTAACTATTACTAAAATAATGTATAGGACTATAGTACTAATTAAGAAAACAATTATTAAGGCATGATCGTGAAAGTGTAAGAGTTCTTCTATTACAGGGGAGGCTGCGTCTTGAAATCCTAATTGGGAGTGGTGTGCCATTAGACTAGCTTAAGATACGTAGGATTTTAACCTACAATACTGCCTCGACAAGGCAGGGTAATGTTATTTTACTAGTATCTTATGGAAGAAAGTGGCAGAGTGGTAATGCGTCTAGCTTGAAACTAGGCGATGAAGGTTCGATTCCTTTCTTTCTTGTTAATTTGTTTGTACTTGTACGAAGGCTGGCTCCTCAAATGTGTGATAGGGGGGAGGGCATCCATGTAACCATTCTACATTTGTGGATGTTAGTTCAACATAGAGAACCTCTCGTTTAGTAGTGAATGCTTCTCATAAAATGTATAGGAACATTACGACTGCTGTAAGTGAGATTATAGAGCCAATTGATGAAATAATATTTCATAGTGAGTAGGCATCTGGGTAGTCTGAGTATCGTCGTGGTATTCCGGCTAGGCCTAGGAAATGTTGTGGAAAGAAGGTTAAATTTACACCTGCAAATATTGTTCCGAAGTGGATTTTTGTTCAGGTGGTATGTAGGGTATAACCTGTAAATAAGGGGAATCAATGTACGAAGGCTCCTATAATTGCGAACACTGCTCCTATTGAGAGTACGTAATGGAAGTGGGCTACTACATAGTAGGTGTCATGTAAGACAATATCTAGGGATGAATTGGCTAACACAATCCCAGTAAGTCCTCCTACTGTAAATAGGAAAATAAAGCCAAGAGCCCATAGTATGGGGGTGTCTCATTTGATTGATCCTCCATGTAGGGTTGCAAGTCAACTAAATACTTTAACCCCCGTTGGGATAGCGATAATTATTGTTGCGGATGTAAAGTATGCTCGAGTATCTACGTCTATGCCTACTGTAAATATATGATGAGCTCAGACGATAAAGCCTAGAAGTCCAATGGCCATTATTGCTCATACTATACCCATATAACCAAACGGTTCTTTTTTACCGGCGTAGTAGGCTACGATGTGAGAAATTATTCCGAATCCTGGTAAAATTAAAATATATACTTCCGGGTGACCAAAAAATCAGAATAGGTGTTGGTAGAGGATTGGGTCTCCTCCTCCTGCAGGGTCAAAGAATGTAGTATTCAGGTTACGATCTGTAAGTAGTATTGTGATACCAGCAGCCAGAACAGGAAGTGAGAGTAGCAGAAGAACTGCTGTGATTAGGGTTGCTCATACAAATAGAGGGGTTTGATATTGTGAGATAGCTGGGGGTTTCATGTTGATGATTGTTGTAATAAAGTTGATGGCTCCAAGGATAGAGGATACTCCTGCCAAGTGAAGGGAGAAGATGGCTAGATCTACAGATGCTCCTGCGTGTGCAAGATTGCCTGCGAGTGGAGGGTAGACGGTTCATCCTGTACCTACTCCGGCTTCTACGCCAGAGGAAGATAGCAGTAGGAGAAGGGCCGGGGGAAGTAGTCAGAAGCTCATATTGTTTATTCGAGGAAAGGCCATATCTGGGGCTCCAATCATCAGTGGGATTAATCAATTTCCAAATCCCCCAATTATAACTGGCATTACTATAAAGAAAATTATTACGAAGGCATGGGCAGTGACGATAACATTATAAATTTGGTCATCACCCAATAGAGCGCCGGGTTGGGCGAGTTCTGCTCGAATGAGGAGGCTAAGGGCTGTACCGACTATTCCGGCTCAGGCACCAAAGATTAGATATAGGGTGCCAATGTCTTTATGATTAGTTGAGAAAAATCAGCGTGTGATTGTCACAGGTAGGATGGCCGAGAGTTAGGCGGTGGATTGTAGCTCCATGTACAAAGGTTTGAGTCCTTTTCCTATCACTGGCCTTGTGGTGTATAACATGCTGGGTTGCAAACCCAGAGTCGCGGTTTAACCCCCGCCGGGGCTTTCCCCGCCTTTTTCTAGAGGGCGGGGAAAGTAGATGAATGCTCGCTGGTTTGAGCGTCTAGCTGTTAACTAGGAGTTTGTAGGATCGAGGCCTTCTCATCTAGTAAGGCTTTAGCTTAATTAAAGTGTCTGAGTTGCATTCAGAAGATGTGAGATAGAGTCTTGCAAGTCTTATGCAGAGATTAGGAGATTTTCACTCCTACTTAAAGCTTTGAAGGCTTTTGGTCTTGTGTTATCCTAAATCTCTAGTTAATCAATGCTAGTGCTAGGGGGGTGAGGGGTAAAAGTAGTAGGGTAAGAGCTGTAAAAGTAGCAAGGGGGATTGTGGTTTGTGTGTTTTGTAAGCGTCAAGGGGTGTAAGAGTTGTTTGTGCTTGGTGAGATTGTAAGTGTTATAGCATAACATAATCGTAGATAAAAGTACAGGCTGAGTAATGCACTTATTGCTATAATGGTTGCTGTTAGTGGCAAGTTTTGTGTTACTAGTTCTTGTAGAATTAATCATTTTGGTATGAATCCTGTTAAAGGAGGGAGTCCTCCCAGTGATAGAAGGGTTAAAGTGGCGATGGCTGTAACGAGAGGGGTTTTAGTTCAGGTTGTTGCTAGTGTGCTGATTTTTGTGGCGTGGAGTTGTTTAAATGTTAGAAATGTTGCGGATGTTATTAAAATATAAGTGATTAAGGCAAGAGTGGTTAGTTGGGGTTTATATTGAAGGATAATAATTATTCATCCTAGGTGGGCGATAGATGAATAGGCTAGGATTTTTCGTAGTTGGGTTTGATTTAGACCCCCTCACCCTCCAACGAAAACTGATAGTAGTCCTAGGATTACTGGTAGTTGGTTGATGTGTGGGGCAATTTGGATGATTAATGCGAAGGGTGCTAGTTTTTGTCAGGTTGCTATGATTAGACCTGTTAGCAGGTCTAATCCTTGTATAACAGAGGGTATTCAGAAATGTATGGGGGCTAACCCAATTTTTAGTGCTAAAGCTATTATAGTTAATGGGACGGCAATTGGGTGTGTGAGGTAGGAAATGTCTCATTGTCCTGTAGCTCAAGCATTAATTATGGTGGCGAATAGTATAGTTGCTGTGGCGGTAGCTTGAGCTAAAAAGTATTTGATGGTAGCTTCTACTGCTCGTGGGTGGTGTTGTTGCGTTATTAGGGGTAGAATTGCTAGGGTATTTACTTCTAGCCCCATTCAGGCTAGCAGCCAGTGGGAGCTTATAAATGTTAGGGTAGTTCCAAGACCTAGACTTGATAATATAATTATGGTAATGAAAGGACTCATTGGCAAGAGAAGGATTTTAACCTACATTTTTGGGGTATGGGCCCAAAAGCTTGACTTAGCTTATCTTACTAGGAAGTGGTGTAATGGAAACACTTGGGGTTTTGATCTCCATGATACGGGTTCGAGTCCCTTCTTTCTAAGGAGCTGGAAGGATTTTAACCTTCATTAATCACTCTATCAAAGTGGTCCTTGGGCATTCAGGCACAGCTCCGTTATAGTTGTGGTGGTAGGCCTGTAAAGGCGATAGGTAAAGAGGCATATCATAAAACAAGGGCCAATGTCATTGGTAAGAAATTTTTTCAAAGTAAGTGTATTAGTTGGTCATATCGGAAGCGAGGATAGGAGGCACGGACTCATAGGAATAGTATGGAGAGTAGTGCAGCTTTTATTATAATGTTAATTGATGCAAGTTCCGGTAAATTAGGGGGGTATGTAGCACCTAAGAATAAAATAGTAGATAATGTGTTTATAAATAGGATGTTGGCATATTCTGCTAAGAAAAATAATGCAAATGGTCCTCCAGCGTACTCTACATTAAATCCTGATACTAATTCAGATTCTCCTTCTGTAAGATCAAATGGGGCTCGGTTTGTTTCTGCTAGTGTAGAAACATATCATATAGCGGCTAAAGGTCAGGTTGGGAGTAGTAATCAGATTGCTTCTTGGGTTGTATTAAATATTTGTAGGGTAAAGCCTCCTGTGAGTATAATAAGTGATAGTAAAATTAAGCCCAGGCTTACTTCGTAGGAGATGGTTTGGGCGACTGCTCGTAGAGCTCCCATTAGGGCATATTTTGAATTAGAAGCTCATCCTGAGGCTAGAATAGAGTATACGGTTAGGCTAGATAGGGCTAGAATAAATAGTACACCTAGGTTTAAGTTAGTCAGGGTGTCTGGAAGGGGTATTGGTATTCATAATAATATGGCTAAAGTTAAGGCTAAAACAGGTGAGGCTATAAATATAATGGGGGAGGAGGTTGATGGTCGTAAAGGTTCTTTGATAAAGAGTTTGATGCCGTCTGCGATAGGTTGTAGTAGGCCATATGGGCCTACTACATTGGGTCCTTTACGTAGTTGTATATAGCCTAGAACTTTTCGTTCAATAAGGGTTAGGAAGGCTACTGCTAGTAGGATTGGGATAATATAGGCTAGGGGATTAATGAGGTAGGTTATTAGGAAGGTTGTCATAATTAAGAGGAGGATTTGAACCTCCGGTTGAAAGGGCTTAGGCCTTTTGCAATTACCGGGCTCTGCCATCTTAATAATCTTATCTTGATCTTTGGGTTTGCTTTCCCTTTATTTATTTTAGTTGTTTTCATTAAATAGGGGTAGGGCATATTTATAATATGGGCCCTCTTTTTCCGGTCCTTTCGTACTAGGAAGAAGTAGCATTACAGATAGAAACTGACCTGGATTACTCCGGTCTGAACTCAGATCACGTAGGACTTTAATCGTTGAACAAACGAACCCTTAATAGCGGCTGCACCAATAGGATGTCCTGATCCAACATCGAGGTCGTAAACCCCCTTGTCGATATGGACTCAGAAAGGGGATTGCGCTGTTATCCCTAGGGTAACTTGGTCCGTTGATCGGCGGATGGCCGGATCTTTATGGTCAGATGTTCTGTGACTTAGAAATGTCTTTCTTGGTTTTAGGGTGTAGTCCCAGTCCGCATGGGAGATTTGTTTTCTCCCGTGGTCGCCCCAACCGAAGATACCTATCAGGTGCCACTTAGTTTGGTTTATGTACCCTTAACGTGGTTGATCTTATATCTTAAGCTCCAAAGGGTCTTCTCGTCTTGTATCTATATGCCCGCTTCTGCACGGGCAGATCAATTTCATTGACTTGAAAAGGGAGACAGTTAAGCCCTCGTTCCGCCATTCATACAGGTCCTCATTTAAAAGACAAGTGATTGCGCTACCTTCGCACGGTCAAAATACCGCGGCCGTTTAATTAGTCACTGGGCAGGCAAGACCTCCTATACATTGTATCTTGCAGGAGGCGATGTTTTTGGTAAACAGGCGAGGCTTGTATTTGCCGAGTTCCTTCCTTTTCTTTTAGTCTTTCCTTTAAAAGGCCTTCCAGTGTGGGGTTAACGATTGGGTTTTATGGTTATTTCTTGTTTTTTGATTAATCCATAACACCCTCTTTTGTTGGGTTCGGTAATTGTTAGTGGGAGGTCCGATCTAACATACACATAGGCTAGGAGAAGCATGTTTTGCTTCTTATTACTCATTTTAGCAGTATTTTTTCCATGATAAGCATGGAATAGCTTAGTAAGGTTAGGGGTTTAAGATGTGATATTTGGATAATAGATTTTTAATCTGCCGGAGCTTTAACGCTTTCTGTTTAGGTGGCTGCTTTTAGGCCCACTAGAGCGGTTTATCTTAATTAATATAATCTGTAACCTCCTGTTTAGGTTGTATCCTGTTTCATAGGGGCTGTACCCCCTATGACTAACTCTTGCGTATTTCTCTGACTTATGTTTGCGCAGTGGGCAGTAAGTTGAGGAGCGCGAGGCTGAACTTCTATTCATTTCCTAAGCAACCAGCTATAACTAAGTTCGATAGGTCTGTCACCCCTACCCGGAGATCTTCCCACTCTTTTGCCACAGAGACGGGTTGGCCCTAATTTATAGGCTGTCTCGGGGTA
>JAOTRJ010029890.1:0-14365 GCA_028564905.1 Leptodoras praelongus
GCTGGGCACCGGCTCCCCCGTGACCCCATAACTGGGAATAAGCGGTACAGAAAATGACTGACTGACTGACTGACTGATGTGTTAGTCTGAGATTTGAAACCTTACTTGGGCTTCAGAGTCTGACTATTCTTTCTTTAATTCCAGTGACACAACTACTCTAGCCACATTTTTCATTTGAACATTTCATTTGTTGTTGGCATAACACTGACCAATTCAGTACCACATGATTTTATCCTAGTATATTCTTTCCATAAGTAATATACTAAGTTTAATTATGACCCTACACTTTCTTGTAGCTCATCATCTGTTGCAGTCTCCAGGTCTTCCTCAGAGCTTCTCTCTGTGGTGTTTTCTTCTGGTTGAGTAGAAGAAGAGAAACATTCTCCTAAAACAAATATGTATAACAAAAACAAACAGAAAGAAGTCATTATATTTCTCCTGACCAATACTGTCAAAATATAAGTATAAATTTAAACTTATTTCTTTAATGTTTAGTATAATCTTATCCATTGAATCCATCTATTTGGCCTATGAGGAGAGTGTTATGTAAGTTTACTTACTTTTCCTATAAACAATCATGTATGCGTTCCTTGAACTGCAGAAATTGAAGTGACAGTTTTACAAACAATGACTAAGCAGAACATTTATAGAGAATTATTGCCTAATACACTGAAATAATTAAAATGTATTTCTCAGTATAATTATAATACCTTTTCAAGAAGTCTTTGTCTGTGATCTGTAGATAAACAAAAAACATTTTTCATGCTTTAATTTATGCATGTCCTTAATGCTCACACTCCTTCACAAGCATAACATATACATTAGGTATCCTACACTTCTGAAACAATAAATAAATAAATAAAGTGATACATACCTTTGCAACATGAGAATCATTGAAGCAATACCATTCATTGTTTTGAGGAGACTTAATGTAGGCATAGTAGTGTCCACTTCCATATACCCCACTGTGGTTGATGATGCCATACAGATCATACTTGCAACTCTGTGTGCAACATACAAGCATAATAAAGTTAGAAAAAGGTATTACACATACCAATATCTATGGTTCAAATCACATGAAGCACACACAATAACATGACAATATGTAAGTTTGCAAGGTTGTGTCTTCTTATGTATGTTAACACAAGCCTCAACATCTTTTGTGTAATTAATTATAGTTTAATACCTTAAAGTAGGTCACTGTGGACGGTATGTCCACAAGGCAGCAGTTCTTCTGATATCCCATTTTCAGGTAGTCAAAGTAAAAGCGCTTGAGGTGCAGACTCAGGATTGTGGGATACTTTTGAATGTTAAAACTCTGTAGAATGAAAAGAATATTCAGCACTGAGCCTGAACTGCAAATGCCAGTGTTTACTATGTACGAAACAGAATATAAATGACTGAATCATAGACTCTTGTCATAGCTATCTCTACTTGAGCATCACAGTGTCAGAACCATTATTGTTATGACAGCGGCCGCTAAAGGTCGAGGATGAACCAGGAAGTAGCGCTTTGCTTCCGGCTTCACCCGCACGGGCTGGGCTGATGTCATCCACCTGCGCCTTGTTGGGAGTATGAGCTCATTGGCTCTTCCTCCCTTCTTAAGGCGCATTCCAGCCTAGCCTCATGGCGGGTTATTGTTTGTTCTTCCACGCTGAGAGATTGCCATTTTTTCCCAAAGCTAAGTTCATGATTGTTTCTTGTCTTCCGTTATTTTTGTCCTGTTCATAGCGTTATTGCTACTTTGTTCTTTCTAAGTTTAATTCTGTAAATTACTCTATGTTTGTGTTTCTACAGAACACCAGAGTCAGAGTGAGGAGCACGTTTTTGGATCACTGACTCAGCGGCTTCGGCTTAGTTTATGTTCTTGTTTTTGTTTGTTGTTTTGCTACCTCACTCTGTGCTGTCTCTTGTGTTTAGTAACTACTGTGACTGTTACTAAACCTCTGCACTTGCTTCTGCACTTGAGTTTTCGGACTGGTTCCTCACAGAATAACCCGCCGATAAGATTCGGAGGTTCGCCGCTTGCAGCAGGAGTCGGCTCAGAACGGGCACCAGTTCCAGGAAGCTCAAGCCGTCATCCAGGACCTGACAGAGAGGTCCGCCACATCCAGGCTACCTCTTCCAATTTCGCTGCCAGCACGATATGGGGGTGATCCCGTGGCATGCGCGGGGTTTCTACTACAGTGTGACCTATTCTTTATGGCACACGCGCCTATGCCAGACTTATGCTTCGTTTCTGGCCATGTTCAAGAGTGTTTTTGACCATCCTGCCGAGGGCCGGGATCCCGGGGAGGTCTTGTTGGATGTTGGGCAGTGGTTGGAACGAGCCAGTGCTGAAGGCGATTTTCCGACACGGGTTGGCGCCAGCGGTGCAGCGAGAGCTAGCCTGCCGGGATGACCAGATGACACTGGACACCCTGATCGACACCACTATCCGCCTGGACCATCTGCTCCAGACCAGGCAGAGCATCACGCCAGAGCAGCGGAGCAGCAGCGCAGCAGGGGCGGAGCCCATGGTGATGGGTCCGGCACGTGTCTCGAGAGAGGAGAGAGGGCAGAGACTACGAGAAGGATTGTGCTACTATTGCACTGACGCCGGTCACAGGGTTAGAAACTGCCCTGCGAGACCGGCAGTGGGAGCCCCCAGCGTCACGCGCACCAATTTGGTGAGTCATGCTCCCACATCCATTATACCTGAGTTAATTGTCTTGGTGCAGATTCGCTACCTGAGCCACACCTTTTTTCTTCCAGCCCTCATTGACTCAGGAGCGGCTGGGAGCTTCCTAGATCAGGGCACTATGGAGCACCTGGGCATGCCCGCCATGGAGCTCCAGCATCGGTTGCAGATCCAGGCCATCGACGGGGGTCCCATCGGCGGAGGCTACGTCACCCACCATACTCCAAAGCTCCAGCTAATCATGGGGGTTCTGCATCAAGAGGAAATCGAGCTGCTGGTCACCAGCTCCCCATCCTATCCAGTGGTCCTGGGCCTGCCATGGATGAGCCGCCACGACCCACTCATCTCATGGAAGAGCCGGTAGATCCAAGCCTGGTCAGCGTTCTGCTTTGAGCACTGCCTCCAAAAGCGAATCCGGCCCATACACACCACCGCTATAGAAAGCCCCCCAACCAAGCAGGGTGTCAAGATCCCCACTTGCTATCACCATCTCGGGGAGGTTTTCAGTCGCAGGAGAGCCGAGGGACTGCCCCTGCACAGGGGGTATGACTGTAAATTGACCTGCTCCCGGTGTGCACCCCCCCTTGCCAACGGATTTACGCCCTGTCTGCCCCTGAGAAGGCTGCTATAGAGGAGTACATTCATTCTCTCACAGCAGGCTACATACGGCATTCCACCTCGCCAGCCTCGGTAGGCTTCTTTTTTGTAGAGAAGAAGGGAAGCGGTTTGAGACCCTGCATTGATTACAGAGGACTAAATAAGGTGACCGTGCGCTACCCCTACCCATTGCCGCTAGTGCCAGCAGCCCTCGAACAACTCCGGGAGGCTAAGTTTTTCACTAAGTTGGACCTCAGAACTGCTTACAACCTGGTGAGAATCTGTGAGGGGGATGAGTGGAAGACCGCCTTTAGCACTACATCGGGCCACTTCGAGTACCTGGTTATGCCATATGGGTTAGCAGCAGCCCCCAGCGTATTTCAGCACCAAATTAATGAGGTATTGTGGGACATGCTGGGGAGGTTCGTGGTATCTTTTATTGATGATATTTTGGTTTTCTCCCCAGATATGACATCCCACATAGATCATGTTACGCAGGTACTTCGAAGGCTGTTGGAAAACCAGCTCTTTGTTCTGCGGGGAACAAAGCTCTGCGGGGAACACTGTCCTGTTGGTCATCGTGGACCGATTCTCTAAATCGGTCCGGTTCATTGCCATGCCTAGTCTGACCACTGCGTTTGCCACCGCTGAGTTCCTTTTCAAGCGAGTCTTCTGGTACTTTGGGATCCCAGAGGACCTCGTCAGCGACCGTGGTCCCCAATTCATGTCCAGGGTCTGCAGAAATTTCATGAACAAGCTGGGGGTCACGGTGAGTCTCACCTCAGGATACCATCCTCAAGCCAATGGACAAGCTGAGAGGATCAACCAGGAGATGCTCAAGTTCCTGAGGATGTTCTGCCAACACCGTCCTCAGGACTGGGTCAGGTATCTCCCATGGGCTGAATACGCCCAAAATTCGTTAAAACATTCTGCCACTAATCTCTCCCCCTTTCAGTGCATCCTAGGTTACCAGCCTCCACTCTACCCGTGGGATGCCTCAGAGACCAGCACACCAGCCGTCGACGAGTGGTTCAGGAAATGTGAAAGAGTATGGGCACTCACTAATCAAGCCATGCATAAGGCCATAGCTCAGATGAAAAAGCATGCTGACCAATGTCGGAAGGGGACACCCACCTATCGTCCTGGAGATCGGGTATGGATCGCCACTAAAGCAATCCCCCCAATAATTGGCCAAAAGACGTTGGCCCCACATTACATCGGTCCTTTCCCCATCCTTAAACGTGTCAACAAGGTCACATACTTAGTTAAGCTTCCCCGGTATTCCAAGATTCACCCAGCTTTTCACGTGAGCCAGCTAAAGCCAGCCCAAGACGGTCCCCTCGCTGACACCGGAGAAGGGGTGTCCCCTCAAGACCCTGTGGAGGCTGGAGGTGAGACAACAACCTACACCGTCCACGACATCCTTGACTCCAGGCGCCGAAGAGGACAAATAGAGTACCTGGTGGCATGGTAGGGGTATAGCGCCGATGAGAACAGTTGGGTCGTGGTGAGGGACATTTTGGACCCCTTGCTCAAGGCAGATTTTCATCAGCATTTTCCCAATAAACCAGCCCCTCGTAAGCCCGGCAGGCCCAGGCAAAGGAAGAAAAGGGCTCCTGGAGGTAGCCCATTGGGGGGGATTCTGTTACGACAGCGGCTGCTAAAAGCCGCCGAGGACGAACCAGGAAGTAGCGCTTTGCTTCCGGCTTCACCCACACGGGCTGGGCTGATGTCATCCACCTGCGCCTTGTTGGGAGTATGAGCTCATTGGCTCGTCCTCCCTTCTTAAGGCGCATTCCAGCCTAGCCTCATGGCGGGTTATTGTTTGTTCTTCCACACCAAGAGCCATTTTTTCCCAAAGCTAAGTTCATGATTGTTTCTTGTCTTCCGTTATTGTTGTCATGTTCATAGCATTATTGCTACTTTGTTCTTTCTAAGTTTAGTTCTGTAAATTACTCTATGTTTGTGTTTCGACAGAACACCAGAGTCAGAGTGAGGAGCACGTTTTTGGATCACTGACTCAGCGGCTTCGGCTTAGTTTATGTTCTTGTTTTTGTTTGTTGTTTTGCTACCTCACTCTGTGCTGTCTCTTGTGTTTAGTAACTAGTGTGACTGTTACTAAACCTCTGCACTTGCTTCTGTACTTTTCGGACTGGTTCCTCACAATTATGGTTAGTTGTATAACCTTGGTGATATTTTACAACAGGGCAGATTGTCACTGGACAAAATAGTGAACACCAGTACTTTGTTATTCTTTGCCCAAACCTGAGCTTATTAATTAAAAGACCATTCAAAGAATTAATGAACACAAAGTTCATTGGAAACTAGGCTACCTACATAATTTTTTAGGTAAGAAAATTTGGACTCACAATTTCAGTGTCTGTTTTCTCATCACAGTCATCACAGTACAGCCAGTTGTCCTCCTCAAACCTTGTGGTTTTAAAAAAGGCCTCAAGACCTTCAGTCTACAAGATAGAACTCTGTGAGTGGTGTCCAAATAGGTGATATGTTTGAAAAATAAATGAATAGATGCAGGAGAACTGCTCTTACTACAGTGAATATTTCATCATGTCTAGCACTGATGGGAAGTGGAATTGAAAAAAATTTGCTGTCCTCCTGAGATTCACCATGATCTTTCTTCAGACACCTCAGTGTTTTTCGCAAGGTTCCCTCATAGACCTGAATACATTCACAGAAACCATCAGCACATGTGTACACTTAACAGGATAATGTTACAGATATTTTCAAGAACATCTGGCCCTACCTGTGTAAAAATATAAACTATTTGTTGTGAGTACCTGAGAGGCGTCCGGTGACACGGCACTCAAGATTTTCTCAAACCACTCCACTGCATCTTGCTGTTCAGAAACTAACATCAGAATATTGTTGTCTGAATAAGTGAGTCCTTCAGAGACGACCGTGTTTGAGTGATGAATTTAGGAAAGCTAGATTTTTACTCACCGTTTTTAATTGAGAGACTTTTGATTATTTTGTCAGTAGACACACATTTGTGATCACTTTCTAGATTTTCAAATAATTGCTGCAAGTGGTAAAGTAACTCATCATCGTGTGCAGTGTTCGGCATCCTACAGAGTGATAAGACCTACATGTAAACACCAATCCTTACAGTTTAGTATATTCAGCTATGAAGAAGTTGCACTGTTACCTTTTTACTGTCTCTCTGAATTCCGTAGTCATAAACAGGACCTGCAAAGCTGAGTTCAGGTAACAGGTCGCACCCTGATTTTTCAAGCCTTTGTACAAAACTGTCAAGAAACACAAAAGATTACTTTTAACAAGAAATATTTGTGGCAATATGTAAATCAAAATATTGATAATATGCATTTAAGATTCCATATTTTTTTTTATTTGTTTTGTTTTGAATTTCATTTAATCCTGCACATGAAATTTACCTTCCTGTGTCATGTCCTTGGTGGCGCCACTGGATTTTGAATGAAGGAATAGGTACACTGTTTGCTCTGTTTCAGTATTTCTTATCTTAACTGAACTGAAAATTTTTTTCAATTCCTCACGGAATGGCCCTGGACACAAACATTGACTGATCAGGCTTTATGCACTGTGTTGTATATGTGGTACAGGCTAATGAATAAGCTGTTTGTATATGATTCAAGGATGCAAATATGCCATTTGGACTATAATATAACCAGTGACATCGCTAGACCTGTTTTGGGGGCTATAGCCACCCCTAAAAGTTCTCCAGGCCCCCAAATATACATGTAGTATTAGTTTAGATAATCAATAGATTTTCCTATTTATTCTCTCTTATTCAACTCTGCTATCTGTCTCCACATTAACGCTGTAATGAAATTTGAGGCACTAGGACCTGGGGGAGGCACTGTTGCCCAATACCAACCCTGAAACCTGGTTGGTGTGTGAGCACCTATCGCTCTGTACCGTTTTATTAAAATACTGAACACACTGTTTGTGAGGGAGAAGGCTGTCTGAAGGTGAGTGTCATTTCAACACAAAAATAAAGAAAATACATTATTTGAATATCTGTTACAAACATTAATTAACCAAAATAAAAACTCATTGATGCACTAGCGGTAACTGTGTTATAATAGCAAGGAAACCTGATGATTAATGAAGGTAAAGCTAACCTACTGAAAAAGCCAAGTAAACAGGTTATGTATTAAACATTGCAGTATTTAGGGCAGACATGAATAGATGGCTTGTTCTCTCTTGGTTTTATGGCTGTATTTTTTACAGAGACCTGTTAATAGTTGATCATAACTAACTGTAGACTGTAACTGTAGACTAACTGTGGATGGAGATAGGAAACTTTTTTCTTGGCATCTCCTCCAAAGGACAGTCAGGTGAGAGAAATTTTTATAGTTTAAATAAAACAAATAAAGTTAAAGTTTAATTGGCATTTGATAAAAATACTTGTTACTAAAGTCAGGAAAAGAGAGAGAGGAAAGAAGAGGAAGGAGGCTGTGACCTGGACTGGAGAGAAGAAGCAGGTTTGATGGAGGTCAGTGATGAAGAAGAAAGAGAGCAAGTGCACATTGTTTAAGCCAGATAGTGAATTTGATTATAGAGGTTTGTTACTCATTCTATGCATAAACTAATTTTCTCATAATGAAAGTTATTGATGTATTTACTGGATTTGAGAAAAGTTTATATTCTCAGTATGCAAGTCGCAACACTGCTTGTGTTTTTACTGGTCTTTACCTCATGCACCGCTTCCCACCCCCAAGCTAAAGCTTTGCCCCCCCTGTTCATAAATCTCTAGTGACGCTCATGAATATGATGCTAGTTAGAGGTTTTGTTCATGTAGCATGCACCAACTATAAAACAACATCCAGTAGATGGCGACATGTTACAGTAGTATCAGCATGTGCATGATCTGTAGTGTGTGCATAATAAAATATAGTGTGCTCTTTCTACATGAAATAATGGTACTGCAGATAATTGTTTAAATGTTGTATTTCCCATAGGAGAGATCAAGTGATTACACATAAAACTTACAGTTTTGGACATCTTTACGCTTGGCAACTGAAATTCAAGAAGGAAAAGATTAGTAATAAAAGATTAATAGTACATAAAAACTACATACCATGTCTAATAGTTATAATACTGATAAATAATTACCTACAGCAACACTCCACTTAGGTGCTGATGTCACTCACCTTTTGTGTCACGTGACAGAGGCTCTGATTGCAAGCCCTCTTCCAAAGATTTAGACATCTGCATTTTTACATTCTTTGCAAAGAAGAATTAAATACAATAAACTTTACAATAAACGCTAAACAAGATGATAAACGTGATTTTGCTTTTGGCAATAAAATGATTTAAAGAACGACACTCAGAAACCTTTTTTCTTTTAAGTCTCTAGAAGCGAGTATGTTCATGTAAATACAATAAATATAATATTCCTACCAAAAGTTTCAAGCAGCTCTGTTCCAGCTAAGCGCAGAAATATAACCGGTAGGGCAGAAAGTCCAAGCAAAATGATCTAACCAAAACTGAAACCAACTAATTCAAGTGAAGTGAACGCCCATTTCAGTAAAGCCCCGCCCAAATTCTTCTCTCTCATTAATCAAACTTTTTTGCTCCTTTATGATCGTGTAGTTAGAGGATGTTCGTAATTAAACCCACTTATATTTAGAAAATGTACCTTTTTGTGCAGGGGCACATTCTGTTATAAACTGGTGTCTTTTGAAAAGCAACTTTAATCATTCCAATGTCAGTGTATCATTCACTCAGCACAAGTTCAGCTTCAATAATATGTGGATTTATTTGGCATAAAGAAAATAACAAAACATGCAGATGACCTCTGAACCCAATAAAACACTGTAGTGAACACACACAGGTTAGAAATACTAATCAAAGGAAAGGAGAAGCAGGTTTACAGTATACACACATAAATATCTGAACATTTGTAGATTTTAAAGGATTTTCTTTGTCTGTGGCAAATAAATATTTCAAGAAATTTTTACAACATTGAATTCAATTTTATTTCTAAAGCACTTTTAACAGTGGACATTGTCCCAAAGCAGCTTTACAAAGATATAAACTCCAAACTCCAGTTTAACTTATATACATTTTATCCCTAAATGTTATCTGGTATTGCATATTACTGCATTCATGGCCTTTTGTAATATAGCCGACTACTGCTGCATCTGTTCCTGGTGACAGTGAGTTAACAGCGTGTCTGTGGTATTTACAAGGTAAACAGTGAGTCCACAGGATGTGTCTCTCCTCCATGCAAGCGTAATACAATCATGAGTATGGATTTATCCTTTATTCCATGGTCAGAAAACTTGTCTGTGTCCTCCAATTGCTTGGCTGCATACAGGATCCGTAGCTCTGAGGGGTCTGACAGGTTGGAAAGATTCAGTTCATTGTATAAGTCAATAAAGTACAAAAAAACATTTATCAAGTGAGCAAGCATCTTTTCATTGTGTAAGTGAAATTCATTCATTCTTAGTGTAACAAATGTTTAAATAAGAGGCACATAAATTAACACACAGCACATAACATTATTACCTGTGTTCCCTGGCAGCTTCTCTATCAGTATCTTCTTGAATTCCAGGACAGTTGTGTTGTTGAAGCCTTCCTCCGTAGTCGCAACATCAACATTTTTCTTTTCTCCTTGTATCCCAGTAACAATTATTTGGTATATCTTTCCCATTTTGCTGATAAGCAAAGAGAATCAACCAGAACCCAGTGTTCTGCTGAAACAGTGAAGCTTCTTTTACTTTCGTTTACTAAAGTGCAAGTTGATCTACATGGGAAAGGGGCGTGGCATTAGTTGAAGAATACGCCTTTATTTGTCACATATACATTACAGCTCAGTATGTTCTTATGAAAATATAGGACATTCTTTTGTGTTCTCTTAAAATAATTCAGTGAGGTTTAATATCAGCAGTGAATATCTTTAAAACAATAGTTATTATCTTTTATATTATATTATTATAAATAATAGTTATTAAACAGGCTTCAAAATAATTATTTAAAAAAAGACTTCAGAAATGCCAATTCCACACGTGTCATATGAAATGTGTTGAAATTATTTTATTTTTGTCATGTTTATGAAATTCTCTTTCCAGATTTGTGAATTGGAATGCTCTGATCATGTGCATGAAGATTATCATGTTTTCTAAATTCTTCATTTCAAGTTTTCTCAAAACTTTATTGATTATCATGGGTTGTATTCAGATAAAATATCCCTGTCTCCAGTGATTCATCCATCTGACACCACATTGGAATTTGTCAGAAGGCCACATGACAAGTGGATGGTTCAGTTTTCTAACGATTGTATTGTATTTGTTATATTTTGGGGTTTTTTTCTATTGCTACATAAAAGCAGTTCATTTTACACCGGACAGCTCTGGATGATGACCCAGACTCCCTGAGAGCTGAGATTTCTTGAGGTCATGCAGTCACACCACAGTCAATTCAAAATCAATGGCTGCTTTATTGCCATGACAAATATGAACAGCTGTAATGCATTTACATTACATGTATGGCATTTGGCAGACACCCTTATCCAGAGTGACTTACATTAGTCTCATTTTATACATCTGAGCAGGTGAGGGGTAAGGGCCTTGCTCAGGGGCCCAACAGTGGCAGCTTGGTGGGGCTGGGATTTGAACTTATGACCTTCTATTCAGTAACCCAACACCTTAACCATTGAGCCACCCCTGTCCTAATGTCAAAGTTTAAATACAGAGACTGGGAACAAAAAGGAAAATAAACAAAAACAAATGCACATACATTTACATTTACATTTATGGCATTTAGCAGACGTTCTTATCCAGAGCGACTTACAAGAGTGCTTTGGAATATCCATTGCTAAAGCTGGTAGACCTGAATTCAAGTTACTTTGAGCTGTGATACTGCTAGATCTTTAGCCGTGTACTACCTTAGACGTTATAAGTCCCAAAACCCTAGTGTTCCTAATCTACACAAAACCTGCAAAAACAAGACATATGGAATACAAACTGCAATAATAAATACAATAAGTGCGGTAACAGCTTTGAGTTAGTGCTCATTCAAGTGCTCTCAAAAGAGGAAGCCAAATTCATGATTTCTTACAGTATCTGTACACTGTCCATCATGGCGATCTTTAGGTCGTCAGTATATATATATGTGTGTGTGTGTGTGTGTGTGTGTGTGTGTGTGTGTGTATAATCTACTATATTGTATATAATCTATAAACTGTAAATGTTTTACTGTTTTTACTGTTGCTATATGTTCAGTAGTATGTTCAGTAGTAGTAGTTCAGTAGTATATGTCCGTGAAATAATACTTGAAGCATGTCTTGAATATTAGTGCCCCTTGTCTCAGTAATGACGCTCAGTGCGTGATAAGCAGTGACCCCCACATTTAAGGAAAGCATGTACAATACTGAAGTCAACCTGACTTCATAAGCATATCCATATGATTTTAAGGATAAAGTGCAAACTGTCTTCCTCCAGTCCTATGGACATGTTCCCAGAAGTCTTCTGCAGCAGGTCTTTGATAATATCAGTCCTGTGTTGCTAGGTTTGATAAATTGGCCTAATCAGAGAAGAGAAATGAAAGTACAAAAAATCCCCTCAGTTACCTTTCATGTTCATGGGTGGATTTCCCAGAAACTGTTCTCTGGGTTTGGCCAGTAAAGAAATGAAAGTGAAAGATGTGCTGACAGCAAAAACAACTCTGTCTCTGGTGAGCTTTGACATTACCTTGTTGCAGCGAGAGGAGCAACAACATTATCACAAGATGTCAACACAACAAGGAGAGACTGAGAAAAGATATGATCCATCTGACACCACACTGAAATTTGTGACAAGGGCAGATGATATAAGTAAGTGGAAGGTTTTGTCTTTTAATAATTACTGTATTTTGGATGATTCTGTTTTTACATAGAAGCAACAGGTAATATAGCATACCTCACCCGACAGCTCTGGATGATGACCCAGACTCCTTGAGGGCTGAGATGTCTTGTGGTCATGCAGTCACACCACAATCTCTCACTGCCTGGTGCCGCAGTCTACTGGACCAGGTATAGCTGTCAACATAAATGAGATGGTTTGGAATACAAAGAAATCATAAGGAACATAAGTTTTATCCAAGCATATGTTGCAGAGATGTAACATGATCTGTTGTCTGTATCCCAGGGTCAGTACAAATTCACTTGTCCAGCACTAGTCAATGGCACGAACCAGAAGTGTGGGAAAGAATGGCCTTACACAGAAATTCGCAAGCTTGCTGTGCTGACAGACGAGGAGCAGGCTCACTTTGAAGAAGCTTTGCCTCAGCTGGCTGCTGCTCAGTACTGTGAATACAAATCAGTAAGTACTATGGATTCAAATAACCATCACACATGCTTGTGCGCATCCCATGGGATTATTTGCATAAAAATATCACTGCTGCATACCCCCTTTTTGCGCCACTGCTTGTATATGATAATCATCTTAAATAGTCTAACACAAGGAGTTTTTATTAATGTCCGCTTTTATTAAAAATGGCTGGTGCATCACAACTTAAGCTCCTTGGATGTGTGATTATTTTTTCCATCAGTAAGATGGCTCTTTTCAAAATAAGACATATTTAATTTACCACCCCATCCAACAGATAAATCAGTTTTTGTTGCACCTACACCTAAAAAAAGTTTAATCCATTCTATAAACTTTTCATGATGTGTTGTCAATAGTGTCCTGGCTGTCAGTCATTTGTGGAGCGAAAGATCCTGAGCAACTTGTCTGTTCGCTGCGGAATCTGCACAGTGGCAAAAGGATGCACCTTCGAGTTCTGCTGGCAGTGTTTGAGGATCTGGAAAGGACCTGCCCCTCGTGCTGACAGGTGTGAAAATGAGGGATGCATTAATCCAGATGTGGAGAGGCTGGCCAAGTGTACTACCATAACTTTATCACAAGTGAAAACCCGACAGGGAACTGCAGTGCAGTGTCCATCTTTACGTGCCTGTCCCACTTGTGGTTTAATTATAGAGCACAATACATCGGGGTGTAAAATGATTATATGCACCCGATGTAATAAGGAGTTCTGTTTTCTCTGCTTGAAACTCAAGGCTGAATGTCTCAAGAATACTGGTCATTTTTTAATTTGCAATATAGCTGAGAAGCAGACTTCCATTCCATCCTGGGTGAAGTAAGCTGAGGATTTACAGTTTAGGTTATGGTAATGCATAAATTAAGATTTATTTTCAGCTTTATTTTCAAAACATTTAGCAGGAAATGCCATTTGTTTCATAGCCATTATATAAGCCTATAATTGTCTTATAATACGGTAAAGTTTGTCAGATCTTTTGACTACATGACAAATGCTAATGTAATATGTATCTTTGTGCATTTACATGGTTGAAGTCAGTGAAGTATATTTTGTGCTAAAATATTTTATATTTGAAATCACACAGTAGACATTCACATAATGCTAATAGGGAGCTAACAGATAGCTCATTTACAGAGAACTTCAAATCTGACTGTACTTCTAAAAATACTGTATGTGTATGCATCTTTCTTTTAACCAATAATCAATAAACATTCTACATTTAAAACACAGCACACAGCATTCATTTGTTGAGTATGATGTCACACTGCCTCCTCCTTCAAGAGCCGTACCCATGTGCTTCATGCACCTAGAAGCACCCAGAGCTGAGTAAAATGTGCTTGAATAATGGATGTGCTTTCAATACAAACTGAGTTTTATCTGCAAGAAGTACAGTATTTCTTTGAGTATATACTGTACACACACACACACACAGACACACACACTTACATATATATATATATGACTCAGTGTGGTTACTTCACCAGACTCCGCTCTGCTACTGGATTAACTGCGGCTGTGTCATCACGGCCACTCTGCTCTGAACGTGGCTTTGAATTGCTGTGATACTGCATTGCACGCACGTCTACTGAGTGAACATGCCTGCTATCCACTCTCCAATCTTAACAATGCTGTCAACAACTGTCTTGATGTCGTTGTTTTGTTTCCCAATCTTTCCCGGCTGTGCCCACAGTCTGCAATGCTTAACACCTCCTTACTATCCTCAGTTTTTAACATATACAGTTAATGAACTGCACAAACTGAACAATTTCTACCGCCTCCCTAAAG
>JAOTRJ010031082.1:0-14312 GCA_028564905.1 Leptodoras praelongus
CCCACCCGGGGATCGAACCCGGGTCCTTCTTGCTGTGAGGCGACAGCGCTATCCACTGCGCCACCGTGCCGCCCAGTAAATGTTTACAGCTTCAGTAAATGTTCACATCAAACACCATGTTTGTCTCATGGTATTTTAATGCAAAACTGTTTAACAGTTTACACAGAATGGTGCAGGAATAAATTATCCAGGGAGCTCTTTTGATGAGAGAGGTCAGAGGAGAATGGACTAGACTAGTTCAAACTAATTGGATTGCTACGGTAACTCAAACTACCAATGTGCACAGCTTCAGTATTAAATCAGTCACTACATGCACATAACTCTAAATATGGTGCATTGAGGGATGAGCACAGGACAGACTAATATTATAGCAGCAGATATTTGGTATAGCAGGTCTGATTATCCACAGATATAAGGGTGAGACTTGGGCATAAACAGTTTTTAGGAAGTGCATATCTTTAGGGAATGAATAGACCAAGAAGTAATTGACCTTAGGCCAAGAATAGCCAAAGCAGTACAAGTGAGTGAGGCACCAGCACCAAATCAGGAGTACACATACAGCTTGACAGAGATTGGCATAGAGATATTATTATGTATTCTATTAACCTACAATGGATTTAGAGGGTGTACATAGTTATAAGAGTGCAAGCAGGAAGCTAGCACCCATTAACCTCCAAAGAAACTGCTCCTACATTCACAGGTATCTTTAAGTGATGGCAAAGTGGCACACACTCTATATGGTTATGGATATTCTAGACATGGGTATCCTGGGATTGCATTAGGTGCTGAGCTGTGGCATAACTATGCTGTTCAGTGGAGAAGTGCTATAACTGTATATGGTTAAGGAAAAAAAACATTATTTTCTCAAAGTGAATATACTACAGTAAATTCAATCACGTATAGTATTCTTTCTCATTCTGTTTTTTTAGTGAGGCAAAAGGCTGGGATGGTCAGTCCAGACACATCCCACTATCCCAAGTAAGGGATTGCAGCTCGTCCTAGGGCATTCCCAGACATTCCCAAGCCAACTGTGACATTTATTCTCTCCAGAAGGTCCTGGGTCTCTGCCCCAGGGTCTTTGTCTGGTTGAATGTGCCTGATAAAGCTCTGGCAGAAATTGAAATCCTTATAAAATACCAAAAACCAATTCAACTATACATTCAAATTGTTCAGCTACTCACCCTATCTTTGAGAGTAAGCTTAGCAACCAAGCAGAGGTTATCTTTTGGTCACTACCCGTAGCTGATAACAGGGATGGTGACTGACCAGTAAACATATAGATGTGTCTACAGATTGAACTCCTTTACCAATACAAACTGGTACAGTGTCTAGAACAGTGAGCACTGCTGCATCTGACCCAATCCATATTTCTCTGCCAAGGGCAAGGTCTCTCCCCTCATCTGGAGAAATCATGCCACTTTGCTGGGAGAGAACCATGGACTCAGACTAGGTCATGATTTATATCCTAGCCACTTCACACTCAGCAGGAAACCATTCAAGTGAGTGTCAGAGAGGTGCCAAAAGAACATCATCTGCAAATAACAGGGTTGTTATATCTATCACAGCTTTTACCTTGGCAGTTGCTTTTGCTGCAGTCATTCTAGTGCTCCTATAACTCTTAAATGAAATGAAATGAGATGACACCAGCACTCCCAGCCTTCCATTCATAGATTCTTGAAGCTACCTCTGCAACTGACAAATCCAACATGGTTTATTGTCTCCGATCATGCTTAGTACATAAGAGAAGCCCATTTGCAGGTATGAGCTAAATTCAACTCTCATTGAAGCTTCAGCCAGATGCACAACCCCAAAGGGTCTCCTGGGTTTACCAGGTAAATGACCAGAATTCAACTCACCACCATATGGTTATCAGCTGACAACTCTACCCTCTCTCTTTATCTAAGTGTCCAAAATATATGGCCCCAGGTTTGATCATACAATCACCAAACATTAAAAAATTTACTCTAACCTTATCTAATATGCCTTTGGCCCAAGGTGCTATAAGTAAACTTATGTCTAAATTTGTTATTGATGGCTCCCTGTGACCATTTCAGCTATTCACTGTGTTGTCCTTTTAGGTCTGAGAGCATTGCAGGGGTAAAAGGTGCATTTGTACATCACTGCATGATTTCACAAGCATAATTAGCCATGGGTTCAGGGAAGAATAAAGGCACCAAGTGCGCCAGTGTCTGACTCAGACATTATCATCTGCTGCCTGCCAATCTGACATTTTTATAAAATTTTGAATTAACATTATGGCACCCTCTATTTCTTAAAGGGTTTACATTTTGATGGCTGGCATTTGTCACTTCATCTGTAATGAATATAAAATGACAGTTGACATTTATCAAATTAAATTATGAAAGAATGAACTTTTTCCTAATTTTTTGAGATGCACTAATAGATCTGTCATGCAATTAATTTTTTTAACCACCTTTGAACCACCTTCAAAGTTAATAAATATATTTCATGTTTTTGTGCATGTGTGTGTTATAGATTACTCATGGCCACTCCCAGCCATTCTCTGCCCATTGTGGATCTACCTTGATGTGCTGCTGTCCACAGCATCCATCATGCATCTGTGTGCTATCTCAGTTGATCGCTACATTGCCATCCGCAATCCAATAGCCCACACCCGTGCCAAGTCTGCTTGGCATGTCCGTGCCAAGATCACTGCTGTCTGGACAATCTCTGCCAGTGAGTTACATATACTCCATTGAAATTACAGATTATCAAGTCCTGTTTCATTGTTTTCTGCTGTCATTAGACTCTAGCTACTTAACTTGATAGAGTTCTAAAGTGATATTTTCTCTTTACATTACATATGAGGACTCAACATGGAATAGAAATGCTAAATTAATTTCAGATAGTCAGTTAAACAGTTCAGGAAAAATGGCAAGAAAGTGGCTTCCATTGACCCAATCACCTGGAGAATTGCCACTGGATCCGGATATTGCCACAGCTGCCCGTGGCTGGGAGTTCAGAGAGCAAAAACTGGCCATGATCTCAGGGTGGGAGAGGTAGCATATGATGTCTCCATTATAAATTAGAGTGGCACTAGCCAATCGTGGGCATCCGTAAGCTCATGCTTACAAGGTGGGTTGGAGTTCTTGAGCAGAGCAGCAACTTGAAAAGATGTATCTGAGAGGAAGCATGTGGCAGCCTTCGCCCTCCCAGACTGGAAGCTGTCATTTGACATGGGAGAAATTCTAATGGATGGGAATTAGATGTGACCAAATCAGGGAAAAGGCCAAAAAAGAAAAGAAATCTAAAAATAATTTTAAAAAATCATTTTTTGAGATAATAGGGAAAGAAGTGTATAATTTCCTTTGGAGATGTTTTCATCACAGTGGGAGGAAATGGACCCTCAGAGCTCTAAAACCATTAAGGAAAATTAAGTGGCCATCAATTAGATTTGACATTGGGTCAAATTTACATGCTGCTATAAGGGCAATACCTGCTAACTTAAAACTAATGTGAGAAATAGGTGAGGTTAAAGTTCACCTGCATGTGTTCATTTTATTTAGTAAATATGTATATATACCACTAAAATATACAAAAATATACTTTTTTGTTACCTACTATACATTCTTGAAGTTAAACTTTTAAAGAGATTCTCTGTGTTTCATTATTAATACATGCCCAGCTTTAAATAAATCTCTTTCCATTTGTTTCCAAATGTTACCATAATGATTTCATAAGCTTTAATTTATCTTTAAACATGACTTATGCAACCCAGTCTCAGATTTTTTTAAACAAAATTTTCTTAAACGCTTTCATGTGACTTAATTCCAAAGTTACAACAGTTACAACTTTGTGAGCATTGTGCATATTTAGAGATGGGTTATGTAACTGCTAAGTTGATTTTCTGGGCTCCTCATTTAGAGGCACCTGTGTAGTTCCTTTAAGGTTGCCAGATTTTTCTTGAGTAGAAAATATATGCGCTTTCTTTTAGATCCATTTATTACTACTAGTGCATCTCTAAAAATCAGAATATAGTTTAAAAGTAATTTTTTTTTTAATTTTTAAAAAATGTAAACTGTCATATTTTTAAATATTTTATATTCATTACACATCATGAGACACATTTCAAGCATTCAAGCAGAAATCCAATATCTAAGATTATTAGAATATTTCTTTTGTGAACAGCCAGCCTTTTCAGCAATGACCTTCTGTGGCGAGAGTTGTCTTCTCGGAAAACTGTCATCTTCCCCATGATTGTGCTTGCATGTGTTGAACTAGACTTCAATTCAATTCAATTTTATTTCAAAGCAGCTTTACAAAGACAAGAAATCAGGACAAGGCCTATAGGCCTTTTCCCCAACAGATATCCCTAATGAGCAAATGATAAGAGGAAGAAACCTTGAGAGGAACCAGACTCAAGAGGGAACCCAAGAGATACATGGCATATGAAGATTTCTAATTTTTATGAGCTGTAAGGCATACTGAAAATGAAAACAAAAAGGCTAGAAATATGTCACTTTATCTGTAATGAATATAAAATGACAGTTGACATTTATCAAATTAAATTATTAAAAATTAACTTTTTCCACTATATTCAAATTTTTTGAGATGCACTAATACAGCTGTTCTTTTTTGAGCTGATTAATTTTTTTAAACAACTTTAACTGTGCAATTAAAAATTGTAATCAAAGTTAATCTAGGCTTTAATCCACATTTTGATTTGCATGTACATGTAGGTAGGCATCGTAGGGCCATTGAAAATGTTGTTGCCGTTTATCACTTGTCTATTTTAAGAGAAATTGAGACTTCAATGTTGCCTCATTATTCACTTGACTTAATGTGTAACTGTGTAACTGCTCGCTGATAGAGATTAAACTGATTAAGTGCAAAACTGTCCGTGGCAGTTTATTCTAGTCGTCGTCATAGGAAGGCTGCCTTCATCAACCGCAGAGTGAAATTCACGGCTTCCAAGAGCAACGTTAGTCTGTCCCTCACAGCAATCATCAGACCATCCATGCGGGGCCATCCTCAGCAGGAATGTCTTGTATCCTGTATCTGATGTCTTGGGCATTGCATATGTAGCTCAACCGTAAGAGGGGTGGGGTGATGAGGGGAGGGGACGAGAGAGGTGGGAGAAAAAGTAATACAGATGATCAGGTATGCTTTCCACCAATCTTTAAAAGAAAATGTACATTTTATGCAGAGTGCAAGCAGGGACTCTGGCAAGATTAGCTAGGACAGCATAACTAATATGAAGTGACAGCCACTCCACCACCCACAACCTGAGTGATCCTGTGAGAGTGGGGGGCGACAGCATCCAAACATCCCAGTTTACCAGAAAACTCCAGATCTGCACCTTTTCCTAAGAGAAGAGCTAATGACTAAAGGCTTGACTAAACAAATAAGTTTTCAGCCTAGACTTAAACACTGAGACTGTGCCAAACACTGGAAGGCTGTGGTTTTCAATATTTGAGGTATCAACAAAGAGCCAGCACCTTTTAATCGAAGTAGGCATGGAAGATCATAATAGACTAAAAGTTCGCTCAGGTACTGCGGTGTCCAAAAAACAACCAGACAAAAAGCAAAGAGCGTGGGAGACAAGACAGGAGACAAAGGGGCAAAACCATAAACCAAAATAGTCCAAGGCTCAGAAGAAGTCCAAACGGGGAGACTAAGGGAAGGTAAACACCATGCTTTGGCGAGGGCAGACTAGGAGAGACAAAGAAACTTTAGATTAGACTTAACTTTAGTTGAAGTGCTTGGCAGATGCAAGGTATGAAGGAACACAAGGAACCTTTAAATGGTAGTGTTGATCTGCACTGTGAAGAGCTGTAGCTGTCCTTTTATCTCCCCACTGCATGCTAAATGAGAGTTACAAAATGGCCACCAGCAGGTGCGACCAGTTAAGCAGACCATGTGGGAGTTGTAGGTTCAGCTTGAAGTTCTCCCACAGAGCACCTCTGGTGCCCTTTTGTGGCTGTGGGTGTAAGAGAGCCCCTCTCCAAGGGGCTCACTCCAGGAGCCTTTTCTCTTTTCTGGGTCACCCACGCTTGCGTTGGACAGGTTTGTGGGGTACCTGGCATGGAAATCCTGGATGAGGAAAGGATGTTTTTGGCAGGAATCCAGAAGCACTGTATCCCTCCCAGGCTACCAGGTACTGCAGCCCACCCTGTCGTCTGGAATCTAGAATCTCTTTGATGGTGTAAGTGTCGTCTTGGGGAAGAGTGGCAGGGGTGGCTCAGTGCTTAAGGTGTTGGGTTACTGAATAGAAGGTTGGGGGTTCAAGTGCCACCAAGCTACCACTGTTGGGCCCTTGAGCAAGGCCCTTAACCCTCAACTGCTCAGTTGTATAAAATGAGATAAATGTACTTCACTCTGGATAAGGGTGTCTGCCTTGCCTCTTATCTGGCATACTTTTCAGCTTGGGATAGTTGCTTGGGGGGAGGGCCCAGATCCTCTCGCTCTTCTGGAACAAGCTGTCGATGGCAGGATTGGCGACGGTGGGAGAAGAGTTCCAAGGGTATATGGGTGGCTGGTGACCTAAAAAGACTTTGAAAGGGGTTACACCAGTGGAGGTGTGTGTAATGGAGTTCTGGTCATATTCTGACAAGGCTAGATAGTGCACCCACTCTTAAGGCTGATGTTGGCAGAACAGTCTGAGAAACTTGGTGAGTTCTTGGTTTACCCATTTTGCTTGGCCATTGGCCTGAGGGTGATATCCAGAGGTGAGGCTTACTGTGACCCTGAGTTTGTCCATGAAAGAGGTCCATAGATGGGAAATGAATTGGGGAACTCTGTCACTGACAATATCCTCTGGTGGGCCATAAAAGTTTCTGGAAGAGACACTCAGCAGTCTCCATGGCTGTGGGGAGGCCTGCAAGAGGAACAAATCTTACACCCTTAGAAAATCAATCTATGATTACTATAATGGTAGTCTTGCCTTGAGACTGAGGTAAATCAGTAAGGAAGTCTACAGATAAATGGGACCATGGCCTCTCTGTGATGAGCAGGGGGTGTAGCTTACCTGCCAGTAAGGTTTGTGGTACCTTAGCTTGGGCACAGCATAACAGTAAGCTATAAATTCTTGGATGTGTGTCATGCTGGACCACCAATACTTGGACTGGAGAAGCTTGGCTGTGTGCCGAGCTCCGGGATGCCCAGTGCTGGGTGTGACGTGAGCACAGGCAATAAGGGGGCTATGCAAGAATGGTGGAACAAAGAGTTTCCCTGGAGGACACTGGACGCTCCCTCTGGTGGCTTGGCATTCTTGGATCTGTTGATCTAGCTCCCACACTATGGTCTGTAAGAACTTGGACTCTGGAATGATGGGTTCTGACTCAGATTCAGAGGTGGGCTCATGGTCTTGGGAGAGGGAATCTTCATATTCTTGGAACCAGGTATGTAAGCCAAAACAGAGATGTAAATAGCCCATCTGGCCAGTCAAGAGTTCAAATGTTTAGGTGCTTTAATGTACTTTAGATTCTTGTGGTCAATAAAGATGGTTACAGGATGTTTAGCCCCCTCCAGCCAATGTCTCCATTCCTCCAGAAAGGAAGGCCTTCTTAATGTGTTAAAAAGTGTTATTGGCCTTGGGATTCCTCAGGTTCTTCTACTTCAGGTTCTTGGGTGTTCCCTTTGGCAGGTCTGTGAGGGGAGCAACCTGGAGACTACAATTTCTGATGAATCTACAGTAAGGTTTTGTGAATCCCAGGAACCTCCATAGTTCTCTTACCGTAGTGAGGTTCCATTGAGTGATAGCCTGTACCTTCTGGCTGTTCATTGAGATGCTCTCAGGTCCAATGTAGTAGCCTAGTAACTCAACATGGCACTTCTCTCTCTTGATGAAGAGTTGACATTTCCTCAGGCACAGGAGAACTTCACGGACCTGCAGGGTGTGTGTAGCATAATCTGGGGAGTAAATCAGAATATCGTCAATGTAAGCAATTACACATCTGCCTAGCTTGTCACGAAATACCTCATTGATAAGATGTTGTAAATAATCATAATCAAATACTTGTAGTGTCCGGTAGTAGTGCCGAAGGCAGTCTTCCATTTGTACCCTTCTCTAATCCTGATGAGGTTGTAGGCACGATGATGGTCAAGCTTTGTAAAGATTTTGGCTCCCCAAAGTTGTTCTAGGGCAGAAGGGACTACAGGAATGGGGTAAGCATACCTGACAGAGACCTTTTTGAGGCAGGAGATGAGGAGTGTCTGATGTGTCCTTGAGCCATGGCTTCTTGAATGTATTCCTCCATAGCTTATTGTTCAGGAAGAGACAAACCATGAACTTTGTTTCAAGGAGGTCTGCTGCCAGGTAGAAGGTCTATGGCACAATTAAATAAATGATGTGGGGGGAGGCACTCTGCCTTCTTGTCAAAGAGCTCCATAAGGTCTCGGTATGCAATGGGAACATGGACTAGAACATGAGTCTCAGGGCTTTCTACCCGAGTGGTAAGTACTTGGCAAACATTCAAGTTCAAACAATTCTTAAAAGAGTAAGGTGACCACCTCTTTATCGCCATCCACTGCCCTTATTTTGAAAGGGGTTTTCAGTTTTTGTGTGGGGATGCCATGCACCTCTGAGATCTGAACAGGCACGGTAAAATCACTGGGTAGCAGAGAAATATTGCTATTCACCGCATGGGTTTGGTTTATTTGACCACACCCCGGTAGCAGAAGGCCTGTTCGTACAATTCATGATGACATGAGAGCTCTCTCCGCAGTAGAAGCACCACTCTCCATTTCTTCCCTTGGCTAGACAGGCATAGGGGTCCCAGGACCATGAGTTCGGGCTCTTCCTCCTTCTCGCACCTCAGGGGAAGGGTGGCAGATCGACTTTGCAGGAGGTTGTCCAAGACTATGGCAGTGGAGACAAGGGTGTCCAGACTCATGTCAGTGTCTCGACATGCCAACTCCCTCTGGAGGTCCATGCTAAGTCCTCTGTGAAATGTGGCTTTGAGAGCAGCGTCATTCCAGCCAGTCTCGGCCAGAAGTTGTAGTCTGCTGCCCTTCGGTTGCCCTGGCAAACAGAAAGGAGCTGCTTTCTGGCATTCCTGCCACTGAACAGGCTGATAATAACAGCGACCTTTTGTTTATCCATTAGTTCTCCATTGAGCATGAAAAACAGTCACATTGGAGGAGTTTGCCACCATATCACTCTGACAAAGTGCTGGCACGTGGGGCACAGGTGTGGGGTTGCTTTCCTGCAGGAAGCAGGGTAGCCTCCCAGTGACACATAGTGGCGCGGACCTCCTCCAATTGCCATGTTCTGTGTAAAAGGGTCTGCTGTAGTTTTTGCATATCTGCTGACTCCATGTGAGGTGGATCAACCTGCAATGATCCCACACAGGTTGGAGTCAAGCGCAGTTTAGTATTTATTATAATGCAGTAGGTTACACAGTCAATGCAGTTCATAAAGAGTCCAAAAATCAACCAGACAAACAGCACAGAGCGTGGAAGACAAGACAGGAGACAAAGGGGCAAAACCATAAACCAAGACAGACCAGACAGGGAGACTAAAGGCAGATGAATGTCATGCTCTGCTGAGGGCAGACTAGGGGAGACAATAAAACAAGAGACTAGTGAACAAAGGGCAAGTGATACAAAGGTGCTAGGTATATATACAGTGTGAGAGAAAAAAGGGGAAGACTTAACTTTAGTTGAAGTGCTCAGCAAATGCAAGGCATGAAGGAACATGAGGAAGCTTTAAATGGTAGTGTTGATCCATGCTGGGGAGAGCTAGAGCTACCTCCCCAGCATGTGCTAAACGAGAGTTACAAAATGGTTGCCAGCAGGTGCAACTAATTAAGCGGACCCTGTGGGAGTTGTAATTTCAGTTTGTTGTTGTCCCACAGGGTGCCTCTAGTGCCCTCTGGTGGCCGTGGTAACAAGGCTAATTAGCAAAACAGAAGACATTCATGCACAAATTCAGGAAGTGAGGAAGACAAGGAAAACATTCCAAAATGTGAGTTTGATGGGGGTTTTGTCCATGGTAAATGTGACAATAAAATCTAGAAACAATTTAAAATTAAAAATTAAAAAGTGATTAATACAATGATTTATGAATGAGCAGACTGTGTGTACTGAAATAAATAGGACCTTAGGCCAATAGAATTCTGGCTGAATAGAATAGGTTGTTATTATCACACTAATAAATGTAAATTTGGTTAATCTGATAATATTGATTTCACTCTTGTTTTTGAGCAGAATACCAATGTGTGTGCAATTGTCTCACTACATGAGATTAACTGAACACTATATATGGCCATTGATTGTAATCAGATAATCAGTGTCTGATTGTAGTTTCCTCCCTTGCTTCTCCACACAGGTATCTCCATGCCAATTCCAGTCTTAGGCCTACATGACCACACCAAAGTGTTCAAAGAAGAAAGCTGCTTTCTGACAGACAGCTCATTTGTGCTTATCGGCTCCTTCATGGCCTTCTTCATGCCTCTGATCATCATGGTGGTTACATACTTCCTGACTATAAGTGCCCTCCAGAACGAGGCCACACTTTGCCTTGATCAGTTGGTGCCACACCCCAGATGGAGTGGTAGCTTGACACTGGGCTTCCTTCCTTACGAGAAGAAGCCGTTTCTGAGGCGCTCACTGACCTTCAGCAATGAACAGAAGGCATCTAAAGTTCTGGGCATTGTCTTTATCCTTTTTGTCATCATGTGGTGCCCATTTTTTGTTACAAATGTCTTGGTCGCAGTGTGTGACTCCATTATCTGCCACAATGACATCATCAGTGCCCTTCATAATGTTTTTGTGTGGGTTGGATACCTGTCATCAGCAGTGAACCCACTGGTGTACACTCTCTTTAATAAAACATATCGTTCTGCCTTTGCTAGATACGTACGATGTCAGTACAAAGAGGAGAAAAAGCCACTGAGGCTCATTCTAGTCAACACCATTCCTCCGATGGTATACCAGTCAGCAATAGCTGAGGCTCTTGGAGATTTTGCTTCACCACTTAAAAGTAAAATGCCACAACCTTGTAAAAGAATCACTGAGGAAAGTGTTAGTTGTGTGTGAACACATGAATTGAAAAATCAGGTGTGTGGTCCATTTGTGCTGTTACTTTAGGGCTCATTTTTTGTTTGTCGATTTCCTGAACATCTGGAACCTGAAGCATACCTGAACAAGCCTGCTTGGTAAATGCCATGGGTTTCTGATGAGCATTTTACCTCCAATCTTATGGTCTGTCCTGCAGGTATGTAATGGAATCTGTTGAACTCACCAAAATATACAGTTATTTATATGTTATACTTTTTTGTAACATACCTTATAAGCTTACAAAATGTTTACCATGTTGTTCTCAGTAAAGTTTCTCATAGAACAGTAAACCTCTAGGGGCTCCATTAATATTCATAGCTATAACTGTGACTCCTAGGACTGCTTCCGTACTTAATGATTATCATATAATTATTATGTCATTATGTTTTACAGACATTGTGTTGTCCATCTCTCTAGTAGGAAAGGTTGAATGTTTCATAATCCTCATGAAATGTTTGATAATCATCAAATTATCATTGTATCCAGCAGATGAACTGATTAGATTTTGGAATTGACCCAAACAGGGTCAAGGACACAGCAAGGTCAAATAGGTAAGGCATGTGACTTTGTGAGCAGCCATGTAGATTTGACATAACTTGTTGAGTCTGAATGACTGAATATGAACTCTAAATTGTGGGTGTTTTCTTGACTTTGTGTCAAATGCAGCAGAAGAATATACAGTATATACAGTGTATATATGTATGTTTGTGCATCTGTGTTATAATGTATTAGCTGTGTTCCTCCAGTTGATAAGTTAAAAGAACTAAATTATCAAGATATATATGTGTGTACTGTATGTGTTTTGTATGAGTCTCTTTGTGTCTGCAGTGCTTTTCTGAAATGTCATATTGTTAATTCTGGGAAGGGAAGACACAACCTCTGTTTGGCACCTTGTAGGGCTAAATAATTCATATATGTCAACTTCCATCTCTAATCCTAATTAATGAGTTCCTCACCTAATGGATCTGTTAGATGAAGGTTCCCACTGGATAAAGGAGGCACATGCCAGATCATATTAGGAAACAGTCAAATTAAACACTTTTTAACAGGGAAGCCAGCAGTTAGTAAAGCATATACTATTAAAACCTTTTCAAGGAACAAAAACTGATCAGTTATATCATTGTGCCTAATCTGTGGGGACAACTTTATTTCCAATAATGCTAATTCCTTTTAATGCTAAGGTATAGTTACAGGACTTTTATGTCCTGTCTAATAATATATAATATATATATATATAGTTTCCAAACCTTGGTCATATGTTTTAATTTTATTTAAAGAAATTCTGACATTGTGAGACATTGTCAGAATATATTTTAAATACACTAACAGATATAATTAAATTAAACATGAGACAATATGAAAAGCTAAAATATGTTAAATCTGGAAGTAAATCACACTTTAAATAGAACTGTTAAATAGTATATTAAAAATAAACTGTTATGAATGCAGTGAATGGACGGAGAAGAAGACGCTGATGCAGAACAAAAAGTAACTTTAAATAAGGGGAACAGGACAAAGGCATGGAATGAGGATACTGAAGTCCGGAGGAGTGACCCCTGGAAGCGCCGAGGCGATGAGACGAGAGAAGTGGTCGTCGCGAAGATCCTGCTGGGAGAAGAAGCACGGAGGCGCGGTGCTTGGAGATCATACCAGTCCATAACAAACCAACCAAACCAAACAAACCAACATTTCCCCACCAGTCCCGAAACAAAAGAACCTATAAATAGCAAAAACAAACGGAAGTAGGCGGGACTAACGAAACCGGAAACGGAAGTGGGCGTGATCTCGCGGATTTCTAAAATAAATACTCTGAAACATGTATTTAGTACACTGTATCATTAAATGGGATGCCATGGATCTATGAAGCAAAGCAAGGGGATTTGTGATTTATTTATTTGGTTAAAGTTATTTGTCATTCACTTCTTATTAGCCTGTTTCACTAAGTGTTTCAATTGAATGGGTGTAATACAAACCTCAGAAACAAGTGGCCTATAAATAAATATCAACCAGTGCAGTAAATAGATAAAATATTAATGTACACATTTAAATTATACTAGTATTCATGAAATAAATCTGAACTGAGGGGTTGCAAGGAATTTGCTTTATAGATTAATGGATTCCTGTCTACAAAAAGTGGCTAACTCCAGGAGCCCATACTCTCTTCTTTGGCCTTCCAGCTTGTGTGGGCCTGGCTTGTGAGGGTGTCTGGCATAGTAATCTTGCATTAACATGGGGTCTAGTAAGTTTCGTCTCTTGTCTGCCGCCTTTTTCATCTGTGCGATGGCCTTGCAAAGTTGCTGATGGATGTGGGCCCAGATCCTCTCACTCCTCTAAAACCAGGCATCTAGAACAGGGCTCTCTGAGGGTGTAGCATTCCAGGGATATAGAATTACCACCCCTGGCACTTTAGTAACATTAGCAGCCCTCGTCCTACAGTTGGGGATGGAGTGACCACTCTCGCAGCAGTAGAAGCATAGGTTGAGAGTGACCCTTCTCCTCATCTCCTGGGTAGACAGGCACAATGGTCCTAGGACCATGGGTTCAGGCTCCTCTGTCTGACTCTCTGGCATGATGGTGGCTGGCTGGTTCCGCAGCACCTCCACGTTGAGCCCTCTGCGGAACCCGGGATTCGCTACCCAGCACTCCAGCCATCAGTGCTATGGTCAAAGACCTGACCGAAATGTTCAATGAATCCACCTGGTCCACCAGAGATCGGGGGATACCTATTCTCTTACTGCAAACCAAGGGGATTGAGAATATTTCCTCTCATGGGTCCAGTACGCCCAAAGTTCAATGTGCCACACTGTCACACATCTGACATATTCCTCTGTGTTCTCTTCTGATCTGCCCGAACCACCCTGAATCCTTATTTCTGTTTGGAGTTCTCTTCACCTGAAAATCACTCACTGCTGCTAGGCATGGCCCCCCACATGGACAGCCTAACAATCAAGGTGATGGACAGCCTAAAGATATGCTTAGAAACCATGAATTTGGCTTTGGACTGCAATTGATATAAACAGCCTTCCTATGATGGCTAGGACTGTAATTGTCATGAATTGCCATCAGTCAAATCTCCATAAGTGACAGTTGATAACATCAACAAAATGGACTTCATGTTAAAACCATAATGAATTTACTGGTTATACAGGTTTTTACTCTATAGCAAACAGTTGTAGAAGGGGTTATATATTCATGCATTCATTCATTCATTCGTCTTCTTGGCTGCTTATTCCTTTTCAGGGTCACGGGGGAGCCGGTGCCTAGCCGGCCACATAGGGCGCAAGGCAGGA
>JAOTRJ010033434.1:0-14219 GCA_028564905.1 Leptodoras praelongus
TGGTTCCTGCCCTTGCGCTCAGAGTTGCCAGCTGGGCACCGGCTCCCCCGTGACCCCGTAACTGGGAATAAGCGGTAAAGATAATGACTGACTGACTGTACAAGGGCTCTGCTATATACAAATATACAATAAAAGACAATATAAATAAATTAAAACAATACAATATATATTATCCATTAAAGTGGAATTGTTGTCCACTGAATGCACATAGCAGCAGCAGCAACATTGTTAATGAATGTTGACCTGATATATAGCTTATAATAAGGACCAAATACTAGTATAGTAGTGCTGAGAGTACAAAGCAGTGCCATTTACATTTATTTATCCAGAGAGATATCCATTTATTTATCCTTACAAAAATGCTTAGTCACTGAGTTGGAACATCCAAGGCTAGTGCTGGTAGATCTGAATTCTAGGTACTCTGAGCTATGATACGGCTAGAAATTAGTCATACAATACATAATAAAAATTACAAGCAAAAAAAAGTCCAATAATCTAAAAGTATTCCTAAACAACACAAAGCCATTGAAGAACAAGACCTAGTAAATAAAATAACTGCTGCAAGAGTTAGTGCTTGCTCTTAAAAGAGGTGGGTCTTCAGGTGGCATTTGAAGGCAACAAATGATTCTGTTGTTGGCACACTCAGTGGCACTTCATTCTACCACTTGGTGCCAGGACAGATAAAAGTCTGAATGCTTGCATCCCATGTGTCCTGGATGACAGTGGATCAAGTCAAGCCATACTTGAGGCACAAAGTGCTCTGGGTACACATCAGGCTTTGACCATTGCCACCATATAGGGGGGGTTGGACCATTTTTGGATTTTTAGGCCAACATAAGTGTTTTATATCTGATGCCAGTTGCTACAGGAAGCAATTGAAGGGTGCATAGCAAGGGAGTGACATGGCTAAACTTATGAAGGTTGAATACATGTCAAGCTGCAGCATTTTGGATCAGTTGCAGAGGCATGTTGGTACACATAGGAAGGCCAGTCAGGAGGGCATTGCAATAGGCAAGTCTTGAGATGAGACTGAACAAGGACCTGGGTGGCCTCGCTGGTCAAATTCTCTGAATGTTGTAAAGGAGAACTCTGCACGACCAGGCCAGGTTATCAATATGAGCTGTGAAACAGAGCTGATCATCTATAACTACTCCAAGGCTACTCCTTCACTCAGTGACAGCCTCCAGGGGATCCAAAGGGACTGAGCCAGCCTTCTTGATTAGCCTGTTGAGTTTGGCTCTAGTCTTTGCAGCACTAGTTGTAAAGCCACTGCCCCAACACTCAACAGCATACTGGTAGACTGGAAGAAAACCCAAAAAGTACAAAAAAGAACATACAGAATATAGCAAAGAGTCTTCGCTGGGTCTAGAGGGTCCAAACAGAGACTGATGTATCCAGCAATGCATGTTAGACCTCTCCTAGAAATTTGCACAGCAAGTCCCAGTCTCACTTCAGTGCAGCCCTTAATTGATTCAGTAGCCTCAGGAGATGAATTCCTCACTGTCATGGTGGTCACTCATTGACACCACACTACAGGCTTATACTGGGGGATAAGATGTATGAGGTTTTGATCAGTGGAAGTGCTGTATGCCTCTTTAACATTAGCATACAGAAGGTCCAATGGACAATGAAATATTGGTAGTAGGAATAAGTAGGATTGAGTAGCAAATATTGGATAATTTAAAGGAACTATATCATACACTCTCATCAATGTACCATTTTTTGTCAACAGCAGATATATCTGTCAGACTATCACAAAAGTGAGAACACCCCTCAACTTTCTGCAGATATTTAAGTATATCTTTTCATAGGACAACACTGACAAAATGGCACTTTGACACAATGTATGCAGCTTATATAACAGTGTAAATGTATTCTTCCCTCAAAATAACTCAATATAAAGCCATTAATGTCTAAACCACCAGCAACAAAAGAGAGTACACCCCTAAGAGACTACACCCCTAAATGTCCAAATTGAGCACTGCTTGTCATTTTCCCTCCAAAATGTCATTTGACTTGTTAGTGTTACTAGGTCTCAGGTGTGCATAGGGAGCAGGTGTGTTCAAATTTGTAGTACAGCTCTCACACTCTCTCATACTGGTCTCTGAAAGTTTCAACAAGGCACCTCATGGCAAAGAACTCTCTGAGGACCTTAAAAGACGAATTGTTGTGCTACATGAAGATAGCCAAGGCTACAAGAAGATTGCAAACACCCTGAAACTGAGCTTCAGCAAAGTGACCAAAATCTTCCAGTGTTTTAAAAGAGCAGGGTCCCCTCAGAACAGACCTCACGTTGGTCGTTCAAAGAAGCTGAGTGCATGTGCTCAGTATCACATCCAAATGCTGTCTTTAAAAGATAGGTGCAGGAGTGCTGTCAGCATTGCTGGAGAGATTGAAGAGGTGGAGGGTTAGTCTGTCAGTGTCAGACCATACGCCACACACTACATCAAATTGGTCTGCATGGCTGTCATCCCAGATGGAAGCCTCTTCTGAAGTCTGTACACAAGAAAGCCTGCAAACAGTTTGCTGGAGACATTACTAGAACCATGTCCTATGGTCCAAGATTCATTTTCAGGTGGTCTCAAGCATGTTGCGGCAATCATACAAAGGAGTACAAATATAAGTGCATCATGCCTACAGTCAAGCATGGTGGTGGGAATGCCATGGTCTGGGGCTGCATGAGTGCAGCACGTGTTAGGGAGTTACATTTCATTGAGGGACACATGAACTCCAATATGCACTGTGAAATACTGAAGCAAAGCCTGATCCCCTCCCTCCAGAAACTGGGTCGTAAGGCAGTGTCCCAGCATGATAATGACCCCAAACACACCTAAGACAACCACTGCTTCATTGAAGAGGCTGAGGTTGAAGCTGATGGAATGGCCAAGAATGTCTCCAGATCTAAACTCAATAGAACATCTTTGGGGCACCCTCAAGCAGAAAATGGAGGAGCACAAAGTTTCAAATATCTGCCAGCTCTGTGATGTTGTCATGAAAAGCATTCCAGTGGCAACCTGTGAAACTCTGGTAAACTCCATGCCCAGGAGAGTTAAGGCACTTCTGGAATATTGACAAAATATTGACACTTCAGGAACGTTCACCAAGGGGTGTACTCACTTTTGTTGCTGGTGGTTTAGACATTAATGTCTGTATATTGTGTTATTTTGAGGGAAGAATAACAGACTACTCACAGACTACTCTTCATTGTGTCAACGTGACATTTTGTCAGTGTTTTCCCATGAAAAGTTATACTTGAATATCTGCAGAAATGTGAGGGGTGTACTCACTTTTGTGATACACTGTACATTAAAAACCAATGCTGAGATTGACACTAATTTAGCAGCAGGTCACTGAGAACAGCAAAGAAATCACTTTGTTTTTATCACCTGATCATGTTTCAACCACAAAAATACAAACAAATTGCTAACTTGTCAAAAAAAAGCAAAAGCAAATATTTAATAAAAATTAAGTCCTTTCGAGTCATCTGTCTCATGTCTACATCTAGTCTCAAGTCATGAATACCAAGTACAAGTCAAGTCCAGTCTTTTATCAATGTTAGTCAAGCAAGTCTAAACTCTGCACTGAGGTGTTTAAAATCTCCAGCAGCACTGCTGTGTCTGATCCACGCAGACCATCACCATATCAGTGACACTGCAGTACTGAGAATGACCTAACCATTAGAGAAAAGGGGACTAACAAAGTATGCAGATAAACAGATGATGTAATTGTAGAACTACAAAGTGCATCTTTATGGTAAGTGGAACTGAGAAAATGGACAATGATTGTAGATAAAAGGAGGTGGTCATAATAATATATCTGATCTGTGTATGTTCCCCATTGTAATAGGAGGATGATATTGGTTGTAACGTTTTCTTTAATAGCTGTTTCACTACTGCTTTGTTGCCTCAAGGGCTATTATAGGGCTATTATACGGAACTGGTGGCAACCATATAAGTTAGTATGAGCATGCATCCACAGGTTTAGTTACAGGGCATTCAGAGCATTATTCCTTATGATAAAGGTCAGGAATCATAAGATGGTAATACACACTTTTGCTTGAAATAAGCACGTAAATTGGTATTATGTTGGTGTACTATGTGTTATGCACGTGGAAGCGCGGGGGTGCGTGGAAGCGCTGAGACAAGACGAAAGGCAGGGTGAACCGCGAGACCCCGCCTACTTCCGGTTCCCCCGTCTTGCGGTTTCTAACACTATGACTATGACTAATTGTCTTGTTACCTGTAGTGGAAGACAAGGTTTGTTGGTTGCTTGGAGCATTTGACTGTGTAATAGATTTAACTGTTGTAAATGAGCTCATTGTTAATGTCAGCCTGCTTGACAATAAAGGTTGTGCCAAATAGAACACTAACCAATTATGTCTATGCCTGTTATTAGTAGTAGTAGTTATTAGTAGTAATATTTGCATATAATTTATTTAAAATCAGCTGTGTATGCACATTAACAACACATTGTGACCACCTCTAGATATCCCTTTGCCCCTGGGCCACCCCAGATAAAAATTCCTAGAACTGCCTTTGCTGCCAGGTAGAACTTAGCATTACAAGATTCATTAATTACTATATTTTTAAATTCAGTATCGACTTAAAACCTAAATCTAAATCCCTGAATATAGCATTTTTATTAATTTATGAATATTTCCTTGTTTATATGTTCTATCATGAGGTACAGAAAGCTAACTGTGATGTTGTTGGTTAACATAATCAACATAATCAACTAAATCAAATACAATTGTGTAATTACTGTCTCAGGACCATGCTGACAGAAAAAAAACTCCTATATGAGACTGCTGGTCTCCATATCTATAAATAATGGCTCTAGATGAAATTAAATTGCAGTCTGAAGTCTGCAAATGCAAATGCAAGTCTATAAATGCAAAAAACCTAAGTTTCCAAGGGCATATTGTGTACCACATTTATGTCCCCACCAATAGCAAAATCAAACCTACTCCCTTGTTTTATATTGAGTTGAGTTCTTTAGTTTAAAGTCCATGTTTCATCTCCCAGCAGTTTTCTCGTGACGCCCGCCTTCCCAGTCGTCACCCTGCCTCCCGTCTCATCTCCTGAGACCTCCAAGCACGGGGCCTCCGTGCTTCAGCTAGCACCGCGCTTCTGTGCTTCATCCTCCTCATTTCATGCCACTGTCCTGTTTCATTTCGTGTTATTCAATAAAAGTGGACTTTTGTTCTGCATCAGCGTCTCCTCAATCCATCAATTCATAACACCGTTAGCTAACTTAAAGACATATTTCACTGAGCTACTGGCAGATTTATTCCACTAACTGCTGTTTATCACTCAGTGGCATATTTAACCAGAGAGGTTAAATATTTAATCATACAATATTTGATTTAAGTCAGTTACTGGTGTATTTCTCTGGGTTCTCTAGGTTTTCAACGTTCATGCATACTGCAAGCCCTAGAAGCGGGCCCTCTGCATAAACCTAAATCATGGTAACAGCCATGGTCAAGGGTTTACTGTTCCTTCTAATATGTACAGTACATTTCTGAAATGTTACAAATACTGTAAACCATCAGTGGGCAGACTATCCAAATAAAATGTTACCAATACATTAATTACAGTCCAGTTAATAGCAGTCAAATGATTTAATATCTTCAACTATCATGCCATATTTCACCTTTATAATAAATAAAATGAATAAAAACTGTTAGAGATCATAAATGCATGAATGAACCACAGGTTTACCTACTTCCTCTAGAAAGGCCCATCCTTTATATGGCATAACCATCCTATGGCTTTGCATATTCAAATATGTGAACATAATTTAAAGATCATTAAACGAACCTTGATTTTGTTTTTCATTTGCAACTGAACATAGCAGGACATACTGATAGTGGCTTTTGTTTTTGTTGATTTTTTTCATAGTATATAGCAAAAGCTACATTTCTGTTTGAGTCTGTGCTTGAAAATACTTTCTTCATCAGTTAGAGATGAATATCCACATCTCAGAAAAGGTAGAAAATGAAAACTTGTCATTCTCTTTAAACAGCACTCAGGCAGGAGACTGGAACTACTACAACTGGTGCACAGATAACCCAACTGCAACTATTATCTGGTCAGCAATATCTGGAATCTGTTTCCTCTTAGGATTTCCAGCCAGTTTGTGGGTCCTACACGAGCTTCTCCAGAGACGAAGACAAAGATCCAACAGTGACATCTTCATACTCAGCTTGGCTGTTATCGATCTGACTTTCACAGCTCAGATCCCATTCTGTGTAGGCAATTTCATGATATGGCATATTAAGGATCTACAAAATGTTTTTCTCTTTATCTATGGTTTAAGCCTCTTTGGTAGACCTCTGTTTATGGCTTGCATTTGTTGGGACTGTTATGTGGCTGTGGTTTATCCCATAGTGTACAAAACCAGTACAAATCTAATTGTTTTCAAGAAGGCAATCACAATAGCAAGTTTTTTCACTACAGTTGTTTGTGGACTTATTATGTGCAATGTCATAAGGCTAATTACAACTCCATTTGTTGCCATTTCTTTAATTGTAGCACTACCAGTTATTGTCTTCTGTGATATTTCCATACTTCTAGCTTTGAGAAAACCAGATCCAACAGGCAAAATCAACATCCACCCACAGAAGAAACAAGCTTTTCACACCATCTCTAACAGCTTCATCATGACTATCATTGTCTATCTGCCTCCAATGATCATTTTCTTAATTGGACAGATGTTGCTTGAAGAAATTATGGCCTTTTGTTGTATAGTCCCATATGGATTTAGTTTTTCCACAGCTGGATGTGTCATTATGCCTGTTCTGTATCTGGTCAGAGAGGGTAAACTGGACACTTTTAAGAGCTGGTGGAAGTAACGAACTCACCTATAAGTATAACCACTTGACATCTTGAATTTATTGTCACTTTCTTTTTGTCTTTTGTTTGTGTTTTTTTTACTTTTCATGTACTTGTAGAATTTAGTCATTGAGCTACAATATTATGTTCATTTAAGCATTTTCTGAAATGAAAATGTACTTAACTTTACTTTACTTTGAATGTTTAGGCATTAACTGTGTCTCACAAAACAAAACATAGTAATAGTGCTAAATTCCTTCAGTATGCATAGTCTTGTTTAATCTCTTTGTGACATCTTGGCAAATAAAACACTTGGGGCATGTCATTATTTGGAAAATAATCTGACTCTGGCACTGCGATGGCATGTTTTTTTCCAGTAACATTTATCCATTATTTATGTGAGACGGTCACTAATTATTATTACTAAAGCACACTAATTATAACTTTATATTTTACTTTACTTTATATATAACTTTATATATCCCTGAATATCACCCATTATTTACTACTGACTACTGCACTACTGATCTAAAAAAAATCAATACAATTAAACAAAACATGTTGTTTGAAGTATATTTTAATTGACTTTTCTAAGGATAGAGTCCCGGAAGCCGAATGTAGGAAGCAAGTGCAGAGTTTATTAACTGGAATCACTCAACTCAACATAACCGCTCAGAGGGGGAGCAAAACAAAACTAGGAACATAAACTTTGCTGTAGCAGTGGCGAGTCATAATCCACAACGGGACAGTCCGTGCTCCCCTCTCTGGCTCCAAAGTCTGTAAGGCGTGAGGCTTGCTTGGCGTGGCGTGGCATGGCTGTGGCTGTGGCTTTGGCTTTGGCTGTGGCCGCCGTCTCGTCCCGTGGCATGGCTGTGGCTTTGGCTTTGGCTGTGGCCGGGTCGCAGTCGCCGTCTCTCCCCACAAGACGTGCGAGATTTGAACCGATGTTAGCATCTGCACTGACCCGCCCCGAAGCTCGGCCAGAAGGCTCCTTAAATAAGGAGGGTGAGCCAATGCAAGCTCACCTCCAAATCTTACCCGCGACGCAAGCATGCATAACGAGTCAGGTGGCGGTCTCTAGAGGCCGCTGACGTGACAACTTTTTTCATTCATTCAGCTTCAACAACTTCAATATCAGAAAGTTAAGCCCTTTAAAAAAGAGTGGTGACACTGTGGAAGCATGATTCTAGTATCTCTTATGGTGTAATCATGGTGTATAAATGAACCTTATTTTATTGGATTTATTGGATTAAACTAACATGGAAAGCTGGTCTAATGTTATCAGGTTGCTACTTTGTCTGAATTCATCAAGAATTTTTAAGACTTGGATGTGCACTTGTCTGTAAAGATTACATTGTCTTTTACCTCGAATAAAATATCCAGGACCAACTGGGGTTCAACTGGGGACCCCAAACCCCCTTCAAAAATTGGAGGCATATTTTTTTCCATTCTATGCATAGGAAACCAGGTCATAATGGTCCATATACATTTCCAATTTACAGATATTGTTTAAACAATATTCTTTCTTGTTTTTTGCAAATATTCACTCCTTGTGAATTGATGCCTGCAACACATTCCAAAACAGTTGGGACAGGGGCAACAAAAGACTGGAAAAGTTGAGGAATGCACAAAAAAGACTTCTTTGGAACGTTCCACAGGTAAACAGGTTCATTGGAAACAGGTGAGTCATGATTGGGTATGAAGGTAGCATCCCTGATAGGCTCAGTCGTTCACAAGCAAGGATGGGGCAACATTTACCACTTTGAAAAACTGTGAGCAAATAGGCCAACAGTTTAACAGTTTAATAGTCCAAATAGTTTAACAGTTCAATACAGTTCGTCACTCCATCTACAAGTGCAAGTTTAAACTCTACCATGCAAAGTGAAAACCATATATCAACAACACACAGAAACGCTGCTGGCTTCTCTGGGCCAAAGTGCATCTGAGATGGACTGACGCAAAGTGGAAAAGTGTCCTGTGGTCTGACAAGTCCACATTTCAAATTGTTTTTGGAAATCACGTCTCCTCCGGGGCAAAGACGAAAAGCATTGTCCGGATTGTTATCAGCGTAAAGTTCAAAAGCCAGCATCTCTAATGGTATGGGGGTGTGTTAGTGTCCATGGCATGGGTAACTTGCACATCTGTGAAGGAACCCTTAATGCTGAAAGGTACATACAGGTTTTGGAGCAACATATGCTGTCATCTAAGCAACAACTTTTTCAGGGACGTCCCTGCTTATTTCAGCAAGACAATGCCAAGCCACGTTCTGCACGTGTTACAACAGTGTGTGTACTAGACTGGCCGGGCCTGCAATCCAGACCTGTCTCCCATTGAAAATGTGTGGCACATTATGAAGTGCAAAATACAGACAATGGAGACCCTGGACTGTTGAGCAACTGATGTTCTACATCAAGCAGGAATGGGAAAGAATTCCACCTACAAAGCTTCAACAATTAGTGTCCTCAGTATCCAAACGCTTACTGAGTGTAAGCGTTAAAAGGAAAGGTGATGTAAGGAAAGGAAAGGTGATGTAACACAGCGTTAACATGCACCTGTCCCAACTGTTTTGGAACGTGTTGTGGGCATCAAATTCAAAATGAGTGAATATTTGCAAAAAACTAAAGTTTATCCATTTGAACATTAAATACCTTGTCTTTGTAGTGTATTCATTTGAATATGGGTTGAAATGCATTTGCAAATCATCATATTGTGTTTTTACACAATGTCCCAACTTCATTGGAAATGGGATTGTACCTTGAATTTGGATTTACCAGCAAATATAATTGTCATTTTCCATGCTCACAGCAACTCTTGTTTTTTTAATTATTGTATTTAGTGGAATGGACTCAGTTTACATGGAAATCTTGCCCAATGTTATCAGGTTTGTCTGAATTCATCATGTCAGTAAATTTTTCATAAACCCCCCAAAAATATGGAGGCATGTTTTTTTCCAATATATGCTTAGGACACCAGGTCATTATGGTCCATATACATTTCCAACTTGCAGATATTGGATATTCAGCCATGAATTCCCTGTTCCTTCCCCTTATCTTTGCTATGTATCTTATAAAAGAAATGGACATTTTAATTATAGACAGCTAAGAGGCCCTTGGTCATTCTGGAGGAGCTGCAGAGCTCCACGGTTCACAGCTATGGCCTTCATGGAAGAGTGGCAAGCAGAAAGCCATTCCCATTTGCAGTTTGCCACAAGCCATGTAGGGGACAAAGCATACATATGGAAGAAGGTGCTGTGATCAGATGAGACCAAAGTTGAACATTTTGGCCAAAATGCAAAATGCTATGTGTGGCAGAAAAATAACACCGCACATCACTCTGAACACACCATCCCCACAGTGAAATATGGTGGTGGCAGCATCATGCTGTTCAGATGCTTTCAGCAGGGACAGGGAATCTGGTCAGAGTTGATGGAGTTAAATACATGGCAATCCTGGATGAAAACCTGTTAGAGGCTGCAAAAGACTTCAGACTGGGGTGAAGTGTCACCTTCCCGCAGGGCAATGACCCTAAGATTACTATACAGCCAGAGCTACAATGCAATGGTTTAGATCAAAGAATATGCATGTGTTAGATAGGCCCAGTCAAAGTCCAGACCTAAATCCCATGGAGAAGCTGTGTGCACAAAAAAATTGTGGTTCACAGATGCTCTCCATCCTTACAACTTGTAGTTGTAAGTGCAGAGAAAGGTGGTTCTACAAAGTATGTACTCAGGGGGGCTGAATACAAATGCACACCACACTTTTCAGATTTTTATTTATTATATATTTTGAAAACTATCATTATCTTTTCACTTCACAATCACTTGCTACTTTGTGTTGGTCTATCACATAAAATCCCAATAAAATACATTTACTTAAAATACATTTTGTGGGTGTAATGTGAAATAATGTGGAAAAGTTCAAGGGGTATGAATGCGTTTTCAAGGCATTGTATATATATGCAGTTTCATAGCTTGTATGCCCCCTTAGCCCAATCCCTCATGATGCTTGTTTGCCTAAGGATTCAATCACTGTGTACAAACAGGTGGCATGATCCTCATTGATTTAGACTGCTGTGAAGAGCTTTCTAGAAGGACATCTTAGAAGAGGGTATAGGGTAATGCATTTTTACTATAAAGCATGCAATTCAAATGTTTTCATTTAAAAATCCATCCCCAGAAAAAAGAAAATCTATAGACCCTGGAGCATCCTCAATCTCTACCCTAACTAAATTCAACATTACCTTTATCTATGAAAGCTTTTAATGTGCTTACAGCAAATACTGACTACATCTAGTTCTTCACTAGTTTTGCATAGCTTAGGAGAATTTGTGAGTTATATGACTTGTTTTGCTTGTAATTGTTTGTATTAGGCATGGTATGGCTATTTCCAGCAGTATCATAGCTCAAAGTACTTTGAATTGGCATCTACCAGCAACTAGTTTTGGATATTCCAAGTTACTGACTAAGCACTTTTGTAAGACTCTCTGGATAAGCATATCTGCTAAATGCCATAAATATAAACATAAATGTACCCAGTCAACGGCATCCTAATTCACTGCTGATCTACCAACATTAATTAGTACATAAATATTCAGTAGTTTGTGGTCTGTTCTGTACCTGGACTCTCCAGGTAAGCTTGATCAATTTGAAGGACTCATTGAAAAATTATATTTGGATCTGATATAGTACGGCAACACATCCACCGTGTCCACAGTAACCCATCGAACAGTTTGCAAATTCAGCTCTGAATGCTTGTTTTTGTTTTTTTCTCCAGAAAAAAAAATGATAAAAGCCTAATATGTTGCTATGACTAATGTAGATAGAGACAAGATAGCAATATAGAAAATATTTATATTGAGTGTCAACATAACCTCATCATGATGTTTGTGCTGGATGTAGGTTAATTAATCACACCTTTAAACTTTTTCATAAACTCTGCTTCAAGAAAAACTCATATGGGTACAAATCATTTTAAATGACTGCATACATTTCAGTATTTACTTCTCTTATGAATTCATGCATTTAATTAAACTCTGAATATGGCTAAAATATGGGAATTACTCTTTCATATGTAACATCACTTGTGACATCACAAATAAATGACCTGTTTAATTTTTGACTGGAGCCATTTTCAAAATGACTTTCAAAAGCAATCAAATAAGTAGATAATTTATTGTCAGCACCTGCCTAACCCTGACTGTATAAATCTGTACCCATAATTTATTTCTAGATTTTAGGAAGATTGATGCATTCAAATATTTCCTGAGTTATGATAGTATTGTATAATCACATTTTGCATTTGACTAGCAAATTTGTGTAAATGACCAACACCTATGTTGGTCCATAATTTCCAGGACAAAATCACATCTCTTAATGACTTCTGGAAAAAGTGTTTTTCCTTCCATCGTGGATCAGGGGAAACTGACCCTCCCACAGTGTAAACACATGCAGGCATGCAAAATGGGGATACTAAATTACTCCTAGGTATGTGTATGTGAATGTATCTGTCTGTTTGTCTGTCCTGTGATGGACTGGTGTCCTGTCCAGGGTGTTTTTGTCTTTGTATTTGTCTTTGTTTTTGTCTTTGTTATTGTCTTTGTAATAAAATAGTCTTTGTCATGGCAAAAAGTTGACACAAATTTTGGTTTTCACAAAGTTTGCTGCTTCAGTGTTTTTAAATCTTTTTTCAGATATTTCTATGGTATACTGAAATGCAATTATAAACATTTCATAAGTTGTTTAACTTTTATTTACTAATACATTAAGTTTATGCAAAGACTCAATATTTACAGTGTTGACTCAGTTGTTATACAAGACTTTGCCCTGGCATGCTAGATTGGGCCAAAGCCTGACTGATGGCAACCCATTCTTGCTTAATCAGCACTTGGTGTTTCTCATAATTTCTGTGTTTTTGTTTGTCCATCCACCTCTTGATCTGACACGCAGCAATGTCCTTGCCTGTGAAGCCCTATTGATGCAAAACAATATGACTGCACATATTTACTTAACCGTGTAACCGAGGTAAACGGGGTTAACAGTAGAATACAAAGATTTCAAGCATCACCCAATTTTAAAGCAACCAGTCTGCTCTTCTAATACAATCAGCACAAAATAGTGATATCAGCTGCATTGTCCATGGAAAATAATGAGTTTTCCATTCATTGCAATTCATCTGATCGCTCTTCAAAGCAGTCTAGAGTTCATGCAAATTGCCACAATAAAAAGCAGCATATATGAAGCAGCAAACTTTGTCTCGAAACATTTATCCACAACTGTACTTTTATGCCATTACTGCTGTGATGAACATGATTCAGCCAAAACATCTGGCTAATAATATCCTATGTATTAAATTACAGTGTGTAACCATACATATTTTCAACAAGCAGCTATACAAAATCCAGATTTAGTTTTATATCCCTAATAAGCAATCCAAAGGCAACACTGGCAGGGAGAAATCCTGAAATTAAACCATCGTATTCTGGGCAATATTGGGATTGGAAATCATTACATACTGTATAGTCATATAAAAATGTAGTAGCTAATTTTAAGCCCTGTCCAAAGGATAAAGGGTGGGTGGCAAACTGCATATAACAACAGTTAGGCTACAGTGAGTAACTGCACACTTACATAGTGTGTTTATATTGTAAGTGTATCTTACAAAATACCCAATGAACATAGTGCTAGTGGTAAGGATATATCCAGACCTGGGTACATGCTAGCATGAGAGAAATTATTTAAATGATGTAAGAATACTTCAGAAAAAGTAGAAGTATCAAGACTGAAAGACGCAAATCAAACAAGGTCTGCACAAAAGCAAGGCTTTAAGACTTCAAGCTCAATGCTATTATAAAGGCACTACTGGAGCAGAAAGCACATGTGGAGGCAATACTATGCAATACAAGAATGAGTTAAAAATTGGATTAAGAAAAAGTGGCAGTAGCATGAACATGGGGAAGACAAAGCCTTTTTTCATGAAAGTGAATCCAGAACCAGTCCTTGATTGGGGTAACTATGAGAAACAGTTGTCTCTAATAATGGGAGGCAGAGTGTTGGGTATGTTGTGTCAGAGATTAGTCAACAAACACAACCAGGGGGTCTAGATGATTAAAGAATGTGTTGCATAATAACATATAACTTTACGTAAGTGAATGTTGTTTTTTCTACTGAACTGAAGTTCTAGATGATTGTCCTGTAGAAATTGTTCAAGCTTCTGGAATTATTGACACCCAGTCATAGCCTACACTAAGGGATGAAAAAGTGATTCTGTCTTTGTGCTTTTTCAACATGTTAGTTGACTTACATTTTAAAGCAGATTTGACAAGGACACCACTACAGTGTATACCAAGACCACGACTGAATTGTGGAACATGTCAGGGAAGAAAATAACA
>JAOTRJ010037416.1:0-14051 GCA_028564905.1 Leptodoras praelongus
TCCTGCCCTTGCGCTCAGAGTTGCCGGCTGGGCACCGGCTCCCCCCTGACCCCGTAACTGGGAATAAGCGGTACAGATGACTGACTAGTTTTGATGCCTTCAGTGAGAATCTACAATGTAAATAATCATGAAAATAAAGAAAACGCATTGAATGAGGAGGTGTGTCCAAACTTTTGGCCTGTACTGTACATTTATCTCATTTACACAACTGAGCAACTGAGGATTAAGGGCCTTGCTCAAGGGCCCAGCAGTGGCAGTGGTGTAGATTTGAATTCGCAACCTTTGGGTCAGCAGACCAACATCTTCACCACTAAGCTACACTGCCCTTAGGTTTTCAGTCATCCACATTTGAACAGTAGGAACTGAAAGACACTGGACGTGTGTCCACACCTACAAGATTAGCTGTTTGTACCTGAATCCTCCTGTACTTATGGATCCGGGGCAGTCCGACACCTGCTGTGCTCAGAGTGTGTTATTGCTCACACTTAACACTACAGAGCTGAGCTCGGATTATCCCTGGGCAAAATTTCCCTGTGAGGCAGTGAGTGCTGATTTAGCTTTCAGCAAGCACACAACATATTATTATACGATAATCTCTGAACCATCTCCAGGCCTCATACATCTGTTTCAATCTGGCCTGGCAGAGCGATGTGTAATATTTCAGCATTCCAGTGTCAGATAGAGAGATTCAAGTGTGAGTTTGAGCCTGAGCAGATCTTCCCCGAGAGCAGTCCAGCTCACAGCATATTTCACATATCATCTAAGAGTCTTGCTTCAGTGTGATCAGTGCCAGCTGAACAAAGTTGTGTTTTTTTCACTGAGCAGACCATAAAGGGTGATTATGTAGAGCTTGTCACTCTCCCGCCTTCCCGATTGCATTGAGAAATCCGTACACAAGGACAAATCCGTCTACATTGCTGTTAAGTATTTTTTTTAGAGAGGTGTACATTTTAAAGCAGCTGTGAAACCACGAATCAGCCATTAAATTATTCATGAAGGTCATATTGTGTGCCCAAAAAATTGTATTGTCATGCTCAGACTGTTTAAAAGTAAAACCTTAAAGGAATATTGCGTAATACAACATTTTAATCTAACCTCTGTCACAAACAAGAGTTTTAACACATTCCTGTGTACTGAGAACGACACAAAAACATGATTACTGGAAACTCACTTGTAATGGAAAGGCAGTTTCAAATCACCAGCACAACCACAGGAATCGCACCGATCAAGGAAATGAAAAGAATCGCACAAAGCAAAACTAATACACTTCGCATAAGTATTTGCTGACTTCACTCTTGAGTAAACAGAGTTTCACTTCTTTTCTTAGTAGCAGAGGGACGTTAAGATACTTTTCTGTGACAAAAGCAGCAGATTGAGATTAAAGTGAAAAACGCTACAGTTCCTTTAACAAACAGTCCCCATAATGTTATGTTCACAATAAAAGCAATAACTACGGTCATTGGATTAAAGGCTTTAGTTACTTGGCATACATTTTTCCCCCCTTCTTCCTGCTACATGTCCTAAACGCCTCCAGTTATTCTAGTCCAACAAGCCGTGAAGGCAGTGCACAGAAGGCAGCATTATTGTTTCAAAATTTTATTATAAATAAACCGTATTTGATTACCGTGCTTTGAAAAACTCAAGTTAAATACCATTTGGCATCAATCAAAGCTTCCAGTGTTTTTGCGTTGAAGTGGCAGTGGCACTCCATGCGCTTCATGCGCAGCATTGACCGGAAAGAGTTACTGTAGAAGCACAAAATGGCAGCGTCTATGGAAGACGCCCCGCTCCCATGCCGATATTAAGGGCTCACACTCGGTTAATGAAAACATGGCAGTTCATAGTTGTACTAATAACAGGATTATGATTACTACATACTATTATTGCTAACACACACAATGCACCTTTAAATTTAAGCTCAATCCATGATGTGGGGACTACGGAATGAAGGAAACATCACGGTCTGTCTGTCTAACCTGCTAACAGCTTGGCAGTAGGCATGGTATGTGAAGGTATTTGTGTACAGCAGAATAAAAACTGCTGCTGGTGATGGATGGTTAAACATGGTAACATTTTTCAGATTCCATATCTAGTCATATTTAATTGATTATTGAGGAAACCTATAGAGCAGAAATTACCTAATATGAACAGATCTGCTTCGCCATCATGTACTGTACGGACGTGGACGTTGAGCACTAGGGAAACGCAGAGACATCAGCTTGTTTAAGAGTTAAAAACCTGTGCGAAATACCTGGTGGCGGTCAGGAGGTCACTTCTAGTGACCCCGAGTTATACTGAAGTCTTAGAGTCGATACGCAATGTACAAGATTTCTTGGATGCAGGCCAAGGCAATCAACCAGTAGCGACTGAGGAGGCAGAGTACACAATATGCATATGTACACGCATGCACACACACACACACACACACACACAAAAAAAGTCTAGTTCTTGTAAGTGTATACCATTACAGGATCAAAATGATTGAAGGCTCGTACAGCTGATGTAAGGAAAATGGCCCACTTGTTCAAAGCAACACTTACACACGTCTCCCCTCCAGACTCTCACAAATATCATCCGCAGCCATCGTCAACCAAAGCCAAAAATAGCCTACACCCAAAGCCAAGCATAAGATAACGCATCATTACAAAAGCACCAGCCACTAAACCCTGCATTACAATCCAAACATACAAGCCTGAAAAGTAGTGTATCAGGCTACAGCAAGTCAACATGATGGAGGGCAGAACATTTCTGACTCCTCAGTTATTTGTAGGAAAGCGGCAGTCTGTAGAGTGAAAGTCGAAAAAATGAATTGTTTTCACTACATTCAAGCTAAGCACCGACACCACCACTCTACATCACAGCACCTCGACACAGCATCTCCGGATCTGTTTAATAGAAAGAGGAGCATCATTTCTAAATACCCTGGAATACAATAATACTGTGACACCACCCAAGTCTGCTTGTCAGTAAAGTAAACCGAAGCTTTCAGTGTTGCATACTCTTGTAAAAGCGCTACATGTTGTCAGTGGTGTAGTGGGTACTTTTCTTCAGCACTAGCTGCGTATTTGCTGTTAAGAATCAAGTCTGTGTGCCCTGTATCTGGTATTCTTGAAACAGAACGCTCTTAAGGGCACTTTGTTTCCTTCTTCTGTATGGATTTTCCAGCAGAACTACGATGCGACTTCTCATCCGTCTTTAATGTTAATGCGCAGTTGATATGGTTTTCACAAGTTTATATAATGTATTATTATTATTTTAATGTAATAATAGGTTTTGTAACAAGAACCCCATAGTGCTGCTGATTGTATTTGCGTAAAACTAAAAACTAAAATATTTGGGTATCAGTACTTTTTGAACTTTTTCAGCACGTTTAGAATAATCCTGATAACCATGATAACACTGATAACCATGACGCCATGATACGGTTATAATTTTCATACCATATTAACTGTACTGCCCAGCTGTTTGAGCTTAAAATGTTTTTAAGTAAATGGAGCATTGTTTCTTCAGCATTGTTTGTTATTTGCCAGCGAGTGTGGAATAAAGCTTAGTGGGCCAGATTTCCACTCTGGGAGGTGATGGCTAGTGGTGGGTGTTCTGAATCCGGCAGAGGTTTACAGTGTGTTAATGGGCCGCAAATATCTTAAGAATTGTGCTTAACTTGTGAATTTCTTTGTAAAGACACGACTCATTAGCGTAAAGTGTGTTTGTGTGTAGCAGAGATTTACATGTGTTAAAAATGAGTAATGGGCGTTTAAACACTCCTTCATCATTCAGGCAATTAAAAGACTTAAGACTTATCTGCATCTGTTTTAATCAATGACTTTGCATTTGGATACCGTTTCCTTTATGGAGTGATACCACCGTAATCTGGCAACTCTTGGATTTCTGCTTTAGGACACATCACAATTCGAGTATTAAGTATTCCTTCATAGAGCAGTAAACGACACTGACTGACAGTTTGCACCCTTTGTTTCTGTTAGACAGCTTAAAGTATTGGCACAGCACCATTACCACTGGACGAGAAAAGAGTTTATTTTGGCATCTGAAAAATATTGAAAAGTATTTTACTGTTTACTGTTTTTAAGTATTTAATTTATTTGGTGATTGCATAATGAGTCGTCGACTGTTTGAGTACTTGTGCCCATCAGTAACAATCAGACTGTAAAAGAACTAGAAGCTGATTGGATGGTGGGCAAGTGTGCAGGTATCAGCCCTATCTTTCATAGAACAATTGGCAGAAAATAGAGTGACTGTGTGGCGTACAAAACCGTCTAAATGGGTTGGAGTGTTGGAGTGAAGATGCTTCTCTGCCTGGCCGAGTGTGTGAGAGACTGTCTGTCTGTAAAGCCTGGTGATGAGAACTGAGACCCCAGAGTGCTGGAAAACCGTGCTGTGGGCAGAAGGTTATCCTGGCTTGAGTAAGCACCTGGCCATTCTAAGCAGTGAGAGAGTGATTGAGGTGAAATCCTTCCCATGGATCCAGGGCTGAAACTCATCACTCCATCCTCAGAACGTTACAGAACACACGATTATATTTTCCACACAGTTAAAACAGCCGGCATGCCAGCTTGAAACTGTTTTCAAGCCACAACTCGGTGATGTATAAAAAGTTTTTTCAATTCTGTTAAAGAAATTTGCTTTGAATAATATAGTCTGAGCATTTGTGCACTGATTTAACTTTTAGCTCATTTGGAATAGGTGTAGAGAAAGACTGAGAGGTCTGTCTGAGCCTGAAACTGGTTTTCCTAGGAACAGAAAGTGTTTACCAGCTCACCATGCCAGACTTGGATTGCATTAGTTTTGTAATTGTAATGCAGGCACAAACACAAAGCACAGGGTGTGACAAATATTCTTGATATTTTTTATTACCATTGGTGCAGCTTTATTTTAGTGACACTTTCCTGCAAAACAATCAGACTATACTTGTAGATTTAACACTTTAACATGTTCCAGAAAATGTTTTTTATTTTTTCTGCATTATGTAAATGCTTTTTATACGCATCATCCCAACGTCCAACCAGTTTAGCAATACATGGGCATTTGGCCATATACCCTGTGTGGACATTCAGTCAAGCAGATTTTTGTTTTGATTTCTGTTTAAACTTCACAGAGATTGGATCCCTGGTCCACTTGAAAACGGTGAACCACATCAAGTGTGGAAGCCGTCCATATTCAGCCAAGTAAAGTGATTGGTTCATCATGTTGCATTACTTCCTGTTTCTAGCTTCGTGATGCTGGTTATTATGTTTATTCATATATAAAACCAGCCTTTTAAAGTACTGAAGAGAGAGCTGTAATTAGTGTGCTGACCGAGTGCAATGTACAATGACATGCCATGCATCCACAAAGCATTGTTCTTGTCAGATTGAGGGTTAGTACTGCAAGAAAATATTTTTTTTTTAAAGGAAATGGATGAATCTAGTACCTACCATTTTGAAAAACCATGATGCACAAACGTGGTATGTGGAGTTATGGAATTGTTCAATCGATCCATGGTTGGGAAGGAATTCTGTGCAGGAGCTAGCCTGTAATTAAAAACTCTCCAACAAGCCCAGAACTGGTCTTTAGTGTGGACTCCTCTTCACACATTACTAATGTGAACATGTCCTCGTGGATTCCTGAGCATCACACCTATAGGTGCTATCACACCTATAGCATGCTGAACATCCCATTCCAGATTTATTCCACCCTTCGCTGTTATACTAACCTCCAAGCTTCTGAGAAGGTTTCTTGCTAGATGTTGGAGAATGGTGTGGAGATTTGCTCATTCAGCTACAAGAACATGAGTTCAGGATGAGGCACTGATGTTGGATGAGGAGGCTTAGGGTGCATTCAATGTTCCTTTTCATCCCAAAGGTGTGGGGTTGACGTCAGGGCTCTGTGCAGGCCATTAGAGTTTTTCTATTCCAACCTTTGGCAAACCATGTCTTCATGGAGATTGCTGTGTGCACAGAAGCATTGTCATGCTGGAGCAGGTTTATGCCTCTTAGTTCCAGTGAAGACAAAACCAGACATTGTGCACTTCTCAATTTATGGCAGCAGTTTGGGGAAGAACCACATATACATGTGATGGTTTATTCACGGATACTAAAGTTTGAATGATGATTATCATGACATGCTTGTTGTACTTCCAAACTTTAGCATGCTACAATGAACTGCTTAAACTTTTTTAATAGGCTTAGAATGTATCACAGGTCAGTGTCAACCAGGATTAAAAGCCCCTTCTAGACTCTTGGGGCATTAAATTACTGGTATTTTGCTCAGGGACATTTTTTTTATTATTATTTTTTTTTCCCCCCCTCAGTCTGTCTACGTGCTTGACAGAGATAATGATGTAGTCTGAGCGCGGCATGTAAGAGTGCTGCGTAATGTGTGATTTAGAGACAGCCCTGACTAGTCTGAAGAAGTCTGAAGAATATGTTCCCAACCCAAAGGAGCAGCTCCTAAACCTGGACAAGAGCAAAAAAAATCATTATGAGTAGAATCATTCAAAGTAATGTGTCATTTATTTAAGTGCACTCTTGAAGGCTGTACCTAGTATTCAAAAGCTTTTTAGAATGATATATGTGTCTAAATGCTAACTCATTAAAGCACTTTGGCCTGACATCTTCTCCAGGCTGTAGAATGGCACTTGCCTGAAATGCCTCTCAGTTTTTAAAATTTCTCTAATAGAGGCTTTATTTGACAATGTAGCCCCATTTGTATAAATTTGAAATGGCTTCATAATGTTTAGTCTGTTGTGTGTATGTGGGAGCTTGTGTATTATTTTAATGTAATTAAGCTTTAACATATTTTTCAAGCTTTGTAAAAGATTGAACTGCTTCTGAATCAGTTAACATTTTCTGTATCACAGCAGATATACAGCAGAACAGAGAAATGCTTTGATTGCTTACCAGATGTTCCACTGTTCTAACAGTCCTGTAGCTTTATCAGTTCCCCTGCATATCTCGGTTTCACTCCCTCTCTCCTGCTCTGTCCTGAGAACCCGATCCCTGCATTCCTTCCTCTTTTTCTCACTCTGTCCCGCCTTCCCATTTTCTTCCTCCCCCAGGGCCAGCCTGAAGACAAAGCATCCGCTCCCTCTCTACCTCGCACATCAGCTCCTCTTACACAGCTAATGCATGCACTGAAAACGTCTCTCAGGCTGAGAGGTCACGCTCAGAACTGTATTTGTTCACTGTCTTAAAATGACCTGAGACCATCTGATGTAGTCTGAGAGTGTGGGCATGCTATTATATCCCCTTACAAATCCCCATAAGAATAGGAATATCTGATTATTTTGAACTTGTGGGGACATTTGGCTGGTCCTCATGAGTAAAATGGGGTTTTGTTCTTGTTGCTTAAGTTACAGAAATGTAATGACCTCACTAGAATAGTGAGACCAAACTGTATGAGTGTGAATAACTTCTGTTCTGAAGTCACATTTCAAAGTATATTTGTTAAAGTAGTATGTTATACTAGTAATGTTCCTGAATATTCCTTTTAGCTGTAGTGGGAAGTAAAACTAGGGGATACAACAATGTAATAAAGTTATCATAATAAAGATTAATAAAGATTTGACCCCTGTGGCTTTCCATATCGCCATAACTCAGAAACAGTAAGCGTGCTAGAAACACATTGCATATGCTCAGAGCTCAAAAATATTAATGAAATTGCTTATCTAATGATTTGGTCCGCCTAAAATTTTTACAGCATGACCCTTAAAATGAGACGTGAGTAACATGGGTTAGAAGAAAATTAAGTTTAGTTAAGTTAAACAAACCTGCATGTATTAAACGTGAAAATGTCCAGGTGGATCTTTTTATAGCAAGCCACGTGTGTCTGATCATTTTATTTTTCTTCTCTCTGATATCCGATCCATTGTTCTGGGCTAGAATCTGCCTGATCCATATGCTGTGAATCGGATCATTCTAATAAATATCACTTTATTATACTTACAGTAACAAGTAGCTGATTTTACTTTAAATAAGATTTTGTATTGTTTTGCTTCCCCCTCTTTTATCATGTCAATTTAGTTTCTTGGGATGACATCATACTTATTCAAACTTTTTTTTTTTTAATGTTGCTCTACTGTTTGCGACACATTTTGTGGACTAACTTATTACGTCATCCACCCTGATAATGATAATCAAATGACTCTCTTGCACTTTCTGAACCATTTTCTTGAACCATTTTAAACGCATTTCCTTTTAACAATGAAACTCCTGTTTCTCAAGCTGTAAAGTCATCCTCTACTGCTTGCCCACACATGTCCTGACTGATGCACACTCACACTCTCGCGCGCGCACACACACACACACACACACACACACACCTTCATATGATCGTGACTCATAGTTGCATCGCTTTAGTAGCTCAGTCTGTTTCATTAGTCTGCATGTTTTCTGCATGTCTCACTATACGACAGCGTCCGTGATGTGATCGTGCATCGTTCTACGCTGCTACATGGTGTCCAGAAAAAGGGAATCCTTGTATATCTTGATTCCATGAAGACTTTGGTAAATAAAAATCTACACTTTTATACTACAATAATTGTAGTGTAAATGTCCACAGAAATTAAATCTGGACTGTTTGGAGACTACAAGTTGCAGCAGAATGAAATCTGGAGTTTCAGTGGCCAGTAGCTCAGTTGTTTCTCGTGCATAATGAGCAGGAGCTGAATCCTGCTGAAAAATGTACAATTCTGAAAATCCCCAAATATCAGGCAGAAGTCTCTCCTTCTGCAGGCCCTCCTGATATTATCACAGATTTGCCCGCCAAGTTCAACAAAATAAATGCCAGTCCATACAAGGATATAAAAGGGTTCCCTTTCTTTTCAGACAGCGTGGATATTACTATTTTTGGTCATTGTCATCATAGCCATCATTTGGTTGTTGTACTAATATGTGTCACATGCACATTTTTGCTACAGGTGCCTTAAAGGTTGTTTTGAAGTATAGAAATACAGTGTGAATGAGTTTTCCGAGGTTCTGGTTACTCACTTTCAGTGAGATGCAGTGCGCCTAACAGTGGCCACTTCTCCATACACCCTCACTGGCCAGTTTATTAGGAATACCTCTGTTTTCATGCAGGTATCTAATCAGCCTTCAGTTAATATTCACATCAAAATGGAAGCAGAAGGGGTTTGAGTGTTACAAAAACAGCTGATTCCTGATTTCACATAGTGAAAATCTGTAGGCTTTACACAGAATGGTGTGAAAATCAAAAAACCCTGAGTGAATGACAGGTCTGTGGGTGGAGGTCAGAGGAAAATGGCCAGATTGGATCGAGCTGCCAGGAAGGATACAACAACTTGTAAATCTCTTTACAACCCGGATGAGCAGAAAAGCATCTCGCCATTCACAAAATCTTGAGCTGGATGGACTCCAGTAGCAAAAGGCCACATCAGGTTCTTCTTCTGTCAGCAAAAACAAGAATCAGAAGCTATCATGAGCACAGGCTCACCCACACTGGACAGTTAAAAATTTTTAACTGGTTGCTTCAGATTTTCACAAAGGACGTAACCCGTGTGCGCACTTTTGCCAATAGTGTATCGGTATTGCATTTATATTTATATGATTGGATGGCTCAACGAAACGCTAAACAGCTTGTTAGTTAGCCGGTACTGAGCTGACAACCCGCCAAGTTTCAGGTTGGCACAGCATTTCTTCTAAATGAATGAAAATTCTGATTAATCTTTACAAAAACACCCCTTTCACAAAACCTTCAAGTGAATAAAAAAAGGATCCTGAATATTCCTTTTAGCAGTAGTGGGAAGTAAAACTAGGGGATACAACAATGTAATAAAGTTATCATAATAAAGATTAATAAAGATGTCCTGATTATGTTGCTTCGGCAAATTCTGCACTTATTGCAGATTACGTGCATAATCCATATCTGCACTGTGAGACAAGAGAACTAACATGTCTCAATTCTCCATCCATATCTGACCCCTGTGGCTTTCCATATCGCCATAACTCAGAAACAGTAAGCGTGCTAGAAACACATTGCATATGCTCAGAGCTCAAAAATATTAATGAAATTGCTTATCTAATGATTTGGTCCGCCTAAAATTTTTACAGCATGACCCTTAAAATGAGACGTGAGTAACATGGGTTAGAAGAAAATTAAGTTTAGTTAAGTTAAACAAACCTGCATGTATTAAACGTGAAAATGTCCAGGTGGATCTTTTTATAGCAAGCCACGTGTGTCTGATCATTTTATTTTTCTTCTCTCTGATATCCGATCCATTGTTCTGGGCTAGAATCTGCCTGATCCATATGCTGTGAATCGGATCATTCTAATAAATATCACTTTATTATACTTACAGTAACAAGTAGCTGATTTTACTTTAAATAAGATTTTGTATTGTTTTGCTTCCCCCTCTTTTATCATGTCAATTTAGTTTCTTGGGATGACATCATACTTATTCAAACTTTTTTTTTTTTAATGTTGCTCTACTGTTTGCGACACATTTTGTGGACTAACTTATTACGTCATCCACCCTGATAATGATAATCAAATGACTCTCTTGCACTTTCTGAACCATTTTCTTGAACCATTTTAAACGCATTTCCTTTTAACAATGAAACTCCTGTTTCTCAAGCTGTAAAGTCATCCTCTACTGCTTGCCCACACATGTCCTGACTGATGCACACTCACACTCTCGCGCGCGCACACACACACACACACACACACACACACCTTCATATGATCGTGACTCATAGTTGCATCGCTTTAGTAGCTCAGTCTGTTTCATTAGTCTGCATGTTTTCTGCATGTCTCACTATACGACAGCGTCCGTGATGTGATCGTGCATCGTTCTACGCTGCTACATGGTGTCCAGAAAAAGGGAATCCTTGTATATCTTGATTCCATGAAGACTTTGGTAAATAAAAATCTACACTTTTATACTACAATAATTGTAGTGTAAATGTCCACAGAAATTAAATCTGGACTGTTTGGAGACTACAAGTTGCAGCAGAATGAAATCTGGAGTTTCAGTGGCCAGTAGCTCAGTTGTTTCTCGTGCATAATGAGCAGGAGCTGAATCCTGCTGAAAAATGTACAATTCTGAAAATCCCCAAATATCAGGCAGAAGTCTCTCCTTCTGCAGGCCCTCCTGATATTATCACAGATTTGCCCGCCAAGTTCAACAAAATAAATGCCAGTCCATACAAGGATATAAAAGGGTTCCCTTTCTTTTCAGACAGCGTGGATATTACTATTTTTGGTCATTGTCATCATAGCCATCATTTGGTTGTTGTACTAATATGTGTCACATGCACATTTTTGCTACAGGTGCCTTAAAGGTTGTTTTGAAGTATAGAAATACAGTGTGAATGAGTTTTCCGAGGTTCTGGTTACTCACTTTCAGTGAGATGCAGTGCGCCTAACAGTGGCCACTTCTCCATACACCCTCACTGGCCAGTTTATTAGGAATACCTCTGTTTTCATGCAGGTATCTAATCAGCCTTCAGTTAATATTCACATCAAAATGGAAGCAGAAGGGGTTTGAGTGTTACAAAAACAGCTGATTCCTGATTTCACATAGTGAAAATCTGTAGGCTTTACACAGAATGGTGTGAAAATCAAAAAACCCTGAGTGAATGACAGGTCTGTGGGTGGAGGTCAGAGGAAAATGGCCAGATTGGATCGAGCTGCCAGGAAGGATACAACAACTTGTAAATCTCTTTACAACCCGGATGAGCAGAAAAGCATCTCGCCATTCACAAAATCTTGAGCTGGATGGACTCCAGTAGCAAAAGGCCACATCAGGTTCTTCTTCTGTCAGCAAAAACAAGAATCAGAAGCTATCATGAGCACAGGCTCACCCACACTGGACAGTTAAAAATTTTTAACTGGTTGCTTCAGATTTTCACAAAGGACGTAACCCGTGTGCGCACTTTTGCCAATAGTGTATCGGTATTGCATTTATATTTATATGATTGGATGGCTCAACGAAACGCTAAACAGCTTGTTAGTTAGCCGGTACTGAGCTGACAACCCGCCAAGTTTCAGGTTGGCACAGCATTTCTTCTAAATGAATGAAAATTCTGATTAATCTTTACAAAAACACCCCTTTCACAAAACCTTCAAGTGAATAAAAAAGGATCATTTTTTATTTACAGATTCAGCAGCAGGCAAGTGATGAAATATTCTAAATTGACATTAATTTAGCAACATTTTTGACATTTAAAAATGGCACTGCACTGGCATTAAGTGTTTTCAAAATATACACTCCAGCTGGCAATTTGACTGATTTACATTTAATTCAGCTCTTTAAATGCTGGTGGTTTTAAATGGGTTACATTTAGCTTTGTGTGTGTTCAGTGGTGTTCACATGTGAAAATAAACCCACATTAGACTCTGGTTCACTGATTGGTTGTACCTTGTTGCATGACATTTGAATTGTTAATTTGTGTCATATAATCTGTCAAATAGCTATTTAACGTTCAGCATATTTAACGCAGAGCTACTGCCTGTGTGATTTCTAGTTTGTTTGTCTCTCCCCACCACCACTGCTGTGTGTGCTACTATCTCTGGTGCTAGTTAGCACTCCTAATGAATGTTAAACAGAACTGTTGAATACCTAGTTACTTTACTTCTAGTGGAGAAAATGGGAACTGCAACAAGCACTAATATAAACCGCAGGAAATAACCGCATTTAAATGTAATACAAGTGCATACAAGTGCAGAAGGTGTGTATGATGTACAGAAGCATTTCTGTTGTAAAATGTATTTGAAAAAAGGAAAGCGTGATTATGAAATGGTTAATATCCTTACAAAAGGGAATATGTAGACACTGCAGTGACCTTGTTTTCCATGCGAAGAGGCCTTGCTGGCAATAGTGATTGTCATCCTGCTCCACCAGAACCAATGGTCACCCAGGGAGTACCCACAGGAAGTGTGTAACAGAAAGGATGGAGCCATCACAGCAGGCTGCTGTATTGATGAAAAGCTCCTGAACTAAAGGAGGACACTGCATAATTATGGGACTCACTAAATCAGAGAATGCAGAAGTGATTGTTATGCAAGCTTGTCTTAGCAGTAATTCATTTGGTTGCTAGTCAATATTGATTTTTGCATGCATTCAGTGGCATATTATATTATATTTTATTATATTATATTATAAGGATGTGCGCTATGTACACTTGTGACAGAAAATTGCAGGTAGTTTCATTATAGCAGCTCTCATGGAAATTGCCAGTAATATTAACACGCCACTTTGACTGGACATAAGCCGTCAGAACATCAGCTGTCGTAGCCATTAACAGCAGTTTTTCAATCAGCCTGATGACAGGGTTCATGCCTTTTTTTATTCGTATGTGCTCTTTTCTTTTCCTTTTTAAAGTTCATGCTGTTCTCCGGAGAGCTTGTACAGGTGTGATGAAGAGAACTGAGTGGAAGATTCGCAGTTTCTAATATTGAAGCAGAACTAATAAGTGATTTCAATGAAAGCTTTACAAGTGGTTCCAGTGCGCTACATACAGCATTTCAAAGGTCATTTGATTTTATAAGACTATTTTCTTTGGTGCAGATAAATTGAAATTCAAGTAGGTGGGAAAAATTACTTGTGTCTTTAACTGCTCCCATTGCCAAGAATGCTTTTAGCTTTCATAGCAATACAATTTAATAACACATCTGTGGCAATGTTCCAGTAAGACTAATGTAGATAGTGTAGATTGTTCTGTAGTTAATAGATCTTTACTCTGACCTGCTGGGGAAATAACCAGCATGCTAGTGGGGGTGTGTCAGATTTTAGTGGAAAACCTCTCCGGCATTGCTGAAAGTGTTTGTGTCGTATTTGTTTCATTCATTCATTCATTTATTCATTCATCTTCTTGGCCGCTTATTCCTTTTCAGGGTCATGGGGGAGCCGGTGCCTAGCCGGTCACATAGGGTGCAAGGCAGGAACAACCCTAGACATGGTGCCAATCCATCATAGGGCTCACACACACGCATGCACACACACACACACACATACTAGGACCACTTTAGAGACGCCAATCAACCTAACGTGCATGTCTTTGAACTGTGGGAGGAAACCGGAGTACCCGGAGTAAACC
>JAOTRJ010037489.1:0-14048 GCA_028564905.1 Leptodoras praelongus
AAGCTGCTGAAAATCAGGTGCTCACAAGTCTGCAGATGAACACCATCCGACATAAATGATCAATTTATACTCAATCTGTACTGCTAATGGTAATCATGACATATTTTTGTCAGTAATTATTTATATTCCTAGAAAATGCACTTAGTACAGCACAGACCTCCAATAAGGAAGTGTATTGAGTCATGACAGTTTAATAAGTGACATCTGGTTGCAACTAAAGAGTTAACTGACAGAAAATGATAAATACTATCCTTTAAAAAAGGAACTGGCTGTTGCAAGTTATAAGATAATCCTTTATTAATCCTGCAATGGGGAAATTTGCAACCCAGCATGTTCTGAACTCTAGCACTCTTCGCCATATATAATCCATTTGTCCATTGCCAAGGTGCTGCAACTTAACGTGTTCCAACAGAAAACATCAAACAGTGCCAGTGCTGTTCTTAAACACAGTCCGATAAATGCGTTCAGCAGCCAGTATTCAGTTCAGGTGATGCAGGCTGTGACTACTTAGCCAGAGTGTTCTGTCTGAAAAGGAATTGTGGTGTAACTTTTGCTCAAAGTCATCTTTTAAGACTAAACATTCTGATAAAACATATAAAGAGCATATAAAGAAGAGGAAAGCTGAAACTTATTCATGTAATATAGCAAAAAAAAAAAAAAAAGAAAGAAAAAAAAAGTGTACAACAGCGATCAGGGAAAGGTTCCCTTCTTTACTTGTAAAATTTTAAAGATATCTACACTGTGTAAGGGTTTAACCAACATAAACCGGGTGCTTTATTCCACAACAGATAAAGCAGATAAAACAGGATGAAATGTGGAGTTATGTGCTTTTGGCAAAAAATGACTGTTGAGGTTCTTTACTTAAATCAAACTCAACCCTACTGCAGTTTGACTGATATTACCTGGAATGCACCATAAAAAAGGCACTATTCCTTAAAATGTTTAAATATGGAGATATGTTCTTACAAATCAACTGTTCAAAAAAATAAAGTTTTTAAGAGGGTATAAAGTGTATAAGAGGGTACAGCGTGTCCCTGATCACTCACACTGTGATGTCTAAAGCCAAAAAATAGCGTAAACAGAAGCTGCCATCTTGTTTGTGCTCGCAATACAACAAAAGTGGAGCTACATGTGCAGTAAGAACAAAAGGCAGTGTGACCACTGAAACCTATTTCACCCTGTCTAAGTTGGAGGAGCACACCTGTCTAAACATGACTTGTCAGAAACAGCACAATTACCACAGGTTCATGGCTCAATTAACTGCACATCTAGTACCTCAATATATAATTTACTGTCCTGTAATGTTTTTTTGTTAAAATATCATTTTCACAGGTATATAAATGTTAATATTTAACATTGAATCATGCCACTTGACTGAGGTAACATTTGCTATCTACCTGGCTAACACTGGCAAACTGTGCTAATCAGTGTCAATCAAGTAATTTTAAAACAAGGCAAAGATATCAAATGATGCGTTTAGGTGCTATGAAGTCATGGAAAGCAATTGTGCGTTCATGATATCAGATGGTCAGTATTAGCTGTCAGTCAACTACCACAAAGCTGTCAAGCAGCTGTCAATTACCTCATCATCATGCACCTTTAAATATCACCAAATAACTTCTATAAAACGTGTTAATTGTTTAAATATATATATATATATACATACATACATACATACATACATACATATATATATATAGTTTAATGGGTGTAGGTGGGGTTAAAAGTTGGGGACACCCACTGTTGTCCAGTCAGCGCTTGCATACAGTTCTATGGCTGTGTACCGATTCAAGGGCTGCATCCTTCAAAGCATGCGGTCTACAACGGTGTATCCTTCGAATGCTGCATAGACCAGGAAGGCCTTGTTTGCGTCACAGCACCACTATTCCTGCCCTTACCCTTTTGCCATGAAACATCATCTAGCAAGCGTAAACACTGATATTCCTTATAGATGAAGCCAGAAACTTTGATTTTACTGTTTTTCATTTATGACAGCTAGGGATCCTTCACCACCAGTGTGTGATGTATCTTAGACTGATGAGAGAGGTTCATGGTTGAGCTGGGTACTGTTAGCAATGTTAACATTAGGCAGTTAACAACTGGTACTGTATGGATAGTGTCAGTTTAACTCGTATTTAAAATGGTGGTGGGATGTGATTAAGTACAAATGTATTCTTCTATGCTGCTCACTCATCTGCTGATGTTGCCCTATTGATGTTGACAGTGTAGCTCAGTGGGTAAGATGTTGGACTGCTGCCACTGTTGGGCCCTTCAGTAAGGACCTTAACGCTCAGTTGTGTAAATGAGATAAATGTAAGTCACTCTGGATAAGGGTGTCTGCCAAATGCCAATGTAAATATTCTTGATTGCTATGGTTGAACCTACTGGCATGCCTCACCAGAACCGTGAGAGGTCAGCAGCCTGAGAGTGACGAGGCTGCAGTACTGGACATCAGGTAACACAAACATCATGTACATAATGTTTATTATAATAATAATAATTACTACTATTATTATTATTGTTGTTGTCATTATTAATCCCATTTTAATCCCCTTAGACAGACAATTGGTTGATAAACCAACTCGTTTCAAACTGGATTCAACGTGGATCCGTATTTGCGGCGTTGAATGAACACCTGAGTTCAACCCTGATTACACAGATCTGCTTTGGACAACGGTAATGGTTACGGTTAAAACCAATGGTGTATCTGTAATCCAACTTTTTCGCGTGTTAAACCGGTGGTGTATTTGTAAAGTTCAACTGGTTGCTACTTCATCTTAATAGCATTAGCGATTTCATGAAGACTGACGCAAACGTGCTGCACCATAGAGGTCCACCACCTCCACAGTACTACTGCTGAGGGTCTGGGTATTTAATATGGCGGCAGTAGCTATACCCAATATGGAAATAAACATTTAACCAAGAATGTTTGTAATGTACCTTGAAGATCTCACTGACGAATTTTCACCGCACTCCATCGCTTAAAGCTTTGGTCTGCACACGGGTACATGTTGTGGTATTCAGAAGTCGTGACCTTGCCGTGGTGTTTCCTGGGATATGTAGTTTTATCAGTGGCGCGCTGTGCGCTACATTAAGTCATGCGCACTTCAACTCCCAAGCTCCTCTTTTTTCAAACTGGCATTCTCTTTTAGCTTGACAAATGAACATATTCATATTTGGCGATGATAAAAATAGGTGAACAAATGTAAAATGAAAAACACAGACCTATCCACTGTGAAAAACAAGACAGCTTTTTAGTTAGCAAAAGAAAAAAAGAAAAAGTGGAGTTACTAATGCACACTTAATACAATGTTTTGACCTGTTAATAAATGAAATTAAAAAGCTTTAGTGGAGAAATAAAGCATTTCTATTTCCATTTCTCAATATATCTGTTAAATCGTTATAAGGCTTTATAACTGTTTCAATAAACATATTTATCCTTTAGTTCCAGTCATAAAATATTATATACATTTCTGGAAAGAGTTTTGTGTGCTGGTTCAATATTTAGTTTTAAATAGGTAGAGAAAAGGAAACCCTTTAAAAATCTAAACATTCCCTGAGGTACAAACGCCATACTGCAGGCAAGATCATAAAAATGTCTATTACCACACCAGCACTTAATTCAAGCTTATTTCATGGCCTAGTAAATATATTAAATGCATAAGATCTACAATCACAAGTGTTCATGCACACACACACACACACACACTCACCATTTTGAGAGATGACAATTTTAAAATCTACTTCAAACTGTATATAAAAGCATACAAACAAACAATCTATGGGCATAAGAAAAGCAGCAAATAAGGGAAAAAAGATACAATATACATTGCACTTTGGAAATTGTATTCTAAGCAGTGCATACAACTGCAAGATAAACCTCTTTAGGGGTTTTGTTGCCTCAAATTCTGGTAGAGGATTCCGACTAGACATTGACATTCCATTGTGGCATGAATACCACACTGAATACAGAGGTAAGCCCCCTAGGATAATTTAAATTTTAATTTTAACCCAAAACCAGAAAATGGCATAAAAAACATACAACTATATGGAGAAATTGACCCTGTGGCAGCGGACACGTGATTTCGGCGTGACCCATAGAAGCAAATTTCATTGAAGAGAGACGCCATTCAAAGTGTGTATTAAATACAGATCTTTTTTTTTGATAATTCTTTTTATTATTTTATAGTTAAACAAACACAACAATATACAAGCCACCCAAAGACAGAAAGAAAAATAAATAAATAAATAAATAAAAATCCCCAAAATAAATACATGTAACTAACCAAGATAGTTTGCAAAACCAGAGCAGTTTCACTTTGAAAATAAATCAGACCTCATGATCCGTACCGTGTTATGCAGTTTGGTAGGGCTCCAGGCGGCGGCAGAAGGCAGGCAGGTCGGGGAAACGGGACAGGACCTTGGACCTGCAGGGAATAAGCACACTGGAGAGGCAGGGATAAACTAAACAGCCCCAATGAACTGAGGAGGGGAAACACAGGAGAGAGCAGGAAGAAAGAAGAGACTGGAAGCTGTCCTTAGCGGAGAAGAGGGACAGAAAGGAAGGTGGAGAGAAAGGCGAGAGAGAGACTGAAAGGAGTGAGTGAGGGAGGAGAGAGAGATAGAGTGACGTGCAACTGGCGAGGCGATCCCGGGTGAGCGTGGAAGAAAAGAGAGAGCTAGAGAGAGAGGCAGCTAAGGATAGAGGAAGAGATAGGGCCGGGACACCGCGGGTTAGTAAGTGAGAAAACAGAGAAAGCACGCGGTGGAGTTAGTACGCTATGTACAAAGAGAGAGAGGGAAAACATAAACCAGCGCGCGAGTACGCCGGCCACGTTTACTGGCGCTGCCAGCCAATAAGCGGCAACTGACCAACTCAACACACTGCAACTGACCAACTCAACACACTGCAAATTAAACAGGAAAGCTCCTACACACAAAGGAAGTTTGTTCCCATCAACCAGTGTCTCCACTCTTCAAAAGCCAGTTTAATCGCTAACAGTTCGTGATCCCCCACATGATAATTCCGCTCAGCGGGGGAAAGTTTGTGTGACAGAAAGGCGACTGGATGTAAATGGGGAGGATTCCCCTGGCGCTGAGAAAGCACGGCCCCAACCCCAACCGAGGAGGCGTCTACCTCTACCTGAAACTGCAGTTCAGGATCAGATTGTGCCAGGACGGGTGCAGTAGTAAATGCCGCCTTGAGCTTTTCGAAAGCGCACTCAGCCTGGTCGTTCCACTTAAGGGTCTTGGGCTTATCTCGGAGGAGCGCCGTTAGTGGCAGTGCCACCTGACTAAAGGACCTAATGAAACGCCTGAAAAAGTTAGTGAACCCCAGGAAGCTTTGTAACTCCTTAATGGTGCGAGGGGTGCTCCATTTTAAAATGGCGTTCACTTTAGAGTGGTCTTGATCCCATCGACATCGATAATGTACCATAAAAAGCCAATGGACTCCCGGTGGAATTCGTACTTTTCTGCCTTTATATACAGTCCGTTGTGCATCAGGGTACGTATGACTGCAGAGGTATCGGTAACGTGGGTCTGGAGGTCCGGAGAGTAAATAAGGATGTCGTCCAAGTAAATGACCACACATTTGCCCAGGTAGTTTCTGAGGACATCATTAACCAAACCGCCGGAGTGTTGGTTAGACCGAAGGGCATGACCAGATACTCGTAGTGACTGGAAGTGGTGCTGAAGGCGGTCTTCCACTCATCACCCTCCTTTATCCGCACCAGATTGTAGGCGTTGCATAAATCCAGCTTAGAGAACACCTTGGCGCTGCGCAGCTGTTCCAGAGCCGAAGGGACGAGTGGAATAGGATAGGTGTACTTCCGGCTCACCTTGTTGAGTTCCCTGTAATCTATGCACGGGCGGAGAGAACCGTCTTTCTTAGGCACAAAGAAAAAGCTAGAGCAGAAAAACCTAATTGACTAAAGACTTTGGTCTCCTTGTACGAGAGTGGATAAGGTGTAGCCCTAGGGAGCCAGGCGCCGGGAAGCAGCTCAATGGCACAGTCGTACTCCCGGTGAGGAGGGAGTTGATTGGCTCCGTGTTCGCTGAAGGCCTGGGCGAGCTCGCGGTACTCCGTGGGCACATTGGTTGGTAAGTCTTCGACCTGATTGGAAACCGCAGCCAACTGCACGACTCTGGTAGGTAACTGGATGCAGGAATCGAAGCAGTGAGGAGACCAGGAGAGGATGTTAAAAGGCTGCCACGAGATAAGGGGGTTATGAGCCTGTAGCCATGGCTGTCCCAGGATAATAGGAGAGGAGCGTGTGGAGGTAACAAAAAAGCTCCGCTGCTCGCTATGTACCAGTCCCACGAAGATGGTGATGGGCTCAGTGCAGTGGGTAATACAACCGGAGCCCAGTGGTCTCCCATGCGCCCCTGTGATGCGACGAGGCTGCTGCATGAGGGTGGTCGAGATGTTATGCTTCACGACGAAGTCTGCGTCAATGAAGTCACCCTCGGCGCCGGAATCTACAAGGGCTGAGAGAGTCAGGTCAGAGTGGGGCAGGACCACTCGCAAAGTTAACTTGGCCGAGCTTCTGGAAGTAGGAGAATTGGTGCTCATCTGGTTGTGTGCAGACCTGCTCTGATGCTTAACAGGACTCTTACTGGGAACTTGAGCCGGTCTGAGAGTGCAGTCGCTGATCTGGTGATCCTTGGCGCCACAGTAGAGACAGAGATGCTTCTGGAGGCGCTCGCAGCTACGGCATAGAGAGAGAGGGAAAACATAAACCAGCGCGCGAGCGTGCCAGCTCAACACACTGCAAATTAAACAGGAAAGCTCCTACACACAAAGGAAAGGGAAATTGGAAGAATAAATTAAATAACGGAGCACTAGACACTAAAGAGTCAAACACACAAGTACACAAACACTCGGCAAACGCACACCGGAAGACACTCACCACAGGCACGCTACGAAGACAAAAACGGAACAGGGAACAAGAGATGGTTGAAGGCAAGGAAATAGATCGCAAGGAGAAAACGCTCAGTATGTGACGGGGCAACAATACTTTGCAAAGCCAGTCGGGGAAATGGGAAATATTTATAGAAAAAGGAACCCGGAAATAGCGACCGGAAAACACCAAAGAGGAAAGAGGTGAAAGGTTAGAAGGCAGGGCTAGAAGAACGCGTGACGGGAGTAGGGCGAGAGGAGGAAGTGGGCGTGACCTGAGGGCTTCTAACCTACAGCTTATTTTGTGTACATTACACAGAAAGAATCATATGACTCATTATGAAAGAGAGTTATGACTATTTCTTTTGTTATGTAATGTATATTCTCTGGAATTTGCTATAGGCACAAAGTATAATGATCCAGACCAGTGATAAATGGAAGAGAGAAGAAATAAATAAATAGAATAAAATAATTTTAAAAAATTCTTATTTTCTTATTTTGAAGGGGCTTCAAAATAAGAAAGAAATAATTCCCATTTAGAATAGAAAAGATCAATATTACCCTTTAGAGTAAACCTTATTTTTTCCATCTTCAAAAAATATGAAATATCTGTAAACCACTTAGATGTTGAAGGGAACTGGGGGATTTCCATAGCTGAAGAATGCACCGTCTAGCTAAAAGAGACGTAAAGGCCAAAGTCTCACACTGTAATTTAGAAAGAGAGGGCGAATCATAAGGGAGTCCGAAAATTGCAACAATTGGATCGATGTTCATATTAACACCTAGGACGGTTGACATGATGTCAAAGTAACTGGACCAGAATTTATGCAGTGAGGGACAAAAAAAATGCATATGACTCAAATCACATGAAGAGCCACCGCATTTGTCACATTGATCGTCCAGAACATTCAGATAAAATTGAGATAATTGAAATTTAGAATGATTAACTCTATGCAGTACTTTGAACTGGATTAGCTGGAGTCTTGCACAGGGTGTGCAAGAATGCACCATATTAATGGCCTTATCCCACCAGAGGTCAGACAAATTAGTTCCCAGCTCACGTTCCTACATCCTTCTGATACGATCAATTGAATATAAATCAAAAGACATAAGATGCACCTAGCTTTTCTAAAAGAATGATTTCTGGAGAGGATTGAAAGAGAAGAAGTCGGTCCAGGGTTCACCACAGGTTCACTTTACTATACATCCACTAACATGAGGTACAGATCAAGCAAAGACACAAGCAACAAAATGTTTGTTTAGATGACGCATGCCTGCCGAGGCTGAGCCCCAAGTTCCTGGTCAGGCCCCGGATCTACATCGGCGAGGGAGAAGTTTACCCTGCCGACACTTTGACTCATGTCTTCCGGGTCGGGTCCCGATGCTGACGGACGCTAGGGAGAAGTCCACCCTTCCAACGCTAAGCCTTATGCCTTCCTGGTCAGTTCTCGGAGCTGACATCTACGAGGAATAAGTCTGATGAGGTAGATGACGCATGCCTGCCGAGGCTGAGCCCCAAGTTCCTGGTCAGGTCCTGGATCTACATCGGCGAGGGAGAAGTCCACCCTGCCGACACTTTGACTCATGTCTTCCGGGTCGGGTCCCGCCACTAACGGTTAGAAGACAAAGATAACTAACTCTTTGTGTTTGACTTTCTGTGTGTACAGATTCCGAGCCAGAGCGAGGAGCAGGACAGATGCCACTTCCTGAGCACATGCCTGGGACTCCCGCTTCGTCGCGTCCATTGCTGCTCCTGCTCTGAGATACATTTTGAGTTTATGTGACTTTAATAAACTCTGCACTTGCTTCCTACACATCGCCCCCTCTGGATCTCTTATTCGGCACACTACACCAATAGGAGATTCTTACACATGTAAACAGACGTACATGTCTATATATAGATAGATATTCTGTCGCACTGAATCCCAGGTGCAATTTAGGTGAGTTGGATACAATAAAATTGCCCATGATTGTGAAAATTCCCCAAGCCCGCTTAGTGGGAGGGTTGTGTCAGCAAGGGCATCTGCGATAAAACATGTGCCAGAGCAAGATGCGGACTTGATCCATTGTGGCTTTATTTGTGAAAAAATAAAGTGTGATGAATGTCTAAATAGTTAAATATTGTGGCGATCAGTTATGAGTCATTTCACTTCGCTCTTACCAAAGAGAATTTCAATTTCAATTTCAAAGAATCTCATTTACACAATGTCTGCTTATTTACAGATTGCAGGCAAGTTGGTAAATGGACCATTATAATCCAGGTAGCATCTGTATAGCCGACCTGGATATAGCCTGCGAGCTATCTGTACTGGTAACTACACAGGTAATTTTATGTATTTTTTATTGTTGATGACTCAGAAGAGTTCTTGGAAATGTTATCATGTCTTTGATTGCATCTCAAGCAACACACTTTCATACTTTAGAAAGTACATTAGTGTTTGGCTACAATGATGAAAAACAGCTATCATGTAGCTACGAGTCAGTTTATTTACCAAAGAGCCTTTCAAACGTTGTTCATGAATATAACATCACACAGACCAACCCGCCACAGAGAAGGAAGCTTCAGTCAATGATAACATTTTAGTTGAAAGTAGCAAGAGATATGTCACTGGCAGCAGCATGTTCTATAAGGAAGCAAATGGGATTTCAGTGAGAGCCTCATACAGCCATTATGATTGCAGGTTTTCAGAGTACAGCAGAGGAAGCCAATGTTTGGCTAATTCACTGATGCTTTGAATGTGCTTCACATTGAAGCTTGCAATGTGTTTTAACAAAAGGAAACCAATTGTATTGTCAGATAAGAAGCAGTCTTAAACAGAAAAGGCTTGTTTCTATGCATCTGAATTTTGATGAACTACTACTTTTGATGAACTACCAAATACAAGTGAAACTGACAGAAGCTGTTACGTCGTGAAGAAATCCAAACCGGTGTGTGAATTGTTACTGCAAGGTACACCTCATGACTAAAAAGACTTTTGGAATCTATCTCTCCAACTTGAAGGTCTTGGAACTGGATATTCACTGGCCTTGTTGATTATTGATGCTTTGCGCATAAGTGTTTTCCAAGATCAACATGGCTGATATGGATTCTTTGCATTCCACATTCTCAAAATGTGAATGGAACATGTTTCTTATCTCACAAACTGACTAATACTTCTACTGTTAATTGGAACTTGCTGCAGACCAGCAGTATGATCTGCTTCCAGTTTGCTTTGAGTGAGTAAAGTATGAAGATCAGGGAGTAAGTGCAGTAGAGAGTGGACCAGATAATGTGGCACAGCAAACCTTTTGTCTATCTATGGTGTCAATCAAACTTAAGAAACTTAGAAGAGAGAAAGTTGAAAAGAGACAAAACAGGTTACAGATCAAAAGGGTACCAACAGTCACCAGTCACAACAGTTTTCTATTGACAGGTTTCTATTACTGACTTGTCAGTAGCAAAGCCCAAAATGTTCCTGTACTTGTCCTTGATACAGTAGCAATATATTATGCTGTGTAGTGTTTATGTCCATGCTTCGTCTCAATATAATGTAGAAAACTTGTGACATCCTGGAATATTTCTTCTTGTGCATAATGCTTTTTAAAGCATGTCTTCATATAAGAAAGAACCATCAAGATTGTATTGCCTGCTTATATACTCATTATTCCTCAAACAGAAAGCAGATTTAATCCTGTATCCATCCCTGGTGTGCTGTTTTTGTTTCAGGGTCATTCCTGTATTGGTTTCTGATGTCCTGTTTTTGTATCAACTGGAAAACATGATCATTGAAATATTGGCTTCTGATGCCAATATATATCTATTCTTTGGAGCATCACTCTTCCTCTGTGCATTGCTCAACTACTTTTCTTCACACCTGCTTTTTGAGAAAAAAACAATGAAGGACCTCTGCTTGTTTGTTAGCTAGGCTTGCCTACAACAATGAGAAACTGAACTTCTGGACTGGTCACTAAATGCTACATGCTGTGAAGCAACTCTGTGACAATCAAAAGGCTAATCAAAAAGAAGGTGGAGGCCCTAATGAGAGATTTGATTTTATCACTTATCTGCTTTATCTGCTCAACCCATAGGTGAAGTACAGTCTCACAGCAGGAAGTCATGCAAGAAACGAAACCTGATGGACCAAACCTACAACAACAATCAATAGCCAAGCTAAAGTCTGTTTGGGATTTGTTAAATGACCTAGCAGCTTCACTTGGAGGTACATATGAAATCCTTGAAAAATGTAACTAGTGAGGAATTCTCCTGTTATCTTGATCTCATGACAGAGACAAATGTTGTGAAGATGAAACATGACCCCAAGGACTGTTTGGTCAATGGCTACATTCCAGACATGATAAGGGCATGGAAGCAAATATGGACATTCTGTTCATTCTGGATCCCTACAGCTGCACAATGTACATGCTATCATATAATACCACAGCCACTCATTAGATGAGCAATTATCTCAAATGGATTGTAAAGGAAACAAGCCATGAAAATTAATCAGATCTTGACCAGATGATGCAGATCATGCAAGCTTACTCCAAAAACCATGAAGTCAGTGTGCAAGAGGCTGTCACCTGAGTATGCAGCTTAAAGCTCACATCTTGCTCACTCAAGTTATCTTCATTTCTATGGATGTTGATACACTGAAGATGAGACTGACAGTGAGAAAACTGGAGATGAAAGATCCGTATTCAGACCAAGTGTGGATGACTGGATTACCAAAAATGTATAAAGCCAGACCTCAAATTCTTGAATTTGAAAGAATGTGCATGGCTAACTTTGCATCAAGCTACAGACTTGTCTATGGCAGACAGAGAGGTGGTAAAAATGTCATCCAGCTTCAAGACAAGATAGAAGAGAACAAAAGGCTAACCTGCAGTCATCAGGTATGCATGTTGTTCCCAGAAGAAAGAGCCTGAAAAGTTTTATGGAACTCTTCTTAATTGTATACACTAATTGAAAACAGTACGAATATAGCATAAGCATGCAATTGAATATTTGAAGGTTGGACTGATTGAGGACACATGGGCCATTTAGAGTGCCCAATACTGAGCTCTAAGGTCATGCAACAGTTGTACCAATCCCTCAATCTTATTTTCTAAAATAAGAGTCTGGAGCTTGAGCCTTGTAAATGGTGAACAGCCTGACCAGTACTTTTGGGCCACTAATGCTTTTGCTCAGATTTGTTATTAGGGTTCCAACATGTAGTGCTTCTTCCTCTTCTTCTTCTTCTTCTTCTTCTTCTTCTTCTTCTTCAGAGTCCAAGCACTTAAGTGCTTGGAGCCCTATTTTTCTTTAGGAGTTTTATTAATATTATTAGGGGTCCAAGCACTTGCACAAGCAATCCACAAAGCCATAATTTTTCTACTAGTCCTACATTTTGAAAATACCCCAATAATATAGGTATCATTATTTAAATAAAAAAAAACAAGAAAGGCTCCCGAGAGGCGCAACGACAACTTGTTTGCCCTATCATCCGAAGATCGTGAGGTCGAATCCGGGTGATGCTATAGCTGCCCATAGCCGGGAGCCGAGAGAGCAAGATTGCTCTCAGGGTGGGAGGGGCAGCATACGTTCTCCCTCCATGTCAATCAGCACGACACTGTCCAGTCACAGGCGTCTGTGAACTCATGTATACAAGAGGTGGGCGGGAGCGCTCTCCTCCAAGCGTGCTAAACAGCTCCCAAAGGTTGCATGAGCCGCAGTTCAAAAAGAGGCGGCGATTGGCGTCACGTGTGTAAGAGGAAGGTCTCGCCCTTTCCCTGACTGGCAGTTCATCGTGACAAGGGGGGAAACAAGAATAACTCCTGTTAAAAATGTTTTATATCTGTCACACCAGACTTTGTTGGCGACCTCGCACCGAGACAGAGGAAGACGGACTTCCAGCCCGCATTGGCTCTCTCTCCTTATTTAAGGCGCCTTCTGGCTGAGCCTCCTCGCGGGTCAATGGAGATCAATATGTCTTATTCCCTGCCGAAGTCTATCTTTGTTTGTTCCCGTTTCAAGCCGTTCATGCCACGTTTCATGTTTATCTGTCCCATCTCGTTATTCTCTTTCACTTCACTCACACCTATTTTTGTTAATCCTTGCCCTTTTGTTTGGTTCTTTGTTTTTGCAGAAGATCAAGCCAGGGTGAGGAGCACAGACTTTCCTATTTTGGACTAAAGACTCTCTACTGCTACAGCATTGTTAATGTTCTGGTTTCCTCATTTGTTTACCTCCCACTCTGTGCTGTTTTTACATTTCTAAGACACTGTAAATAAACTCTGCACCTGTTTCCTACTCGCTGCCTTGGACTGTGTCCTTACAGATTGACCCGCCAAGCATGGAAGCAGCGGAGATTTCAAAGCTGCAAGAAGAACTCGTGCAGGAGTCGCAGCAGCTACAGGAAGTGTGTGCCGTCATCCAGGAGCTGGAGGCACGTGCGCTGCGCATCGGATCGCACAAACAGCCACTTCCAGTCTCCCTTCTGGAACGTTACAGTGGAAATCCCTCACAATGTGCCGGTTTTCTGCTCCAGTGCGAGGTGTTTTTTGCCGCTCACGGTTTGCTGCCTGACGAGCAGAAGGTGGCTCTCATAATCAGTGTGCTGAGTGGAAAGGCGTTGGAGTGGGCAACTGCACTTTGGCACAACTCAGATGAGCTGATGCGTTCATATTCCACATTTTTAGCTCAGTTTAAAGTCATTTTTGATCATCCTGCTGAGGGCCGGGATCCCAACGAGGTTTTGTTGTTCTTCGACTGAAGGTCGCTTTCAGATGGGGTCTATCGCCTGCTGTGCTATGGGAGCTGGCCTGCCGTAAAGGTTCAGATGACCCTCGAATCACTCATCTCTTCAGCCTTCTGGTTAGATTATCTGCTATGTACACGGATGAGCCTCCACGACCCACTGCCACGATGGCGTGCCAAGGGACTACCACCACACAGAGAGTGTGATCTGCTCCCGGCACGCATTTCTCCACGTCAGCAGAATTACGCCTTGTCACTGCCGGGGAGGGAGGCGATGGAGGAGTACATCCAGGAGGCGCTCGCGGCAGGCTATATCCAGCACTCGAGTTCCCCGGCCTCTACCAGGTTTTTCTTCGTGGAGAAGAAGGGATGATGCAGCCTTCGGCCATGCATCGATTACAGAGGACTGAATAAGGTCACCGTGTGCTACCC
>JAOTRJ010039594.1:0-13965 GCA_028564905.1 Leptodoras praelongus
AGCATTAAGAGTTCCTTTCACTGGAACTAAGGGGCCGAGCCCAAATCCTGAAAAACACCCCACACCATAATCCCCCTCCACCACACTTTACACTCAGCACAATGCAGTCAGACAAGTACCATTCTCCTGGAACCGCCACACCCAGACTCGTCCATCATTTCACCAGATGGAGAAGCGTGACTCCAGAGAACACATCTCCACCGCTCTAGAGTCCAGTGGCAGTGTGCTTTACATCACTGCGCTTGGTGAAACCCATTCCACACAGACGAGTGAATACCTTTGGCAGTGTAGTGTATCCGTAATATAAACCTTTGTGTATCAGCTGCACTGCTGTCAGAGCTGCTGTTATAGAAAATAAATCGACGCATCTTGACCTCACATGGTATAAATTACTATTACTACCAAACCGCATGCTTCGTCCAGGTTCATTTCTTCCTTCTGAGCGGTCTGTGTCCAGCGATCCAGACATGTGGGAGATCAGGAAAATGAACTGTCAGCCCTTCACACAATTCTTCACAAGCACCCATCCAAGAAAAACATTCACTCCAACCCATTTCCCATATTTGTCTAATTTATTACATCCATGGCAGTAAAAGCCCAAGAGCGCTAACCCTCACCTTCTGTTCAACATCAAACATGACACGTTTTCATCACCACACTGACCCTAAAGACGTGCTCAGATGTTTGTCCTCGGGGTGGAATTTGAATATTTCAGTCTCATGCGTATTGTGTTCTGTTTAATCTTTTGCTCAGTTGAGACTACATATTAAAGTCTTAAAGTCAATTTACTAAGAAGATTCCTTGTGGTTAAACTGTTATTGGAGAATGAAATGCCGACTTTGGTCAGAAATGAATGGAATTTTCCCATTGCAATCACGCTACACTGAAATGCAGTCACACTCCAAACACGGCTCTAAGTCGTACTCGGTGGCATGGCTGCATTCGGAGAAAAGCCCTGAGAGTGTCATTTTCCTGGAAGTGCTTCTGTTCATATCAAGCAACACCCTTCATAGTTTCAACCCTTCATTGGTTGAAGCTGAAGCTGAAGAAGTGAAAAGAAAGGTTATTTGTGATAGTGTATGCTTATGTAGGGGGGGTGAAATTAACAAGATTGAAACACAGAACAGGTGAACACAATCAGGTAACGAAGCAATGACAGTACAGGTGCGGAGACACTGGGGAAGTGTAAAAATCCCACATTATCCTTGGGGTTCCTGTATGGAATTAGTGTTCGGCAACTTCAGCCTGGAGAGTAGTGAGGAAAAGCATTTTAAATCAGGTTGTGACTTCATCGTGTACTCACTGTCGAGGCACGGCTCACACACTGTCTGCGTCTCTCCGCATGGCTGGAACATGCCCTCACCCGGTAGACACTGTTTGCAGCACTCGCCGCTGCTGGTGTACTGTCCTGAATTACACACTTTCTGAGCTGAGAACACGTCCACCTTTACACAAACACAGAGAAGACACACAAAGAGTTAATGGACAGGTGGAGGGGGAGGAAGCGCTAGCATATACGTAGCAGTACGTTTACGCTAACAACAGAGGTGTCATTGAAAGATAAAAAGTGTCATTGAAAAATAGTTAGCATGTTTTCTCCATTACTTCTCTACTAGAAATGCTAAACATCAGTGATGTGTCATTAAACAAAGCAACTCTTTGAACCAATTCTTTTAGGTGAAAGTTGAGTGCTTTGTTGCTTCATATCTTATGGATGCATGTTCTTCAGATCTTCAATCTGGGATCAGAAGTCTCCTGAGACCGAATTCCTGGATCCTATCTGCCTCTAATCTATTCAGTGGTAAATTCACGGTTGGTATTGTTGGGCCACTGTGTTCCACTAGGACTAAAAGCACATCCATCAAAGCAGGACAAATGAAACGAAGCAGGTTTAATGCAGAGAAAATATTTCTGAACTGATTCCAGGGAAGAGATGTTTTCCCATAAAGAAAACGACTAACCCCGTGACCTCTGTTGGTACACATTCTATTATGTATGAACCAACAAGCCACTACCATTGGCTTAATAATTAAAGGCTTCATTTTAAAATGACTAACATATAGAGAAAGTACACAGCATTCCTTTTATAATTCGTTCCCTGGGATTAGTCCTTTTAGACAGAATCCTATTGTGAACTGAAAAACTTCATCATGAACATTTAATCACCATGTTCTTTAAATCCATCAGCTGCGTGAGTCATGAAAAACCACAAAGGGGAATATTGAGTCAGTGTAAGACAGCTATATTTCAACTGTATTTGGCAAAGAACTGCAAAAGCAGAAGAGGTGTGGGAATCACTACGAGTCCATACACAGGTCACACCCCTTTGTGAGTTTATATCCAACCCAGATTTTTTTAGGAGCTTTATCTCAATCTATAACACTAAAACAGCTCTGACCCGTCGAGACCTGGACTCCACAAGACCTCTGAAGGTGTGTGTGGTTTCTGGCACCAAGACTTTAGGAGCAGATCCTTTGGGGCCTCCATGGATCTGACTTGTTTGTCCATCACTTCCCACTGATGCTCACTCAGATTGAGATCTGGGGAATTTGGAGGCCAAACTAACACCTGGAACCCTTTGCCATGTTCCTCAAATGTTCCTCATTCCTGAACCATTTTTGCAGTGTGGCAGGGTACATCATCCTGCTGAATACTGTTACCATGAAGGGGTGTACTTGAGTCACATCCACATGAATGCCAGGACCCAATGATTCCCAGCAGAACATCTCCCAGAGCATCACACTGTCTCCACCATCTTGCCTCCTTCCCATGTGAATGTAAAAGAAAATGTTATTCATCAGACCAGACCACCTTCTTCCATTGCTCCATGGTCCAGTTCTGATGCCCAGTGTAGGTGTTTGGGTGGTGTACAGGGTCAATATGGGCACTCTGCAGCTATGCAGCCCCATACGCATTGACACATTGTGTGTTCTGACACCTTTCTATCATAACCAGCATTAACCTTTTCAGTAATCTGTGCTAAAATAGTTCTCCAGGCAGGCTAGCCTTCACTCCCCATGCACATCATTGAGCCTTGGCTGCCCATGACCCTGTCGCCATTTTGGGACACCTCACAAGACCTGCTGTTTTGAAGATACATTTACATTTATGGCATTTGGCAGACGCCCTTATCCAGAGTGACTTACATTTAACTCATTTATACATCTGAGCAGTTGAAGGTTAAGGGCCTTGCTCAGGGGCCCAACAGGGGCAGCTTGGTGGTGCTGGGGTTTGAACCCCCAACCTTCTATTCAGTAACCCAACACCTTAACCACTGAGCCACTCCTGCCCCTAAAAGTAAGATACACAGTACATTAGACAACAGCAACAGTTTGGTTGCTCGATCCTAACGCTTGCCCATTTTTCCAGCTCAGAACACATCAACTTCAAGAACGGACTGTTCACTTGTTGCCTAATATAATCAGCGTTATTCACTTCACCTGTCAGTGGTTTTAATGTTATGGCTGATCGGCTGATACTAGCTGTAAACCGAAAGTGTCCTTGACATATAGTTTTTAAGTATACGTAGAAAAGATGCCATACTAGCTTAGCGCACATCTGTTGACGTATTAAGCAGAAAGTGCGATTTGTTTGTATCCAATAGTCTAAAAATGTCAGGAAGCTGAATGGATTTGTAATTATTGGATTGGATTTTTTTTAAAAGACCCTGCTGTATATAACCAGTGCTTTGAATATGTATCACATATAGAATATAAAACTAACTTAACTATGGTCCAAGAATGTGAACGTCAGCAATCGTTAGTTCAGGCAATCAGATTCTCGATCTCTGATGTATTTCCTGTCGTGCTTTCGAAGCGAGAGCATGCAGGTGTTTCAGACGTGAGCAGGGAACTGAGAACTATTTGGTTTTCTTCATTCTCCATGCTCATTGATTGAAAAGAGAGTAATCTCACAAATTATTCATGCTAGGTGTGAATTTTTCAGCCGTGCGAGAGTGTGCAAACCACAAGGACTTCTTGATTACAACACAAGCAGCGTGCAGAGTGCGGTAATCTGACGACTTTGCGGGTCGTGTAGCGAGTCCGTGGCTTAACTGACGGCGAAGATTAACGATGTAGATAAGCGTCGACAAGTGCTTGAGTGAAAAGTGGCGTTTGGTTCAGGTGAGTGGAATCTTTCACTGAGAGAAGAAAGAGATAAAAACAAGCATTGTGCTTCCTCCAGGCATGTTTGAGTCAGCTGGATAAACCACAGCCAGAGACTAAAAAAAGAAGGCACCACTTTTGCCCAAGTTTGCATTCTTCACATTTCTAGCCTCTCACCCTGCTCTAGCCCTCCGGCGATCATTCCAAGCTCCACTGACAATCAAACACTACCAGGTCACGTGCACGTTCTCAGGGAACCAGAACAAGGTCATAAAAATGGCTTAGCATGACATTCATATGCGGACGTGTGTTTCCGCCCGAAGGTATACTTGCATGCAAATACTTTGTCTCACTTTCCTGAAAATTGGGACCAATAAGCAGCTGTAATTTGTTAGTAGCATACAGCGCAAAAGATCTATTTAGCGTCGCCTGACCTACGAGATGTTCTTCTCTGCACAGGTTACATAATGGGATGACACCACCCGCTGCCTTTCTCCTCCCTTTGTCAATGAAAAAAGGAGGAACTGAGCATGGTGCTCTGTGCACGGATCTGTCTTAATCCCTAAACTCGATTTCACCTCTTTCCTAATGAAAACAAACACATCTGCCCCGGGGTATTGTGCGTACAACCTCCTTGCCTTTGAGGCACACACACGTAACAACATGCATGCATTTATACAACCACGTGGAATAAATAACAAAACTGTTTACAGAAGCAAATATAATATAAGTGTAAAATGATTTAACGCTTATAGGAGACTTTTGTTTCGTTCTACAGCATGAACACTTCAGAATATCACACCATGCCATGCAAACAAACGGTGGAGGAAACACTTCATCGTTCATGCATGTGTACGCTGAAAATATGGAAACAGTTCGTCTGTGGATAATTTGTCTTCCTCTTGCACTTTAGCGGCGAGAACATGCAACCGCATGTGTACATTAGGTCTCATGATCTAATCTCTAAATCTTACACCAGTCACACCACTGCTGCGCTTCCTTCACTGGCTTCCTGTAGTAGCTCGCATCAGATATAAAACCCTGATGCTGGCCTACAAAGCCAGAAACGCTCCAGCCCCTCCCTACCTGATGGTGATGGTCAAAGCTCGATGCGTACCCAGAGCCCTTCGTGCCTCAAGTACGGCTCAACTCGACCTGCAGTCATCCTGGACACATGGGAGGCAAGCATCCAGACTTCTCTCTGTTCTGGCACCAAGGTGGTGGAATGAACTCCTCCTGAGTGTCCGAATAGTGGAGTCACACCATCTTTAAATGCCAACTGAAGACCCGCCTCTTTCAATGAGCACTAACTCAAAGCTGTTACCGTACTTATAGCAGTTATTGTATTCCCTATGTCTTGTTTTCTGCAGGTTGTGTGTAGATTAGGAATACTAGGGTTCTGGGATGTCTAATAGGTAGTACATGGCTAAAACTCTAGCAGTATTACAGCTCAAAGTAGCTTGAATTCAGGTCAACCAGCCTTAGCATTGGATATTCCAAGTTAATGACTAAGCACTCTGGAAAGAAGCGTCTGCTAAACGCCATAAATGTAACTGTAAATCTGCCAGGAGTGCAACCGTGTCCCCCAGGGACCTAGCATGACCATGGGGTACAATACTTGGGGGAATATCTAAAGGTTAGGCTCTATAGGACTAGTTTTTTTTTTGTGGGCATTTTAAGATTTTGGTTTACAAAACAGCAAACTCGTAACTGAAGCCTGCATATTGATTAAAGTGAAAAATTCTGTTTATAGCTTCTTTTTTGTGGTTTGTCTTGCATCTGTCTAGCAGCTTTTCTCTTAGCAATAACTTGCCTTTACTCTAATTTATCCAAATGCGAGTGAGAGAGAGAGAAAGAAAGAGTCTTAACATATGAAAATGATTCATTCCAGGTGTCTGATGGACTTCTTGGACTCAGATCATTCATGTTCGTTGCTGTCACAGCGATTTTTCAATGGGTAAGCCAAGCGGTCATTGTACGAACATTTCTAGAAATGCCTAAACACGGATGTGGCTTTACTTTATCTCTGGCCCGTCCCAATCAAATGCCACGGAGTTCCTCAGTATTAAAGAAACACACAACCAAATGTGAAGAAGTCATTTAATTATTAAAATGAAACTTGAAGAACATCGTTGTGCAATAAAAATAACGTTCCATCATTGCGTTGTGTGAACTGAGAGTGCAGCGCTTTGTCTGCCAAAAATCGATCTCAGAGAAGTCAGAATAAGAGAAGTGTCTTCTGCAATTTACCAGTTTACTATTAATTGTGGTAAACTCCTGATGCACTGGTAACACGCTTGGAATCAAATGATTTTCTGAACATACCTCAGCGAGTTTCTCATGCTCTTCCCCACCAGTTCCTGTCTTTTTACAAGGTTGTCCTGGGAACCACAAACTCCCGCATCTATGAACCTACTCCTGCTATTCCAAGACAAACAAATTCCGTCCTGAGGATCACAAGCCCTTCACAAACCCTTCTGAGGCTCTCAAGCTCCATGTTGCATCCTGAGGTCCACAATGTCCCTTCCATCTTCAAGATCTCAAGTTATTCCTTTCATTCTAAGGAATCTCCAACATCCATCATGAGGATCATAAGCTCTTCATTTTCTTCTAAGGCTCTAACGTCACATCCTGCTGCCCACAATATCCCTTACCTCTTCAAGATCTCAAGCTGTTAATTTCTGTCTAAGGAACTCAATCTCCAACTTCCATCCTGAGGAACTCATTCTCCAACTTCCATCCTGAGGATCTCAATCTCCAACTTCTATCCTGAGGATCTCAATCTCCAACATCCATCATGAGGATCGCAATCTCCAACTTCTATCCTGAGGATCTCAATCTCCAACTTCTATCCTGAGGATCTCAATCTCCAACTTCCATCCTGAGGATCTCAATCTCCAACTTCCATCCTGAGGATCTCAAGCTCTTACTTCCATCCTGAGGATCTCAAGCTCTTACTTCTATCCTGAGGATCTCAAGCTCTTACTTCCATCCTGAGGATCTTAAGCTCTTACTTCCATCATGAGGATCTCAAGCTCTTACTTCCATCATGAGGATCAGAAGTTGCTACACTTGACATCCTGAGAATCACAAGCATCTATGTCTATTTTCAGATGTACAAATAACTTGCAACATCTTATCTCAGGATCTTCTACTTAAATTTGGACAATTGCAAGCCATTTTCCTCCATCCTGAGTGTTTCAAACTCCCACTTCCATCCTGAAGACCACAATCTTCTACTCCTGCCAACTTGATCTCAAACCCTTACTTTTATCCAGAGGATGACCAGCTCCTACTGTCATCTTGAGGATCTTAAACTCCTACTTCCCTCCCAAGGGCCAGGAGCTCGTAATCTTGCAGTCTTAAAGTTCACATGCTAATACTCCTGACATCTTGACACCCACAAGTTCCTGCACATGTCATTCTGAAGTCCACATGATCCTGCATATCACAACCTCCTACTCCAGTCCAAAGGATGACGAGGTCTTACTTCCATCCTGAGGTCCTGTGAGCTCCTAATTCCTTCTCAAGTACCACAGTTTCTCACTTCCTTAATGACTAAATCATTGGTTCCAATCCATATCCTGTTCCACTGTCTGGAGTATAAATCTCCTGTCAATGCCATAAGCTCCTGCTCTCGCTTTCTGTATTGACTCTTGATGGTGGAACTAACATCTTTACCTTCTTTAATTTCCTTCGAAACTCATATTTACAGACATCATGTACCAAAACTGCAGTTTAAATATTGATTTAGTCCACATGCCATTTTTGACAGCTTCTTCAGGACTGTTTGCACATTTGGTTCCTCGAGGTGGCCATGGCTGTCATTTTGCAGCATTAGTGCACCATCACAACCGGTGCGTAAGCAGTAAAGAAACACTGACGATACGGGAAGCTTCCATCAGAGGTGCCTTTTACATGAAAGCACTTAACCTTTTTAACCCTCCACCCGCCAGGCCTGGCTTACTGCACTGCAATCACCTCCGTACACGGAGTGTGTGAGCGCTGCTAATAGGACACAGTGATGCTAAGTATTCTGACTTATGCTTTAGTTTAAACTGTTTCCTAAACCTTTTGGTTCATGCTAAGGCACTGATGAATCCAGGCACCAGTAAGCTTCCAAGGTCTTCAAGGGGGAGTTTTTGCTCCAAGGTCTGTCTATGATACATAATACACAGAGCGTAGGTCACTGGTGCTAGGACACCACTGCTAAGGCAAATGGTAAGGACAGTATCTAGGATAGTATTTACATTTACATTTATGACACTTGGAAGACGCCCTTATCCAGAGAGACTTACATTTATCTCATTTACACAGCTGAGCAGTTGAGGATTAAGGGCCTTGCTCAAGGGCCCAGCAGTGGCCATTGGTGGGATTTGAACTCACAACCTTCTGGTTACTAGTCCAGTGTCTTAACCACTAAGCTACACTGCCCACTACTGTAGATGACAGTAGCCAGGGTGCATGGCTAAGACACAAGATCAAACCAAGTCATAAGACCAACAGCTAGGAAATTGGACAGGACAGGAGATAAAGGGGGGGCTGGTTGTTCAGTGGTTAAGACATTCAACAACTGATCAGAAGGTCATGAGTTCAAATTCCAGCACCACCAAGCTGCCACCACTGGGACCCCAAAAGCAATGACCTCAAGCCTGAACTGCTCAGTGGTGTATATGAGATACATGTAAGTCACTCTGGATAATGGCGCCAGATTAGCTAGGACAGACGTTCGAGACACGTACAATAAAGATATATTTATTGTCCGAAAGACAAACAAGGAGGACGATCAGTTAGGCTTCTGCAGGGGTCTCAAACTCAATCCACAAAGGGCCGTGTGGGTGCAGGTTTTCCTTCCAACCAAGCAGAAGCCTCACGTCATTCCACCTGTGTTTAATCAAGGGATCTAATCAGTGGATCTTGACTTTCAGTAGTGTGAGGCTTCTGCTTGGTTGGAAGACCTGCACCCACACCGACCGGCCCTGTGTGGGTTGAGTTTGAGACCCCAGGGCTACTGGATAATGCTGGCCCTGATGCTGGAGGATTATAGGGTCGACTCTGGGTCCAAATCGCTTTTCACCACAATCAAGGGGGTGTATCCCGAACCAATTTGAGGGGGTGTATCCCAAACCGAGGGGGTGTATCCCAAACCAAAGTACAGGGATGGCTCAGTGGTTAAGGTGTTGGGTTACTGACTAGAAGGTTTGGGGTTCAAGACTCAGCACCACCAAGCTGCCATTGTTGGGCCCCTGAGCAAGGCCCTTAACCCTCACCTGCTCAGCTGTATAAATGAGATAAAATGTAAGTCACTCTGGATAAGGGGGTCTTCCAAATGCCATAAATGTAAATGTAATGTAAATTAATTTACACATGCACTTATTACTCCTGACTGGATCAGCTCCTCACTGGTTTTCAATCATAAATAACAAACATGCCTGATATTTACATATGACTGAAATCCTGGAGTGTGAACGAAGCAACAATTAAAAACCCTGCAGTCTTAAAGAAACCTTTTTAACATCCGGTGGCAGAGTTCACCAGGACGCATCACCTAAAAAACTCAACCCATAATAAAGCCTAGGATGTTCAGGTAACACCACCTTTAGCTCATTGTGCTGCTAAACATATGATCCACTGCCGCTACCGTCTTCTCAGCCGTGACGTTTTTTTCTCATGTTTTGTAGCTGATGACAACATCGCGCCTGAGGGTTTGTTTTGTTCTGGAGTCTTGTTTGATCGCACGAGTTTCTGCATGATCCCCGCTCTGAAATCGTCGAGGTAATCACCAAGTCTGCGTTCGAGCTTGTGAATCGTCTAGTAATCATAACCTTTCAGACATCTCCATGTTGCATGTACCGTTTTTCCACTAAACTTAAACCGAAGCATGAGAACATTCAGTCTGTGTGTGGAGCTACTCTGTGTGAGAGAGTCGTACTCTGATCACCCAAAAACGCCACCGGCACTGGAGACTCCTTCCCACTGGAGACTCCTTCCCATAAGTGATACATAAACACCTCCTTACAGAGAACTGGGTACACCGGGGTCACATGAGCGGCGCTTTGAGACGCGCACCTGCACACCGATACGATCACGCCGGCACCTGGAGCTCAAATGGAGTGTTGGAGCAGGTACACAAGGGCTACACACACACACACACACACACACACAGAGGAACTGAGAAGTGTGCAGCTTCTACACAGCCCCGTCCACATTTGGCCAAGTGAATGTCTGGACTCTGTGTCCCAGTGCACCTGCCTCAGATCAGTCTGGGAGGGTCTGCACCTCAAAACACACCGCCTCAACACACAGATAGATAGATAGATAGATAGATAGATAGATAGATAAAGAAAGAAAGAAAGAGATAGATAGATAGATAAAGAAAGAAAGAAAGAGATAGATAGATAGATAGATAGATAGATAAAGAAAGAAAGAAAGAGATAGATAGATAGATAAAGAAAGAAAGAAAGAGATAGATAGATAGATGAAAAAACTTATAAATAAATTAAAACTAATGATGATGATGATGATTATAAACTCTGAGTGTAGTTTGGTCATTTAGGGAATGTATGTACACTTGCTCTAATCGCTAATAATTTATTAATAATTTATTAATACTTTATTTTTAGAGACCGCGCGCGCTGCGAGGACACGGCGGTTTTCGCGTCAAAATCGGTGCCACCATATAGTTACATAATCAACACTATACACACACACACACTCACTCACTCACACTCTCACACACACACACACAGACACACACACTCACACACAGACACACACACTCTCTCTCACTCTCACACACACACACACTCTCTCACTCTCACACACACTCTCTCTCTCTCACACACAGACACACACACACACTCTCACACACAGACACACACACACTCTCTCACTCTCACACACACACACACTCTCTCACTCTCACACACACACACTCTCTCTCTCACACACACAGACACACACTCACTCTCACACACAGACACACACACACACTCTCACACACAGACACACACACACTCTCTCTCTCACACACACACACACACACACACTCACACAGAAAGTTGAACTCACCACTCCGAACACTGCCGCCAGCACTACAGCGTACATGTTTGTTAAGCTCTTTGCGCGTCCTCAGAAGCGCACGCGGACTCTGCTCGGGAAACTAACACAGATGATGAAGATGAAGATGATGAAGATGGTGATGATGGTGATGATGAAGAATCACTTTTGCACGTGAGCAGCTGAAGTGAGCATCACTGTGCTCTGCACTGTGGTCTGCGTCAGTCAGCGCGCGCTCTCCGGTTTAGTTCTCAGCTGGCAGCCAGCCCCGTGTCGCGCGCGCTCTGATGTCCGAGAGTGAGACGGAGAGACGGAGAGACGGAGAGAGGACACGGGCTGAAAGGAGAGAGAGAGAGAGAGAGAGAGAGAGAGAGAGTGGAGTGACGGCTCAGGGGACCGAGCGAGTGAATAGAGAGGAAATGATCCGGCACTCCTCTTTTCTCTCCTCCTCTCCTCCCCCTTTCTCTCTCTCTCTCTCTCCCTCTCTCATTCTTTCTGTCTCTTGCAGTCAGTTATCCCTCTCATATTCTGTCCTCATTCATCTGTCCTTCTGCCTTTCTCCCTCTTTTCATATCCTTTCACCAGTCCTCAATTCTCTCTCTCTCTCTTTCTGTCTTCTTCCATCACTTCTCTGTCACTCATTCTGTCTCTCTCTCTTATTCTGCCACTTTCTCTTGCCTTCTGTCCCACTCCTCTCCACCTCTTTTCATTTTATGTCCTTTATGCCCCTGCCTCTTTATCAATCTCTTTCTCTTTCTCTTTTTCTGTCAAGTCTCTTTCTTGTCTTCTCTGTCTTTCTGTCCCATTCTGCACATCTCTCTCTCTCCGTCTCTCTCATTCTTTCTCTCTCTCCGTCTCTCTCTCATTCTCTCTTTCTCTGTCTCTCTCTCTCTCTCTGTCTCTCCCTCTCATTCTTTCTCTCTCTCTCCCTCTCACTGTGTGTGTGTCTCTCTCTCCGTCTCTCTCATTCTTTCTCTCTCTGTCTCTCTCTCTCTCCGTCTCTCATTCTTTCTCTCTCTCCGTCTCTCTCTCATTCTCTCTTTCTCTGTCTCTCTCTCTCTCTCTCTCACTGTATCTCTCTCTCTCTCTCTCTCTCCCTCTCTCTGTCTCTCTCACTCTCCCTCTCATTCTTTCTCTTTCTTTCTCTCTCTCTCTCTCTCTCTCTCTCGTTCTTCTTGCTCTCTGTTATCCCTCTCTCTGGTGGAAGTGGTGCTGCCTCGGGTCCGACGCTGCTGCGGGTGTCGGCATTAAAACTCAATGTGATGAAGTGAAAAGATGAACAGAGATGTAAGAAAGTCAGCAGAACCCAAACCCAGCAGGGCTGGGAGAGAGAGAGGAGAAAAGGCTCATATCCCCTCTTGTCTTTCCATCCCTCTCTCTCTCTGTTTCCTCTCACCTGTCTATATTACCTCTCCCTTTCTCTCAGTCTTTCCCTCCTTTTGTGTTCGTTCTCTCTATTCCTCTGTCAGCTTTCCCTCTTCTATTCTCTGTCTCTCCATCCCATTCTGTCTCCCACTCTTCCCTTCTAGCCCATTGTCTCTTTCTTTCCTCTCTGTCATTCTTTCTCTTTCTCTTTTCTTCTGTCTCTCACTCCTTCTCTCTTTTTTAATGTCCTTTCATCCTTCTCTCACTTCTTCGATCATTTTCTCTTCCTCTCGTTTTCTCTTGTGCTCCATCCTGTTCTGTCTCTCCCTCTCTTCATCATCTTTCCATCTCTTCCTCCGTCACTTTCTCCCCTTTTTCGTTCTCTATTGCACTTCCTCTCTGCTCCATTCTGTCCATTTCTTCTCCTTTTCTATCTCCTACTGTCCTGTCACTCTTCCTCTTCTATTTTTATATCCTTTCTCATTCTCTCTCTCTTTCTATTCTTTTCACTCTTTCTCTCTTTTTCTGTCTAACACTCTTTTGTTCTTTTCTCTGTCTGTGGTTGTTCTCTCTGTCTCTCAGTTTTCATCTTTTCATCTGTTCCGTCCCTCTCGTTCTCTCTCTCTTGTCTCGCTGGACCGTCTTGTCTCTTTCTCTCTTCCCTTGTCTCTTTCCTTTTCCTTTTTTTGTCTCTCTTACTTATCGTTCTTTTTTAATCTAACTCTCTCTGTCTCCAGAAAAATCCATCCAATAATATGTTATGGTCTAATGCAGACTACGGCCAAACTACGGCCCGCGGGCCATATACGATATATAGGTGTAAAAACCTCATTCATTTCCCATTTTCACTCTTCCCCCTGCAGTACCCTCATTTCCCCAGTAGACAGCGCACTACTCCAGACACACTGACCTGTTGGAGTGGAACTTTCCCACTGCCGTTTTTGCTCTTCAGTAAAAATGAGCGGACCGAAGAAAAGAAAGTGGACACTGAGTGCCGAGTGTTTAAAAAGGAATGGACAACAAAATATTTTTCACTGAGGTCCGATCAACGGCTGTATGTCTGATACGCCAAGAAACGGTTGCAGTTTTCAAAGAGTACGATATCAGCCGTACGAATCATGCAGATTACGCTAGCAAACAGTAAACAGAAGGCAGCTAATTTGGCAGCTAATTTACAGGCTCAGCAGAATTTGTTTCTGAGATGTGAGATTCTGCAGGGTTTAAAACAATAAAAAATGATTGAGCTTGAGTATTTCGTGGGGTAATAATATGTTTTGAATGTTTAAAGTGTTCCATTGATCTTTTTCCAGTAAATGTTGATTTCATGAACTTTGCACCATCAATTGAAATGTATAGAAATAATAAATTAAATTGCGTGTGCAAATGCTCCTGGCCCCTCTGTCACATTTTAGAACCCGTTGTGGCCCGCAAGTCA
>JAOTRJ010039823.1:0-13953 GCA_028564905.1 Leptodoras praelongus
GGATCCAACTCACCACCAGGTGGTGATCGGTTGACAGCTCTGCCCCTCTCTTCACCCGAGTGTCCAAGACATAGGGCTGGAGGTCAGATGAGACGACAAAGTCTATCATCGACCTCCTAGGTCCTAGGTGTACTGGTGACTTGTCCACTTATGGACACCCCTTGGCTCGAACATGGTGTTCGTTATGGACAATCTGTAACTAGTGAAGTCGTCCAATAACAAAACTCCACTCGGGTTAAGATTGGGGAGGCTGTTCCTCCCAATCGCCCCCCTCCAGGTGTCACTGTTGTTGCCCACATGGGGTTGAAGTACCCCAGTAGAACAATGGAGTCCTCACCTGGGGCACTTTCCAGTACCCCTCCCAAGAACCCCAAAAAGGTAGGATACTCTAAACTGCCATTTGGCCTGTAGGCACAAACAACAGTCAGAGCCCTCCCTCCTACCCGAAGGCGACCCTCTCATTCATTGGGGTAAAGTCCAGCACGATGCTAGACTTGAGCTGTAGAGCCAGGCAGATTTTAATATAGAGACCAATGTTGATTTGAGAAAATATATTGATAATTAAAATAATTTTTTATTCATTTTTTATTTTATTTAATTATTCATTTCATTTTTAAGGTGTGTTTCACAAAGCCAGAATCTTCAACTATTAACCAAACATGGTTTTGTGCCATAGCTGTGATTTGTTTGGCGATTCCATACTTTTTGCCATGGGTAGCTCATATCAGCCGATAGTATTGGGACCGACCCAGACTCTACTGATCTGTGATTTGTTTCATGACCGTTGTACTGTTGTCATGTCTTCCCATCATCTCCGCTGAGCTGTGCATAAGGAAGGACGGCACTATCAGGAAGGATTGCTCTCATCTTTCCATGGGGGATTGTTACGGCTCATCCGGGCCGAATGTTTCAGACTGATCAGCAGTTAGGTCCTGCAGGCTTTTATTCTAAACAAATGCATTTCACTTCACTTTACTAGGGAACATAATATCTTTCCAAAGGTTCATACTGCTTTCATTCGGCACTATAAACAGCACTTAAAGGTCTGGTTGTGTAGAGCCATTGTGTTTATTGTGTAGTCTCTCTCTCTCTCTTTCAATTCAATTTCAATTCAATTCTCTTTCTTTCTCTTTCTCGCTCTTTCTATCTCTCTCCCTCTATTTCTTTCTCTCTCTCTCTCTCTCGAACTAGCGCGCTTCAGCAAGATAGTTAGTGGTTTTAGACAAGTTAATCTAAAATATGAGGAGAGCAGATGGTCGCCTTTTAGGAGAACCGTCATCATGGTTCTAAACAAGGAACCCACTCTAGACATCTCATTCCGTGTGATGCATGAGGGAAGGTCCTACATGCTGTTTGCTAGCACGGGGAACATGAGATGTTTTGAGTGTGGTGACCTCGGGCACATTAAATCTGGGTGCCCCCATAAAGGACAAGCAAGGGGTGAAGAGGCAGGGCCCAGTGACGCGCAGGTGGTAGCTGGGTCCAGTCCCAAGCCCAAACGGGTGAGTGTCAGGCAGGGTGGGAGCATGGGGCATGCTGCTAAATGCATCCTAGACCAGAGTGAGGCAGGTGAAGGACATGAAGCCAAAACATCACTCTCTCCTCCTGCCACTAGACCTAAGACCAACACTGAGCAGGTGGAGGAACCTCCTACTGTCTCTGAGACTGGGAGCGACCCAGCCGAAAGCCAGAGCCCCCCGGCTCAGAGCTCTGATACTAACGAATCTGAAACTAATGACGAAAACGTAAGTGTAGAATCTGAGAATTTTAACTAACAAATGGTAAATAATGAACCCGAAGTGGTGCACATGGCCGTGGGGGACATGGAGAGTAAAACTGTGACCGATGAGGTCATGAGTAACACTCACTCTCAGGGTGATGCTCAGGACCTAGGTTTCCTCACCACAGCTGAGCAGACTGAGCTCGACCCCATCTCAGCTTCTCAAACGATGGAGGATGTGTGCGCTTTAGACACTGCTGAGGCCGTACCTCCACCCAGAACTGACCAGAAACTCTACACACTACAGGAAATTAACCACTTTCTAGATGAAACCTTCCGAAAAACCATTGAAATTACTGACTTCTTCCCAGATCTTGATAAATTTATCAGATCTGTGAAAAAAGCCTACAAAATCGCGGATATGGAAGAACTGAGCCCGCAAAAGCATTTCCATTTAAGTAAATTCGTAACAAAAGCCAAAACTGAAATAAAGTCACAGAAAAAGAATCTAAATGCTAAATAAACACGATGTTTAAACTTCACACTATGGGTCTCTCTTTCTCTGGTGCTGTTCTTCTCGTTTCTCTCTGCTCTCTCCTTTTAATCATCATGGAGAAGTTGCAGGTGGGAACTTTAAATATTAATGGAGGAAGGGATAGGAACAAGAGAGACACAATTTTAGAATACCTTATCCAGAAAAACTTGGATATTGTGTTTTTACAGGAAACTCATAGTGATGTTAAAAATGTAACAGAATGGGAATTGTTCAGGAAAGACAGTCTGTGTTTTCTTAGTCATGGGTCGAATTTTACTGCAGGGGTTGCAATTTTAATCTCTAAGAAACTGGTTCTGACTAACACTAACACAGGTTTTAGAGGTCACATCTTAATGAGTAGAACTGAAATCAGAGGTAAACCTTATAGTTTTATTAATATCTATGCACCAAATTCAGGGACAGATCGCATCCAGAGCTTTAATACACTGAAGGGACGACTAGAGCAGGAGAGTAATAATGCTGTGTTGGTGATTGGAGGAGATTGGAACTGCACTAGTGACTTTACTCTGGACAGGATAGGAAAGGAACCTCATTCTTACTCTGCTCAGTTTTTAAACAGGTTAGTCACAGCTCAGGATCTTGTAGAGGGAACAGAACCCCAGGGTAAAACAGTTCACATGGATTAAAATAACAGACAACAGGATCAGTGCTGCTAGACTAGACCGTTTTTATACTAATAAATCAGACAGGAACCAGGTTTTAAACTCCTCCATCCACCCGAGTGTTTTATCTGACCACCATCTGGTCACACTAGACATAGTCTTATCAAACGAGACCAGACCAAATCCAGTATGGAGTTTTGATACCAAACTACTGCAGGATGAACAATTCTGTAATAATTTCACATTTTTCTGGGAGAACTGGAAGCTCAAAAAAATCCCAATTTGAGAGTTGGACCAGATGGTGGGAACTAGGTAAAACACAATTCAGAATGTTTTGTCAGAAATATGCTGAACAAGCAAAAGCTATCAAACAAACCTTTCTGACTAATCTAGAAAGGGAAATCACATCAATAGAGCATGAAATCATCCAGAAAAACGACACAGGAAACAAATTGGGAGGAAAAGAAAAAAGCGCTCAGCGTTCATCTCCACAAGCAAGCAAAGCGGGCCCTGGTCAGGGCCTGATACTCCACCATCAATGATATGGACACACCGACTTCCTTCTTCTTTAATTTAGAAAGAAGAGGGAAGTCCCAAACTCAAATGCTCCATCTCAACTGCCAGATGGAACTCTAACCTCAAACACATAAGAAATGAGAAATGTTGCATTGAATTTTTATTCTGACCTTTACTCCTCAGTGACAACGGGCCCCACATGTACACATGAACTTTTAAACAACTTACAAAAGCTAAGCCCAACACAGACTGAACAGCTGGAAATGGACATTGACTTCACTGAGCTGAGCGAAGCTGTGGGACAACTCTCCACTGGACGAGCGCCTGGTATTGATGGTCTTAATGCAGAGTCTTATCAAACCTTTTGGAATATTTTAGGAACAGACTTGCACGAGGTTTTTATCTGCTCTTTTAATAATGGACATCTACCACTCAGCTGTACCCGAGCGGTGTTATCTCTTTTACCCAAAAAAGGGGATCTGAGCCTTTTAAAAAACTGGAGGCCTGTGGCACTTTTATGTACTGACTACAAAATCTTATCCAAAGTTTTATCCAACAGACTAAAAGCACACATTGAGTTTTTAATCCACTGTGATCAGACGTACTGTGTACCTGGACGATGCATTATGGACAATATCTTTTTAGTTTGGGACAGGTTTGAACTCTGTCATTTTAACTCTTATGATCTTGGGTTTTTATCATTAGACCAGGAAAAAGTGTTTGACAGAATAAATCATGTGTACCTTTTTAAAACTCTGGAAGCTTTTGGTTTTAGTGAACGGTTTTTATCTTGGATAAAACTTTTATGCTCTGCTGCCAGGTCGGAGGAGGACTCGGTCGTCCTGTGGAGCTGCAGCAAGGGATACGGCAGGGCTGCCCACTCTCCGGCCAGCTCTACAGTCTGGCCATTGAACCCCTACTACACCGACTGAGAGCGGAGATGCAAGGAAGCCTTCAGAATACCCCACTCCTATGTGCATATGCTGATGACATCACAGTATTCATCACAAGACAGGACGATGTCCGAGCCCTGACCAAGAGTCTCAAAATCTACGCAGCAGCATCCTCGGCTAAAGTCAACTAGGACAAATCTGAATCGGCTCTTGTAGGTCTATGGGAGAACCAACAGCCACCAGTCCTACCAGAGAACCTGTAGTGGGGTCGACAGGGACTCAAGTATCTGGGAGTCTTGGGGAAAACTGGGAATGTGTGATGGAGAAGGTGGAGGCTCGTCTGTCCCACTGGACCTGGATCCTCCCTTAGCTGTCCTACAGGGGAAGAGTCCTCATCACCAACAACCTGATCGCTTCCATGCTGTGGCACAAGCTCATCACCCTGGAACCACCAGGGACCCTCATCAGAGAAATACAGAGCAGACTAGTCTGCTTCTTCTGCAGTGGGCAGCACTGGACCAAAGCCTCTGTCCTGTATCAGCCCCGTCAGGAAGGAGGACAAGGCCTCATCGACCTGCCCAGGTTCCTTAATGCAGATGGATTGTCATGGACTTCCACGGCATGCAAGCTGCTTCAGCGTGTGGAGAACGCCGGATATGATAAACATCTTTTCACCCTGTAAAAGACATGAACATCACGAGAACCTCCAACTTCTACCAGTCTGTTCTGAGGGCCTGGTCCAGCATCCTGAGGAGCAGCAGATCAACCAGACAACCAATGACTAACATCAACGAAGAGCCGCTGTTCTTCAACCCGCTGCTTCAAATGAGGACATTGATGTCCTTCGGTGTGCAGCGACGCTTCCTACAGGCTGGACTGAGTAGGATTGGGAGTCTGAGGGCCGGTGGGAGATGGAAGACCATCAGCACTCTCAGCACAGAGACAAGGATCAGGTCAAGTCATCTGCTGTGGAGAATCATGGGCGAGGTGGAAACTGCTCTACCAGCAGTTCAGGAGAGCCCTGGAGGATGGAGCAGAGGACCACCATGAACCTTTCCCTTCTCTCACCATCGCATCAGCAACAGAGGACCAGCATCATGCAGAAAACCTACTGCTCTCATTTACGACCCCTCAGCTCACAGACCTGCAGAATGCTAATAAAAAGGTCTATCTGGTGAGCGTGAAGGTCCTGATGGGGGTGAAGGAGTCTAAGTGGGTGAGCTTGTTGCCACCAGGCTCTTCCCTTCAGAGATGCTGGAGGACACTCTACAAGCCTCCAATTGAGAAGCAAACAGCCGACCTGCAGTGGAGGATAATCCACGGAGCCATTGCTACCAACCATCATGTCTCCCACCTGAACCCCACTGTAGCACCAACATGTCCCTTTTGTGGAGAGGAGGAGATGGTGGATCACCTGTTCCTCAGGTGTAAGAGACTCTCCACCATGTTCCTCTCACTAAATACCTGGCTAGCCAACATCGGGGTGCTGCTGACGGACAGTCTTTTTATCTATGGACCAGTCTACTCCAGACCCAAAGGAAAGAAAATGGTTTTAATAAACTTTTTACTGGGCAAAGCAAAGATGGCAATCTGGCTAACGAGGTTGGGAGGGACAGGGACTGTAAATGCTGAAACGTTGTTACGCTGTCTGATAAAAATTCGACTGAGAATTGAGTTCTCTTATTTTAAACTCACACACAGGGTACAGGAGTTCAGTTCCATCTGGGCACAGGAGGAGGTTTTATGTTCTATTGATGACGAAGATTTAATTTTCTGCTTATAACTTTTTACTCAAGGTTTTATTCTTTTCATGATGGTTTTTACCAACTATGATGACTTTATTAGGATGGTTTTTTTTTTTATCAACTATGATGGTCTTTTATTAATTTATAATGGCTTTCTACTAATTATTTGATTTTTTTTATTAATATAATGTCTTTTTTTTTTTTATACAGTGACTCGAAAAACACCTTGGATTTTAAGAATGTTTGTTAATAAAGGACCGTAAAAGTCAAGTCTCTCTCTCTTTTTCTCTCTTTCTTTCTTTCTCTTTCTCTCTCTCTCTCTCTCTCAATTAAATTTCAATTCAATTCTCTTTCTCTCTCTCTCTTTCTCTCTCTCTCAATTAAATTTCAATTCAATTCTCTTTCTCTCTCTTTCTTTCTCTCTCTCTCTCTCAATTAAATTTCAATTCAATTCTCTTTCTCTCTCTTTCTTTCTCTCTCTCTCTCTGTGCGCATGCACGGTTGTAAGCGGTAGAGCGAGCGAAGCGTGGTGAGCGTCTGAGAAGTTGGCATCTTGCCAAAACGCTTTTTTTCGGTTTTTGTGTATCAGATTGATTCTGAAGTTTGTTTGTTTGTGCGTTTGAGGAAGTTAGTGAGTGAGCGCGAGTGTGTGTGTGTGTTTGTGTGCGTGTGGTGTAGTTGGGAGTGTGTGGGGAGTCCGCTTCCCGGTGTTATGGTGGGAAGCATGGCGGCTCCGACCCCCGAGCTGTGCGAGAGCCTGACCCGTCGGCAGGGCGAGTGTGGAGGACGTTTGCCTTGAGTGCTCCAGATGAAGGGTCAAAGCAGTCCAGAAAAGAGGTGAAGGTCAGAAAGAGAAATGGACAGAAAAGGCTTATGCATGCTGTGCAAACAGAATCGGGGGATCTCTTGTCGGAGCCTACCGAAATTCTCCAGACGACAGTCAGCTTTTTTTCAAAGCTGTATGAGAGTGAGTGGTCGAGGAGACAGGAGCTGGAGGAGAAGTTCTTTGAGAACCAAGCTAAGCTCAGCCAACAGTCAGCCACGGAGCTGGACAACGAGCTTTCTCTGGAGGAGCTGCATGAGCCCAATGCCGGGCTCCTGGCATTGATGGACTCCCGGTAGAGTTCTATAAGGCGTTCTGGCCAACAGTGGGGCAGGATATGCTGGATGTCCTCCGGAGCAGTGTGCAGGAGGGGAAGCTCCCTCTGAGCTGTCGGAGGGCTGTACTGATGTTACTGCCTAAGACTGGGGATCCGATCTACTTAAAGAACTGGCGTCCTGTCTCACTGTTGTGCACGGATTATAAACTGCTCTCAAAAACATTAGCCTCGAGGCTGGGGAAGGTGATGGAGCAGGTGATTTACTTTGACCAGTCGTACTGTGTGCCTGGTAGGTCGATTTTTGATAATATACATTTAATTAGGGACGTTTTGGACATCTCCAGACTTTTGGGTTTGCAGACTGGTCTGATTTTTATAGACCAGGAAAAGGCTTTTGACCAGGTTGAGCACGGATATTTATGGAAGAGTCTGGAGAGTCGTGTGTTCAACCCGGGCTTCATAGCCATGATCCAGGTTTTGTACAGTGACATTGAGAGTATACTCAAAGTTAACAGTGGTTTATGTGCTCCTTTTAAAGTCCACAGGGGAATCAGGCAAGGCTGTTCTCTGTCAGGAATGTTATACAGTGTAGCTATTGACCCACTGCTATGTACGTTACGAGAGAGACTCGCTGGTTTATGTGTGCCCAACTGTACTAAACAGGTGGAAATGGCTGGTCCCTGAAATGTCCTACCGAGGGCGGATTCCGATCACTAATAACCTTGCTGCATCCTCCCTTTGGCATAAACTCCTGTATCGATGCTCCACCGAACCTGCTGGTGGAGTTCTTCTGGGATCATCTCCACTGGATACCCCAGGGGATTCTTCACCTACCCAAGCAAGAAGGGGGACAAGGGCTTGTTCACCTGGCCAGCAGGACTGCAGTCTTCCGTCTCCAGTTTATTCAAAGACTCCTCAGCGGCCCTGGAGAACCGGTCTGGGGAGAGGTGGCCTGCAGGATCCTGCATACCGCAGGAGGACTAGAACTGGACAAAGCCTTGTTTTTAATGCGTTTTAAAAAACGGGAACTTACAGGATTACCTGCTTTTTATCAGGGACTGTTCCAAGTCTGGAGTTTTTTTTAAGGTTCAGAGAAGGAGCTCCTCTACTCTCCGCTGGCTCCTTGAAGCACCTCTTCTTCATGGAGCTCGTTTGGATATTTCGGGTACCATGGCTCCTGCACTGTCAAAGACCCTGGTTTCTTCAAGAATCACAAAGCTTCGTCAGCTGGTGGAGGTCGCAGGGCCTGACCTCGCAAACACGGAGAACCTAGCTGTACGGCTGGGGTTAAGGTCACTGCGTGTGGTGGCCCGACTCCTACACCACTGGAAGTCGGTGCTCACTACTGACAAGTACACACAGCTACAGGACTACAGTACAGGGGTGATCTGCCCTACAGAGGACGACCCTTTCCCTGAACTCACCATCACTCCAGACCTGGAGGACTACATGGGCCGCCTTATAGACTGTAAGGGGGAAGCAAACATGAACCTTAACATTGTTTCAGGTAAATTACTGTACAGAGCCTGTGTGAAAACACTGAAGAGAAAAAAACTGGACAAAAGAGATGATATGCCATGGTGAAGTGTTTTACAGCTGGGTAATGACGTTAAGCCAGAATGGAGATCTTTGTACAAACCACCGTTAACAAAAAAGGTTGCTGATCTGCAATGGAGAGTTTTACGTTGTATTTTATCTGTCAATTCTTTTTTGAAAAATCAAAGTTTCAACTGATCAATTTTATTCTTGGCCAAGCAAAAATGGCCATTTATGTCACAAGAAAAAGCATAATAGCACAAGACACTGATTGTGATGTATCAGACACGTTCTCCAGACTCGTTAAATCAAGGATTTTAATTGACTTTTGATTGAGGTTTGGTGTTTTAGGGAGGCAGTATGTTCTGTTTTAAAAGATGAACTCCACTTTACTAACACTAACGCTTATTCGAGTTTCTCCCTGGGCGGAGAGCGGGCAGCCCCGCGGCGGAGTGACATGGCGGAGCGCCGTGCAGATGGGGCCGAGCCGTTCTCACTCCGCCACGGTGTGCGCTGTGTGACGAGGCCCGAGGTGTTAGTGGCGATGGGGAAGTTAGTCGGAAATGAGAACATCGTGGCCGCGTCCCGCATGAACAAAGCGGTCAGCACAAGCTAGTGGATCTTCTGGTCGCTAAAGGAATCACGGTAAGTGATGAGTCTCTCTCAGTTTCAGCGCTGGTTTCCACTGCGAGCCGCGTCACCATCTCCAATGTTCCTCCTTTCCTGGGGAACGACGAGATCAAGCGTGAGCTTTCACGCTTCGGAAAAATTGTAAGTGACATCCGAAATGTGCACTTAAATTATAAAAACACATGATTTTAAACATGTGGTGTCATTTCGGAGAACTGTGCTGATGGTGCTGGAGGGAGAACCTAGTGGTGCACGGGTGAGAGCCGAGCCGGCTGAACCCTGTGCAGAAACCACAGAGGAAACTCTCCCTCCCAATGCAGCTGCTCCTGAAGCTGTGGAGGAGCAGGTGGAGGAGAGCAGTGTCTGCTGAGGACACAGCCAGTAGCACCACACTGGTGACAGAAGCAGTTCCTGAATGTTCTTCGAGGTCTGGGCTGCTTGACAAAGATGATGAGGTGATGGAGGAAGGCAGTGCATTAGATATCTCTGAGGTACAGTCTCCCTCCAGAAAAGACACTTTGCTGCACTCAGTACAGGAACTCAATGACTTTCTCAACAAAACCTTTGGGAAAAAGATCAATGTGCTTGACTATTTTCCAGATGGCAAAACATTTGTCAGATCCGTGCAAAAAGCTGAACAAAATGCAACTCCGAACTAACCCAACAAAAAAGATACAGACTGTACAAACTGGTAGTGAGAGTACACCAAGCCAGAAAACAGAGGAAAACCCTGGACCCCAAGAATTAAAGCAGTTTCAAGGCAAAAACACACCAAACCTAATAAAGATGAGGAAAACCCCAGTCCTCAAGAATCACTAAAAAGTTAATGTTTTAAATTTTTGTAAAATGAATAAACACGGAAACTACACAGGGGCTTTCGCTTTTCTATAACGATCTTCACTTCTTCTTCTTCTTTCCCTTCTGCCTTTTCTGTTAAATGTCTTAAGGGATGAAAGAGAAAACAGTTTCATGCAGGACACACACAATATCATTTGCAAAGACAATCTCTCTGGTTCTGACTCAGTCAGACAGTTTGTCTGTTGTGTGTGGTGGGACCCAAATTACAGCTACAGTAAGAGACTCTCATTGTCCAGTCCAGAGACAGAACTGGCGCAGTCTGAGGATGGTCAGAGGCGTGAGGAGTCTCAGCTAGAGCCAGAAGAGCCTCAGACCTACACAGAGGCTGTGAGGAAACACACCTCCACCTACATGACTCAGACCTGAGGTCTTTTGTGGAATACCTGTGGAAGCCGTTTACTGACACAGCTGCATACTCTGAGACTGAAGGGGTGTTATTGTGGACCAGATGTTTCTGGACGCACTGCACTAGGTGCACTTGACCTCAGACACGGACGATCACGGCTGGGTGCTCTCAGCTGGACAGTCGTGGCCCGTGTGTGTTCACCGTGTTAGTGGACCGGACGGCCCTGTGATACACGGACTCAGTGTGGAGGCCCGAGCACAGATCTCAGGATAAAGGCACACCCGCTACTGCTGTACACCAGACGCAGAGACGGTGCAGGAGCGCTACACACTATGGAGTCAGCCATGGACATGAACTTGCTGTACAGTTGTTGTATGATGACTTAGTTTTGGGTTCATTTATATGCAAATGCCTGAAGTGAATTAGTTTCTTGACATAATGTGTTTGTGTCCTGTATGTCTGTCTGCCTGTCTGTCCTTCTCTGTCCCTCTATCTCTCACTGTCCCTTTGTCTTCTCTTTCCTGCCTTCCTTTTCTCTTCTGTTTTTCACCCTTACTCTTTATTTCTTATGACTCTTATGAACTTTATCTGTTCTGATGTATATAGCTAATTTTATATTCTTCTTTATCTTTTCATATTTTTCCCCCATTTATTTACTAAAGATGACTAGATTATAATAAGTGTGTTATGTCTCTCTCTTTCTTTCTCCTTCTCTCTCTCTCTCTCTCTCTCTCTCTCTCTGCATGCCGGGAGTGGGTGGAGCATCTGTGTGTGTGAGAGCGGTGGTGTGTGTAACGGTGAGCGTGTGTTTTTCTTCTCTTTGTTTTTCCTAACTTTGGGGTCTTTAAAAACCTTTAAGTGTTCACTGTCACTGTAGTCCACTGTAACTTTTGTTCTGGTGTCACCGTTATTTACTCCGGCTACAAGAGTCACCATCTCAAATGTTCCTCCCTCATTCCTAATGATGTAATCACTCAGGAGCCGAGCCACATCGGGAAGTTCGCCAGGGACATTAAACTGATTCCGCTGGGGTGTAAAAACCTGGCGTTAAAACACGTCCTTTCATTCAGGAGACAAGTGTTCATGTTTATTAATAACGCAGATAAAACGCTCGAGGTCTCTTTCCGTGTGTCTCACGGGGAAAGCTCGTACATGCTGTACGCCAGCACGGACACTGTCAAATGTTTCCAGTGTGGGAGTGATAAACACAAACGGTACGAATGTCCATTAAACCAGCAGAAGATGCAGCAGCAGTGAGTGAAGGGTTACAGGTGGGTGCTGAGAGTAACGTGTGTGAAGATCCAGGTGAGGGTTCATCTACTGCTACAGCTCCAGCTCCAGAGGTAGATCATGGGCAGATTGGAAGTGACCATTGCATGGATAAACTTTTAGATAAAGCAGGTGGTCAGGAGCAAGATGACCAGGATGTAGGTGAGGCTGATGTTCAGGTGAGGGGACTCAATGAAGAACCCAGTGCCCAGCAAAGCAGGCGTGTGAGTGAATCAGTTTATAGTGCTAAAGTTTGTGCTCAGGAGAGCAGTGAGGCTGCTGCTCAGGTGAGTGGAGAAGTGGTATAGGCTTTGTCTCGGGAGAGTATTACTGAAAAACAGAACTTTGTAGGAGAGAGTGAGTCCGAGGTACTCAACTGAGATTTTGGAGGAGAATGGGGAGGAAAGACACCATGTCTGAGATGTCTGGTTATGGCGAGAGTCAGCAGGATAGTGAGACTTCATACACTGTAGATCAGATTAACTCCTTTTTAGATGAAACAAAAGGAAAGTCTGTTGAAGTAAGGGATTTTTTTTTCCTGACCTGGATAAGTTTGTGCGTTCAGTATTGAAGATGCAAAAGAGTGTGGATCATGATGTCCTATCCAAGAGGAAGCGGCTCAGTCTAAGAAAAGTCTAACTGCAATCAGAAAAGAAAGAAAAAAAAAGACTGAGGGTTGTAAATGCATAAGTGCAGTACATCAGGTCACCTACACTTTCCTCTGTTTGTCCTCTGTCTTACTGTTTCCGTCTTCAATCTCTCCTCTCTCTGTATGGGGGTCTTCAGGGTGGGCTCTTTAAACGTTAATGGGTTCAGAGATAGGGGTAAACAGGCTTAACCACATAGTGATAAGAACACTTTATCTGATTGGGGTTTATGGTGGAAAGGGGAATTCTTTCTTAGCCATGGTTCCAATGTTAGTGCTGGGGTCGGAATTCTTTTCTCTCGATCTTCTAAGGTCACTATAGTCTCTGTAAATGAAGTTGTAGCTGGACGCATGCTTATGCATAGAGCCAAGTTTTGTGATCATGTGTTTGTCTTTATCAATGTGTATGCACCTAATAGAGGTCCTGATGGAAACAGCAAAGGCTGTGCGTTTGTGAAGTACTCCTCTCATGCAGAAGCTCAGGCGGCCATCAGCGCGCTACACGGGAGCCAAACCATGCCTGGTGCCTCTTCCAGTCTGGTTGTGAAGTTTGCAGACACAGATAAAGAACGCACCATTCGGCGCATGCAGCCAAATGGTCAAATGGGCATCTTCAATCCTATGGCTCTGCAGTTTGGAGCGTATGGAGCTTACGCACAGGTGCAGCAGCAGGCAGCACTTATGGCATCTGTAGGGAGTACATGGCCACCATCGATGGCCTTCCAGGAGCCCCCATGACCCCCACATCAGGAGGGAGCACGCCTCCTGGTATCCCCTCTCCTATCAGTGTTAATGGTTTCACAGGACTGTCCCTCCTCAGGCCAACGCCCAGCCCACTGCTGAGGCCGTTTTCACCAACGGGACCCATCCATATCCAGCCCAGAGTCCCACAGCAGCTGATGCTCTTCAGCAGGCGTACACCAGAGTCCAGCAATATGCAGCCTACCCAGACCTGAAGAACTTGGTGGGTTTGTGTTAAATATGTAAAGGGCTGCTTGAAGGGCCTGTTTTATTTTTATTTATTTATCCCCCCCTCCTCTTTTGCCATACTATTATTAATAATATACCTTGAGTTATTGTAAATAGTTATGTGTAGTATGTTCTATTAAAGGTGTTTTTAAAGTCTAAGTCTTTCTCTCTCTCTCATTCTTTCCCTCTTTTTTTTAATTTCTCTCTTTATCTCTCATTCTTTCTCTCTCTTTCTCTCTCTTTCTTTCTCTCTCTCTTTTAATTTCTCTCTTTCTCTCTCTCATTCTTTCCCTCTCTCTTTTAATTTCTCTCTTTCTCTCTCTCATTCTTTCTCTCTTAATTTCTTTCTCTCTCTCATTCTTTCCCTCTCTCTTTTAATTTCTCTCTTTCTCTCTCTCATTCTTTCTCTCTTAATTTCTTTCTCTCTCTCATTCTTTCCCTCTCTCTTTTAATTTCTCTCTTTCTCTCTCTCATTCTTTCTCTCTTAATTTCTTTCTCTCTCTCATTCTTTCCCTCTCTCTTTTAATTTCTCTCTTTCTCTCTCTCATTCTTTCTCTCTTAATTTCT
>JAOTRJ010041188.1:0-13911 GCA_028564905.1 Leptodoras praelongus
CCCCACCCGGGGATCGAACCCGGGTCCTTCTTGCTGTGAGGCGACAGCGCTATCCACTGCGCCACCGTGCCGCCCACCCCTGTATGTATATATATATATATATATATATAAGCATGATTGATTACCAATAATCATTACCAATAATACTTTTATTACAGGCTTTTTTATTTTATAGGAAAACTTTACAATGGATGTATTTTGTACATAATGGTCAGGCATCTTAAAGTCTAAATCAGCTTATATTTCTTTCTCACTGAAAACCATGCTGATGTGTGTTGCTTTAATATATGTACATATAATTCTACTAACTATTTTAACTCTATGTATGCATTTGGATATAAATAATGCCATAGCCCATATGCTTATCCGTATCTGTTCAGTGCTCCCAATATTCATGTCTGTATCTGTAACAAGATCTAAACTCGAAGAGGATGTGGCCTATGTGATGTGATGTGTGTGAATGATCATCGATCATTTATTTTTCTTATAATGTGTCATGACCTTGGTTTCCCCTCTCACACTCTCTACCTCGCCAACCTCATATCTCTGTGTCCCCTGTAACACCCTCCCTCTATCTGCCTTTCTCTCACCTGTCTAACCCCCCCCCCTTCCCCCTCCACACACACCTCTTTTTGCAATATTTTCATCATCATTGCTCTTCATTCATAATATTTATAGTGTGACTTTGTGTTTCTGTGTATTGGGGAGTGGTGGAGAGTTGTGTCTGACTGAGACCTCTATAATCAGACAGCTGTCTGACAGGCAGGGGCAAAAAAAAGGGCAAACGCACCTAGAGGGAACTTGATTTTTTTTATTTCTTCTTCTCTTTCTTTATTTCTTGTTTTTTTTTTTTTTTTGCACATAGACACAGGAAAGCCTAGAAGGCACTGTATCTTACTTTCTTCACTGGAAGAGAACCCTTTAGGGCACTGCATCATGCATTCTCCCCTGGAAAGATACAGTGTAGGGCACTTTATCATGTTTCCTTACACATAGGGGAACCATATAGGCCACTCCGTCATGCTGTCTACATTAGAAGGATACCCATTAGGGCACTTTGTCATGTTTCCCGGCCCCCTGTGAGTCCACCTCGGTCTTGATCTGTGAGGACTATTGTGAACTTGTCCTCTACTGCAAGCACAGCCTTCATATGATCTATTTTTCATATTTTCTTAAATAGTTTGGTTTATGCTCTCTTACCCTGTACTTCTGTTGCTTTGTCTTGTTGTTTGTTGCTTTATATTCATGTTTTTACCGCCATATATATATATAAGAGCAGTTACTGTGGTGAAGTTGGGTGAAGAATACGAGTATACTGAATGATCGCACGCTATCCTAGGAAAACAACAATGTGTGGATAAAAAGTGCACAGCTGTACATGACCTGTACATAATCTCTCAAGCGAGAATAAAAATGAAGTATGATCTCATGGTGGTCATGAAACTGGTACTATCAAATCCTTACTATCAGCTGCGAGGTTCTGCGAGAGCTAGACATATCAAACAAGGCTTCTTTACCAGTTTAGAATGTTAAGAAAAAAACAAACCAAACACTACTACACTCATAGTCTAAGAAAGCAGTTATCTATAATGTTGTTTACATTCATGTTTAATCCGTGACAAATGAAATGTAAGATATTGCATACAGTGTATATGTTACAAAAGGCTAGGTTTACTCACAGCTGCTTCACTGATAATAATGTCGTAGGCTAAACAACCTTCAATAACAATAGCTGCTGACACAAAGTGAGGAGTGAGGTAGTAGGTCATTCACTCTCCCTCCCTCCATCCCTCCCACTTTCTCTCTCTCTCTCTCTCTCTCTCTGTGTCTCTCTCCTTTTGCTCTTTTTCTCTCTCCTCTTTCTCTCCTCTCTATCTCTCTCTCTCACTCTCACGCTTTCTCTCTCTCTCTCTCCTCTTGCTCTCTTTCTCTCTCCTCTTTCTCTCCTCTCGCTCTATCCTCTCATTCTCTCTCTCTCCTCTTGCTCTCTTTCTCTCTCCACTCTCTCTCTCTTTCTCTCTTTCTCTCTCTCCTCTCGCTCTCTTTCTCTCTCCTCTTTCTCTCCTCTCTCTCTCTCTCTCTCTCTCTCCAATCTCTCTCTCTATCTCTCTCCAATCTTTCTCTCTATCTCTCTCTCTCTCTCTCCAATCTCTCTCTCTATCTCTCTCCAATCTGTCTCTCTCTCTCTCTCCTCTCTCTCTCTCTCTCTCTCTCTCCTCTCGCTCTCTCTCTATCTCTCTCTCTCCAATCTCTCTCTCTCTCCTCTCTCTCTCTCTCTCTTGCTCTCTCACAGACAGACACATATGCAAGAAGGATGTAGCATAACAGATGTACAGATAAGTACCATACACACAGAGTATTCTACCTTTTAAACAATGATTGTATAGCAGGATCTTTTCCTTTCCTACACTCCACAGAAAACATTTCTTATAAAAAAAGAAGCAAAGAGGCCAAAAGCATATTGGCAAATCAGAACTCGTTTGAGGCCATATAATCAGCCGAAACAATAATAAAACCCCTTGGCAAGAATTCTGCTCATCGTGTGTGGAGAAAGAACAACATTCTACCCTCAGTGAAATATGGAGGTGGGGCAACATGATACTTCTCTGCTGTACCAGGGCATCACACATCATCTGAGGAAACATGAATCAAGCCATTTACCAGTGCATATTAGAGGAGAATATAATTTCATCATCTTAGAAATGAAATCTAGGGATAAGATGGACATTTCAACAAGACAAATACTTCAAAAATATAGCCAAAAAAAACAAACAAACTAACTTGGGGAATCACAGATGATCAAAGCCAAACCTCAAAGCTAATTACTTTTTACTCCAGACATTTCAAGACTGTGTAATTGTCATCAATGGCTTTGCAGCAAAGTACTAATGCTGGTAATGTGTGGTGTCTGAATACTTTATATGGTATCTGAATACTGTGCAGACGTTTGCTTTGCACTTCATTGACTTCATTTTCACACTGCAGTAATGTCTACACTTAAAATAAACAATAGGAAACACTGCACATTCTCAAACTGTGATAAGGATAGCATTGAACAGTACTTTGGGAGAGAAGTTTTAAATGATTTTTATTCTAAATATAGCACAAAAAAGTAAGGAATTTTGGGTTTGGTAGATTATTTCTTTGTTGTAACAATGCTTCTTCTTGGCAATAAATCATATACCATTGGAAAGCCTGTTAATTTCCCTTTTAAATGGTGCCACATTTGTAAGGAATATGCATGTGTGGTCTGAGCAGTAGAGCTGAGAATGTGGGATGCACCCATGAAAAAGTTGCCAAATCTTCTCTGCCATTGCCAAGAAGCTTATGATGAAATTCTGCAACCAATGGCAATCCCATATCTCCACACTGAACTCTATCCTCCAAGATGACAATGCTCATCCCCATAGAGACTACCTCCAGAATTTGGGGGTGGAGAGGATAGAATGGCTTGCTAGCAGTTCTGAGCTCAACCCCATTGAACACTTGTGGGATCAGCTTCGGCGTGCTGTTCATGCCAGAGTGAGCAACACAACCACGTTGACTGACTTGTGACAAATGCTGGTTGATGAATGGGATGCCGCCCCACAGCAGTGTGTGACCAGGCTGGTGACCAGCATGAGGAGGAGGTGCCAGGCTGTTGTGGCTGTGTATGGTTCTTACACACGCTACTGAGGCTCCTGTTTTTAAATGTTTTTAAACTGTTAAATTGCCAATATGTCTTCAATCATCCAGTCCACCAAACACCAAACAAGGTAATGGAATTATAAGCTTCTTGGCAATGGCACAGAGGATTTGGCAAATTTTTCATGGGTGCAAACCACATTCTCAGCTCTACTGCTCATCCCACAAATGTATGTTCCTTACAAATGTGGCACCATTTAAAAGGGAAATACAACAATACAAAAATACTGCGATAGAAATAATCGACCAAACTCACTTTTTGTGCCATGTTTATATATCTGACTGTATTTTAGTTATTATTCTGATTCTCCTTCACCTCCTCAGACATGCAGTTGATTCCTGAAACATGAAACATATCAGCATGCAAAATTAAAAAGAAATGGCCTTTTGCCTGCCTGACAGAGCATTCTAGCAGAGACTCTTGTCCAGCTGTGAGCTTGTTGAAGCACTCACACGTAGGAGTTGATTGGAATGCATGGGTGGGTATATTAGATGTCATTTAGATTCTGGCAGACTCACTGTGGAGTCTTCATCACACTGATTACCTCTACTCATACTGTATAAGCTCACATTTCTAGTGTAATTCTCCTTAATTTAACCCACAGTGTCCGGGGTTCGAGTTTAGGTTTCAGCCTGTGTGGAGTTTCACATGTTCATTTCTTTGGGTTCTTTGCTTTCCTAAAACTCCCCCAAAACACATCCTGGGAAGTGGATAGACTTTTGAATTGCTTCTTGTGTGAACATGTGTGTACTGGCATCCCATCCGGGGTGTATTCTGTGTTCACACTTACTGTTAACTGTATTTTAATTGTAACCCTGACCAGGATAAAGCACCGATTCGTGATGCTTTTCTGAATACACATAGTGCTGTTTGGGTGGAGTGAAAAAGCTGTGCATGAAATCATGACAACATAAGCTGTGTTTATTCATTTCTCATTTTGCATAAGTCTAAGATATATTAGTTCTAAATTCTATTAGTAATATTGCTGATGTATCTTCTCCAATTCAGTTTCATTGATAAAGCCATTTAAGAGACATGGTAATAAGATTACAAAAGGATATGTGTTTTGTAAAATGTGTGTGAGAAGAAAAGGGATTCTTTATTGCTTCTATAATTGTCTGGCCGATTCTGAGATAGATTGGAATGGTTTGGAAGGAAGGAAAAATCTGTGAATGCCATCCTGGTTCATAGACCATGGTGAGCAGCTGTACAAAAAACGTATACTTGAATGAAGGCACAATTATATTTGGTAATTTGCTACTTGAGTCTTCTATTTGCATTCCTACTTGCTTTTCTCTCTCTCTTTCTCTTTCTATATATATATGGTATAAGTGCTGAGACAATCAACATTGATGGTGGTGTTGTGGATAATGGTGGTGTTCAGCAGGTTTAGTGTAGAGGGTGAACATGCTTCTGCATGAGCACTGTAAAATCAGTGCAATACTCTTTCAGAGGTAATTACTGCAGCAGGCTTCAAGTCACACTGCATTAAATTAGAAAGTGGAAAATGAGGAAAGAAAGTAAAGACTACTGATGATTATTCTGATCAAATAAATCTTGATTAAGCCAAGTCCAAGTACTGAATATGATCATTTGATAATAGAGAATAGATGATATCTTTTGGTTCTTGCAGTTTATAAATCTCAAGCTCAAGCATACAAAATTGTCACTTTATAAAAGATGAAATGGAGTGAAACAGTGATACAGAGCTGAATTTGACTAAATACCCAAATAGGACAGTAGCTTTGTCATGGAAAAGATGCACACATTCACAAACTCCTGCACTCAGAATGCACTGTGGCCTACAAGCCCAATTGTCATGGGCGCCTAGCATGCATAATAAGAGGCAGCGGAGTTCCAACCATGAACACTCATTCTCAATGATGGTGCGTCTATAAAACCATGAAACAGTCTATGCAATGTATTTGTCTAGCATTACCAAGCCTGTTTATCTTCTGTGATTTAGCCTATCCTGTGATATCCTGTTTCTTACCTGTACCTGGATCTGGATTACATCATGTGGAATTTTGTTTTGGATGTGTTTACTTTGGATCCTGAGTCTGTCTGTTCTTTAAAGTCTTACATTTATCCTGCAGCCGCCTCTTACTATCCACTCAGGGGATGTATCCGACAAGCTTAATGACTATAAGTGGTAAGGACTATATACTTCTGAGCAAAAAGGTTGTGGGTATTTTCTCTCAAGTGGTGCAATTAAAATTTTTTCACAGATTATGGGTTTGAGTCCCAACGATGCTGCAGCCATCTGCGGCTGAGTGTCAGGAGAGCAGAATTGGCCATGCTCTCCGGGTTGGGATGGATTATATACTCTCTTCCCTGTCACTCAGAGTGATGCTAGCTCATTGTTTGTGTCTGTATATGGAAAAGATAACACAGATAACGCTATACTCTTAGTGTGTTATACGGCTTCATGTGATTTTCAGGAAGCACATGCTGGCCGTTACCCTTCTCACTGTTTCCTAGTATGTAGTGTGGGGATCTGGCTGGGGACTGAGAACTGGCAAATGATAAAATTAGAAAGAAAATGGAAAAAATGTTGTAAAACCAGGTGCTATGAGCAAGACACCCTACATACAAAACATGAACAAACAATAACATTTACACCTTAGTGCAAGATGAAAATCATTTCAATTACAAGTAGTCTCTGAAGCAAGATTAATCATGGTAAGTAGCTGCTCATTTGCATGAATATGGATATGTGGGTATGCTTTACTTTTGTTATTATCACACATTTGTACCATGTCTATTATGCTGTAAACATTGTTTTTTTTTTATAAATCATTAGCATGTATGTTTATGTTGGCAACAACAGCTTTCTCTCTCTCAACTTCAGCCTGTACTCATATTTGTCTGTACAGTGCCCTCAAACTCTGCTATTGCCTTGTTGTGCATTTTGTGTAGTTGGTTTATTTGGAAGTCCTACTATTTCCTACTGTTTATGTGTATTTTATGAAGCTTTAGTTTGCTTTCTCTTTTAGTTATATCTATATAATTGTGACAGTCCAGGATGTTTTATGTTGCTCTTCGTCTGTGAGGCCAAACCCAGATGCCAGTCTGTTATGAATTATTATTATGTTTATTATATAATATTAAACATAATATATAATAAATATAATAATAATTCATAACACACTGGCAGCTGTCTCATTCCTAGCAGTCTGATTGTACAGTATCTCTGAAAGAACTGAAAAATGAGTAAATAACAAGCTGAATAAAGAAAGCTTTATCAATCCACCATTGATTCAATTAATAACAATGACGTTCCTCAGTCTAAATAACTACAACCCCAATTCCAAACAGTTGTGTAAAATGTAAATAAAAAAAGAATGTAATGATTTGTAAATCTCATAAGCCCTTATTTTATTCACAATAGAACACAGAACACATATCAGACGTAGAAAGTGAGACATTTTACCATTTTATGAAAAATATTAGCTCATTTTGAACTAGATGGCAGCAACGCAGCTCAAAGGAGTTGGGACGGGACAACAAAAGGCTGGAAAAGTAAGTGGTCCTAATAAAAAAATAAAAAAATAAAAAACACCTGCAGGAGCATTTTGCAGCTAGGCAGGTTAAATGGCAACAGGTCAGCAACATTGCTGGGTATGAAAAGAGCATTTTAGAGAGGCAGAGTCTCTCAGAAGGAAAAATGTGCAGAGGTTCATCAATCTGCACAAAACTGTGTATGAAAATTGTGGAACAATTTTGGAAAAATTTCCTCAACATAAAAGTGTGAAGACTTTAAATATCCCACCATCTGCAGTACATAATAGCATCAACAGATTCAGAGAATCCGGAGAAATCTCTGTGCAAAGCTGAAGGTCAATATTGGATGCTAGTGATTGGATCCTAATGATTCAGCAAGATAGCGCTAAACCATATACTGCATCCATCACAACAGCATGGCAGTGCAGTAGAAGAATCCAGACTTTTCATCAATAGAACATCTGGTGCATGATGATATGAAAAATCCAGTAAAGAAGACCCAGGACTGTTGAGCAGCTAGAATCCTACATCAGACAAAAATGGGACAACGTTCTTCTCCCAAACTCCAGTAATTGTTCTTCTCAATTCCCAGACGTTTACAGACTGTTTTAAAGAAACACAATGGTAAACATGGCCCTGTCCCAACTCTTTTGAGATGTGTTGCTGCCGGTGTAATAGAATACAAACAAATAGTTTTCATGAAATGGTAAAATGGTTCACTTTCAGCATCTGATATGTGTTCTGTGTTCTATTGTGAATAAAATATGGGCTTATAAGATCTGCAAATCATTCCATTCTGTTTTTATTTACATTTTACACAACGTCCCAACTATTTTGGAATTGGGGTTGTAATAACTGTTAGCTTAATGATGTTTTGCCATCCGATTGTCTTCTCCCATGTACAGTATATGGGTTTAAGGATTCTGGGGGAAGAGCTGATATTTGTAATGTGATTAGGCAACGGACATTAGGTAATTGTATTTGGCAGTGAAATATGAATGACAGATGTCAGTTAGATTATTAGAAGAATAGAAGAATTGTTACTGATCATGATCCATCTGTGAAAGATAGATTTATGCAACAGGACACTGCTCATTCAGGCCCCTTTTGTTCCAGCTGTAAATCTAACCTGAAAAATGGTTTGGTTAACAGCTGCTCTAGTTTACTCCTCTAGTCTCACCTTCCAAAGCTCCAAATTCATCTAACTATGTGCTTTACATGTTACATACAACTAGCTGAGATGAGTTGGTTGCTGGTCACTCATTCATTTAACTCTACGTGCACCACCTTCTAGAACTTTGAGACTCGCATTTGCTGTCTCCATTACTTCTATGCAGAATTTCTTAGGAATGACATTTAATGTTGTTGAAAAAATGTTGAATGAGAAAACACTGTGCTAGCAAACAGGAATAACTAATGTTCAACAATCAATATCGTTGCTAAATACACCAATAATATTTAAATATAAGCTCACACACAAACAAACACACACACACATACAAACACACACATGCACTCACACACACATGGCCAAATATTACTCAGCTGACAGCAAACTGACAGGTTGTGTGCCAGATGGTATATACACATATCTCTGCTGATAATATCACTTTATTAGACTGCCACTTTACTGCCATCAGTGGGATGAACCGTCAGAGTCAACCTTCTGTTTACTCAATCGTTTTGGTTTAACCTTTAATAATCTTGTACCGTATATAGTTATTGATTTTAAAAGACTTCACAGACATATACCACAGACTAATATTGATCTGCTGCAAATTGCTCGTCTCTCTTGCTCTCTCTCCCTCTCTCTCCTTCTCTCTCTGTGTCTCATTTCTAGACAGGAACTGATGTCCTTGGTTTTAAATTGGATGACTGGGGTGGCTCCCCATGGAGGGGAAAAGTGTTAAACGGTGTTACAAAACCACCGGGTGCTGTCCGTGGTGCTGAGATCAGTAAACACAATTGGTGTCGATGCCCATGGTTCGGAATTGAACAAAAGCCTGACAAAGTCACTGTCCATGGTGCTGAACTAAGTAAGAGGCTGGGGGGTGTTTCTGTCCATGGTGCTGAACTAAGTAAGAGACTGGGGGTGTTTCTGTCCATGGTACTGAACTAAGTAAGATACTGTGGGTGTTTCTGTCCATGGTGCTGAACTAAGTAAGAGACTGGGGGTGTTTCTGTCCATGGTGCTGAACTAATGCTGTCTGTCTGACACCTTGTTAATGTAAGCATAAGTTGTCATAATGGCATTTGAAATCTCGATACAGTCAACAATAAAGTGGAAACAAATGGATGGACCCCCCCACAAAAGCATGTCTTTTGGTTATACTTTCAAGGCATGAAAGCTAATACAAACAAACGTTTCTACATGTTTACACTTATAGGCCTGAGAGGCTGTTAGTACTTTTCAACTATAGATAACTTCAAAACTTCACTGAATATTTTGGACTGTAATTGCCGCAAAGCAACAGCAATGGGCAAGTGCCTCAGAAAGAGGTTAGCCAGTGGACAATAGTGACTAGCTTGACAAATTAATGATAACTCTAATGGTGATGATTAGATAATAGGTGATGATGATAATTCCTCAAAACAGTGATTAGTATAGTTATTGTTGGTGTTGATAACCAAGCACTGTGTAGGTATATTAAATGATCTAAGGCCAATCATGCATTAAACTCATTTGAAAGTAGAGAAGGGGGATTTTTTGTGCTATGTTTATATATCTCACTGTATTTTAGTTATTATCCTAATTTTCCTCCACCTCCTCACACCATTCACAGTATGTGTGGCCATGTAGATTTGACACCATTCTCTAAATAAGGAAGGAACTAGTGGTTACAAAGATTAAGTTGACCTCAAAACCACAAAATGTTACGTTGAGGAGGGCACTTTCAGTGTGTTTTACTGATTGTAGATGGGGAATTACATGTTGAAACCTTGGCTCAAATGCAGCATAAATAATAATCACTCAATCAATCAGTCGCTTATATTAACCACTTTATCCTGTTCAGGTGGATTCAAAGCCAAGCCCAGGAACACTGGGTACAAGGAGGGGGAATTCACTGATGGGAGGCTGGGTAGTTTGTTGCTGGGCAGGATTCACAGACATTCACATGCTCATTCACAACTACAGGCAGTTTAACATAGCCTACATTTTTAAGCACAGTGGAAGGAAACCAGATTATCTGTAGAAAACCCAGGAAATACCGGGAGAATGTATGATTCTTGCACAAACAAGAACCAGAGCTCAGAATGTTTTCTATGCTGCACTCAAGACAAACCCAAAGAAACAACACTTTGTAAGTTAAGGTTAATGAAGAAATGTTATTTCCAATCCAGGTAATTGGTGTGTAGTGGCTGGGTGAAGTCTGCTTATTAGTTTCCAGTTTTCAATAAATTAAAAGCTTCAAAAATAATTCCATAATAATAGTTTCTTTGGTCTTCCATCACAGTTAGTGCTTGTTAGTTCTTGTGCATTAAGAATTTGCTTTCCTGCTGTGACTAACCACATGCTGTTGCTGCCTATGGATTCTCTTTTGTCCCCTTTCATTGTATGTGTGTCGTCTGCTTTTCATAGATAACAGCTTTATTAATTGGAATTATGATTTTATTGCAATTAATAAACCTAGTTTCTTTGCATTCTTGATGGACTGTTTTTCAACTTAAAGATAAATCAGGGTTATGGATTATCCTTAAAAATTTATAATGAGGTACCAGAAACTGGTATTTTAGTTTGCAGTCTACAAAATAGAAAATAGATTTATTCATGCTATAGCTGTCATCTAGAATGTTGTAGAATGTATTATTATTATTATTATTATTATTATTATTCTCTATCTTATTCAGTTGCTGTCTCTGTCTGTTTTTTTTTTCTGAGCTGTGGCCTGTGTGCTAGGTTTGTACTTTGTTTGTATCTTATTTATGAAATACAACTAGTGCTGGCAGTCTATATAATGTTTGCTATGTTTCTGTTTTCTTATGTTTTCTTTCTACCAATTCTACACAAATACATATGACACTTGGAATGGTTATAGCCTCACATGTCTGATATGGATTATAAGGTCTGAGTTCCTAGATGTGGGTTTCTCTTTGTGCTAGTGCAGGTGTAGGTAATTTTGATTTTCTCGCATGATGCTATGTACTCGAAATGGAGTCTGCAGTAAGCATGGAGGAGTGCACTTTGGCGCTTGTAGAAATAGTTGGACATGATTATATTTTGTTGGCATCAAAAATGAACAGTGCCATTGTTCTTTTCCTGATTACCACAGAGAAAGAAATGAGATAGTTGAGGGTGTGTAGTCATAGCTGGCTCGTTAACCTCTGTTCTTCCCCCATTCTACTCCCATGAAAAGTTACTTTGGCAAATGTGCCACTTTTTATTTAACACAAACAATTCATTGAGGTTTGGACGCATTATTGAAAATTAGTATTTCCTCCAAGAGTATGCCTCTTGTATAAATGTTGCCGCTTAGTTAACACTAAGTATACATGGTTCTACAGGGCAACAGTTTGGAGTTTTAATATATCTGTCATTTAATCTATGGTGTTTGCAACCAGTGATACAATGAAATGCCTGTTTGTGGCAGAGCAGAGCAGCTTCTCCATGCTTTTCTGACACAAAGATAAAGGACTTCAGAAAACAAATCAAATGTTAGATGGTATCAGCTCAGTGGTTAAAACATTAAACTGGACTACTGATTGGAGTCTGACATGAGTTCAAATCCATCACCACCAAGCTGCCACTATTGGGCTCTTCAGCAAGGCCTTTAACTCTGTTGTATAAATGGGATCAATTTAAGTCACTCTGGATAAGGGTGTCTGCCAAATGCTATAAATATAAATGAAATAACTGTGGAAAAGCATGAAAATCACAGAGATCCTAACAGCAAGAAGGTTCATGGTTTGATTCCTCTTGAGGGTGGCCTGGGTCCTTCCTGTGTGGAGTTTGCATGTTCTCCCTGTGTCTGCATGGGTTACTAAGGTGATACTGAGGCTGGATAATGTGGGATAGACATGAAACTTCACATGAGGAGTGTGAAAAGGGGAACTTAATTAGGGAGCTTGACAGGAACTTAACTGGGGACAGGTGAAACTGATTAACAACCCAGTTAGACCTTGAGGGACTGAGAATGTGTGGAAACTAGGGATTGTGCTCTGGGAAGAGGGGATTCGGGGTATTGGAGGCTGGAGTCTGTGGTGGAAATGGGGATGAATTGATGACAATGTTGTTTGAGAGAAGACTGTTTTAAAAATACAGAAGTGTATTGGTTGAAGAAAATGATAAGAGAAAATTCAGTTAAGAGAAATTTGCATCAAATATGATGAAGGGAAAAAAGCACTCAGAGTATTTATTTTTTTGTTTTTGTTATGGGTATGCATACTTTTGCATACTGATGCATACTTTTCTCTTTGCTTATGCCTATGGGTGAGTTTCGTATTGCCTCTCAATTGAAAGGTAGATTAAAATTGAGCAGAGTTTTATTTTTTATATTTTTGATAGTATTTGTTGAATGTGTGTCTTTTTATATCAGTTTTGACATTTTAAACCTCATAAAAATCTGTATCAGTTGAAAACTTGAAAGGTGGAAAAAGCTACTTATTAATAACATGGTAGTGTCACCCCTTCTTTACTGACTTACTGAGCAATATTCAATCTGTGTTGGGTAATTGGACATCACTTCTTGTAGTTTTCCTGCATTTAATAGAATTCTTCTTGATTTAAAGACAGCAATCTTAAAAAATATGTGTGATATGGTTGGACCATGCATACTGCAAATATAAAGAAGGTAGCAGATTCGCATAAGGTCTATTTTAGGCAGGAAGCTTGACACACCCTGGCACACTGTTATTAAAATGGATGGAGATGTAAGACCAGAATGGAGAGCCTTTCTTAACAGTTATTAGCCCAGAGGATGGGTGACTTGCAGTGGAGAATTTTCATTAATAGTATTCAGCATGGAAGTTGATGAGGAATGATCATGCAGGGTCATGGGTCTTTTGAACATATGTGGTGTTGCAGAAGACCTTCATGCACTTGTCACTAAGAGTGAAATGCAATTTAAACAATTAAACAAGATACCCTTCTAATGACAAAATTTCTGATCTTGCTTCCTTGCATATCTCTGTGTAATTTACACGATTTGCATATTGTAATACAAAATCATTAAAATAATAAAAACTCTCTCTCTCTCTCTCTCTCTCTCTCTCTCTCACACACACACACCCTTCTTCCATTCTTACACACATCTCACCATGTTGTCTGCCTTGCTCTGGGCCAGAATTGTACTGTGGAACTACTGTATTGAAGCCAGGAGCTTTATTTGTAATATACATTCTGGTAAGGGAGTAGCCGTGGGCTTGTGGTTAAGGATCCTTGTGACCGGAAGGTCAGCAGTTCGATCCCCGTAGCCGACAAGACATGGTTGAAGTGTCATTGAGCAAGTCACTTAACCCCCAACTGCTCCCCGGGTGACATGGTGGACAATGCTGCCCACTGCTCTGGGCTGGTGTGTGCTCACTTCACTAGTGTGTGTGTGTTGCACTGTACAGATGGGATAAAACGTGGAGGACAAATTCTTCTAAGTGCAAGCACAATACTTCACTTGTGTGCACTATTCTTTATGATTTATAAACTCTCCTTCCTTGTGCTATGGACAGAGTCTCATCAGCTTACTGAGGTAGATAAGACAGACAAATTCTGTATGTATGTATGTATATAT
>JAOTRJ010047402.1:0-13746 GCA_028564905.1 Leptodoras praelongus
AGTAGAAAGTAGAGATATTTACTCTAAACTGTAGTGGAGTAGAAAGTAGAGATATTTACTCTAAACTGTAGTGGAGTACTCAAGTAAAGTACAGATACACAAAAATTGAACTGAAGTAAGTAACAGAGTGTTTTTACTTCCTTACATTCCTCCACTGTATTTACCAGAATATTAACAAGCAATATATCTTATACTATTACTAATAAATCTTATATATGCAATTTCACTATCCAAAACTCAGCTGAAATAAACAACAGGCACACACACAAGCAGAAAAGCCCAAGGGAGGGGCCCCCTCTCTCATCACACACACACACACACTCCCAGACACATACACACGCAAAGAAAATATATTTCCCTATATATTAACAGTCAATATATTGACTTTATTTAGTGTTACTGGTTGATTTACTAAGTTAATATTCCTATTCCCCAGTCATACTGATCAATAATTGTGATCAGTCATACTGATCAATAATACTGATCAGAATTAACTGCAAAAACAACATATTTATATTTTAAAAACTCCTACACACACTCACTCAACCATGAAATCAAACCATCACAAATACAACAAAACACATAAAAAATCAACATAATGATTCTCACAGTGATCACACAGGGGTTGATCACTCCCCAACTCATTCATACAAACCTAAAAGCATATGCTTGTTAGGAATCGGTGTGATCACGCCCATTTCCGGTATGTTAGGAATCCGCGTGACCATGCCGATTTCCGTTTCTTGTTTTCCTTTGTCCCACCTTATCCATTTTCTTTTCTATTTATGGGTCCTTTTGTTCCGGGACTGGTGGGAAAGATGAGTATGGTGGTGGTTAGAGTATGGTTGGTGTTTTTTTTCTGTTTGGACTGGACCCTTTCCTTTGCAGGTGCCGCTCCTCCGTGATGCAGCTGGCACCACGCCTCCGTGCTACTTCTCCCGGCGGGATCTCCGCGACGACCACTTCCCCCGGATGTCATTCCAGCAACTCCGCGTTCCCGTGTTTCAGCTGGCACCGCGCCTCCGCGCCTGATCTCCCGGCACCCCTTCGCGCCCCAGCGCTTCTACTACTCCCGCGCTCTAATGCGCAACGCCTCCGTGCGTGATCTCCGGCAGGATCTTCGTGACGCCCACATCTCCGGACGTCTCCTGCCACGGGTCTCACGGCAGAGACCCCCACACTCTCATGCGCCTATGCCCGCGCTCTCATTCGCCTACGCCCGCGCTTTCATGCGCCTACGCCCGCGCTTCCATGCGCCTTGCGCGTTTCAACGTGCCCACGCCCCCGTGCATTATTCCCTGTTCCCCCTCCGGACTCTAGTTAATTTGTTTATCCCATGCCTTGTGCCTGTTAACCTCTGTTTTCACTGTTGTGTTTATTAAACATTTCCTTTTGGTTCTGCATCAGCGTCTCCATTCTCCAGTCCATTCCACCATCCCTAGCCATTCATAACAATGCTACAGCCACACCTTATTCCCTTTTATTTCCATATCCTATAAAACTCTACATTTCTGCTACCTAGAGGCAAAAATTATCTTAACGACAAGACAGCATCAAGTTGCGCAACGTCAACGCGTTCGCCCTATCATCCGGACATCACTAGTCGAATCCGGGTGATGCTATAGCTGCCTGTAGCCGGGAGCTCAGAGAGCAGGATTGGCCGTGCTCTCAGGGAGGGAGTGGCAGCATACGTTCTCCCCCATGTCAATCAGCGTGACACTGTCCAATTACGGGCGTCTGTGAGCTCATGTATACAAGAGGTGGGCGGGAGCGCTCTCCTCTGAGTGTGTTAACACTCGAAAGTTGCATGAGCAGCAGTTCGAAAAGAGGTGCGGCTTGCGTCACATGTTTCGGAGGAAGCATACGATGGCTTCGCCTTCCCTGACTGGCAGTGTGACAAGAGGGAAAGCACTGGGTGAACACATGGGTGAGAATTGGAGACGACTAAATTAGGTCTTTTACCAAATCTATGGCTTTCCTATTTCCTGTAACCTTCCTTATCACAGTATAGCGTTTCCTGATGCTTACCTTATTGTGTACACTGTTTACACATATTCCTCTTCTTATTATCTCACCATAACATGCACAGTTACCTTTATTCACTATCCGTACACACTTCACACTACGTGTAATCTTCTCTTTCCCTTATCTTCTCTACTCTCCCAAATTTTAGTCCTCAATAAAATAGAATTTAGAGCAGAGAAAACACCCCAAAGATTATTGCACCATGACAGACACATCCACACACAAAGACCTTTCCAGCAAGGCCAGATAACGCACAAACACACTGCCCAGCAGGAGAAAAGCAAAACTGCACCGCACCGAAGGGAAGGCATCTGGAATGACGCCAGCCACAACACATCCAAGTTTGTGATGACAAATTATCTGTGGTATCTCTCAGTGATTATGCAAAGAAGTTGAGGTAAAGAGTCTCTGCTGACACCGTCTTCTTCTTCTTTGTAAAGGAATTTATTAATACAAATATTGAATAATAACAGAATCAGACAAGTATCGTTTACAAGCCCCGGGAGCGCTTGGGGAGTGCGAAGAAGCAAGATTCACACTCTGAAGAATACAGGGTGGACATTGGGTCCTTATAGGCTGAAAAAAGGACTTGGCATCATTCGGTCTGGGCATATAGATTACCTAAATCATTTGGAACGCCTTCGATGTATAGATTCTCCTTTGTTCAAAATCGCAACCATATGGACCTTACATTTGAGTAACTAAAAGGCCCCAAATTCAGGAAGCACCAGACCAGAGGGCCTCTTCTCCATCTAACCCAAAGAGCCTACAGGACCATCTGTGTATTTCTAAAGAAGACTGAAGCTCAGATATTACATAACACTATGCTTTTCTCATAACATGATGTACAGTATATCTATAATATGAGATGGTTTTTTTAATGATCCCCACACAGGTTGGAGTCAAGAGCAGACAGTTTAGTATAACACAAGTTTATTCGGACGTAAACCAAGTTCATACAAAAAGTGAAGCACAGTTCAAAAACCAAGGGCACAGAGTGTGGTCATGGGGGGGCAAACTATAAGTGAAGTTCCCCTTTGAAAGTAGAAACAAAGCTGCTCAGTTGACATTGATTTTGGATGATCTGCAGGCTTTAAAGAAAGCTGGGCTTTGTAAAGGTTTTATTCATCCGTAAAGTTTTAGGGGAACTCATGAACAGGACAACAATGTCTACTTCCTCTTTCACGTCGTACGCCATGAAAATGTGGTATGCCATGTGGTATGTAGGGATTTTTTCTAAACTGGTTTTACAATGCAGGTACCTTACTTATTACAGCTGTATTTTTTCCAACACAAAATTTCCTCATTGTTTGGATTTTCTTAGTCTGTTATCAATGGTGATCAGTTATAACTATCACTATTTACTTTATTTACAGGAATGCACAGTAGTTCGGCAGAAAAAGAACAACCTTCAGGCCTCCAAATGCAGACTTTAAAGACAATGTGCTTTAATTCATAATGCAAAGAATCAATCAATAACCAGTCAAGAGCTTCAATTAATGTTCACATCATACATCAGGATGGGACAAATGTGATCTCGGGTTGTTTTACATTACATTTATGGCATTTGGCAGATGCCCTTATCCAGAGTAACTTACATTTACCTCATTTGAGGTAACTGAGCAGTTGAGGGTTAAGGGCCTTGCTCAAGGGCCCAACAGTGGCAGCTTGGTGTTGCTGGGGCTTGAACCCCCAACCTTCTACTCAGCAACCCAACACCTTAACCACTGAGCCACCCCTGCCCTCATCCTGTTTTGGTTGTGGCATGGCTGTTGGTGAGTATTTTAGAAACTGTTGATTATAACTTTTGGTTATACCCACCCAGAACATGACAGGCGAGGATTGAAAAAAAGATGAGATGAAGCAGAATGTGTAGGAATATGCTACAGGTGTCCCTATTAAAGGGTATTGTGCATAATACAAATACACAAATTCCACATACAGCACTATAAAACAAAAGGAAGAATGCCAGTTCTGATTATTTCTTATGGTAAAATTTATTTCACACAAACACACAGATACATGGAAGCAGACTGATGCAGGTTTTATATAACAGAAGGTCTATGGGTCTGTGGTATATATGTATATACTGCCACCTAGTGCTTTCTCAATAGCAATGCACTCCTGAAAGGGTGAAAAACTGCATGTGCATACAGGAATAGTCAATCTACTACTCAGAGACACTGATTAATTAATACTATAACAAATATGTAACTTATTATTATTATTATTATTATTATAACAACAACAACAACAACAATAATAATAGTAATAATAATAATAATACTAATAATAATAATAATAATAATAATATAAACATTTATTAATAGGATGTCACATCCACTTCATCAATTTCCACTACCCAGCTACAGGACTAAAAGATCCATCGCAGCTATCCATGACAGCAACTTATCACATGAATGCACTTCCTGGTTCCTACTCCCCAGAATACTCATTACACACAGCTGAACTGAATTAATAATAACTATTTAAAAGACTCCCTGTTGGTTCATTTTTTGTAAAGTGTCGCTCAGCGTCATTCACTTGCCTTCATGTTGCCTTTCATGTCATTATTGCTACCCTGTTTATGACCTCGCCTGCATCCTGTTCCTGATTCTTGCCCTAGTCTTTGATGCTCTGTTTGTTGAATCATCTGACTCCTCGATAATTTCTGGTTAATGTTTCTGATTGTGATCTGGATTTTGGATATAACTTTGGTTATATCTGCAACTGCATCTGCCTTAGTCTCTGATTTGTGATAGAATACTTTGCTACTTCATGGATGCAGCAGAAGGCCAGGATATCTCTGGGGTCTTACTGCCTCGTCAGAGAGCATTATCAGCATATTAAACTCCTTGAGTGGTGGATAATGAAATCAACTGTCTCACCTGCAAGCCCCATGCTTCACCCTGTCACCCAAATAGATAAGTATGGCAGTAAACCAGAACTGTGCCAGGGGTTCTTGTTTCAATGTTCACTGTATTTCTTTCAGTTTGGAAAACATTTCGGAGGCTAAAAAGATATACCAGTTCCTCAGTTTGCTCAAAGGGAAGGCCCTCCAATGGGCAATCACATTTTGGAAGTCGTCTGGCTCATGCCATGCTTCCTAAGACCAACAGACTGAGTAGTTTTTCTGGGTGTTCGAGTACTCTATAAGGAAAAGCCATCAGAGAACTCTCTGATCTCCTTGACATCTGACAAGGTCCATGTCCCACTACAGAATACACTCTGCATTTCTGCACTGTCATGGGAGGAAATGGCTAGAACAAGACCATGCTCAAAGCAGTGTATCGACAGGGTCTCAATCCAGACCTTATCACTGAGATCACTTGCTGTGATGAAAGTGCCTTCTTTGATGAACTCAGTGATTTTTCAACGGACCTACAGAGAACCTATTGAAGAATCACCAAGAACCCCGGGTGACTGTCAGACAAGTACCTACCCTTTCTACCCCTGAGCTTATGCAACTAGGGAGAACTCAACTCTGTGCTGAGAAGACTAATGCAGAAGAGAGTGGCTGCATTTCTACTGCAGAGACACTATACACACCATCTCTGTCCACTACACAAGAGGGAGCCGAATCAGGGACATTCTCCTGAACCACCACAAAGTCCATCTCCATTCTCATCCTACACATTATTACTCCATGTATTGCTGAAGTACTCAGACAAATCTTCATCTTTCCTAGACTTCATCGACTGCAGCACAGCAGGAAAATTTCTAGAGCAGAACACCGCAGAGGAATGTCAAGATCCAGCCTTCCAACTGCCCCAATGGATCCACATCCAAGCCAGCAACAGGGGTCTCTCAGCAGTGGGTCTATCTCATTCACCACCGAGGAACTCACCCTCCAAGTGGGAGCACTGATCAACATACCATGTGTATGAATACCATGATCTGTTGGATGTCTTCAGTAAAGTAAAAGCCAGTGGGCTACCTTCCCATAGAAGATATGACTGCACCATTGATCTGGTTCCTGGAACTCCTCTGCTGGGCCAAATTTACAAGTTGAAAAAGTAGGTATGTAGGAGTACATCCAGGAGGCAAAAGCCCAGGGCTACATTTGTCCCTCCACCTCGCCAGCCTCTGCTGGGTCAGATGGCTGTGAAATACTGTTATCAACTACACCTAGTGCCAGCAGCACTCAGACAACTTAGAGAAGCCAAAATCTTCAGCAAACTGGACCTCCAAAGTGTATACAACTTGGTCTGAATCAGGGAGGCAGATGGCCAGTAGGAGTATTTGGACATGCCATATTGGCTTTCATCAGGACCTGCGGTCTTTCACAACTTCATCAATGATGTTCCACAGGAGATGCTGGCTGTTTACAGGCAAACTTCTGATTATTTGAGATTTTCATCAGGTTGATTCCAGCAAGTAATTGGAAGAAATCTAGCACTGTAGAACAAGGAAAGGATCATTTTATTATGAGAAATAATCTGTTCATCATAAGAAAAATGTCACATTTTTATGAGAAAAGCACAAGTTGTTAAAAGAACAGCACAACCTCTCATGCTGATCCACCTCTGTTGAGAGCCCTACCATCACATCTCCGATCAACATACCATGTGAATAACATGATCTCCTGGATGTTTTCAGTAACGTAAATGCCAGTGTGCTACTTCCCAATAAAAGCTACAATAATGCTGCTTCCTGACACCTCTCCTTTGCAGGGCCAAATTTACCCACTGTCACATGCTGAACGAGTAACTATGGAGGAATACATCCGGGATGCACTAGGCCAGGACTACATTTGTCCCTTTGCCTCGCCAGCCTCTGCCAGCTTTTTCTTGGTTTAGAAGAAAGCAGGAGGACTCCAGCCATACATTGATTATATAGGTCTGAAGCAGGTCACTGTGAAGTGCCATTATCCACCAGCCATAGTACCTGCAGCACTCAAACTACACAGAAGCCTTAATCTTCACTAAAGTGGACCTCTGTAGTGCATGCAACTTGGTCCATATCAGGGAGGGAGATGAGTGGAAGATGGCAAGTGGCCACTGTGAGTACTTGGCCATGTCATATGGGCTTTCTTCAGCACCTGCAGTCTTCCAGAACCTCATCAGTAATGTCCTAGAGGACATGATGGGTCATTATCTCATTGCCTACATTAAAAGCATCTTGATCTACTCAAATGTGTAACCCATGTCTGCCAAGTCCAGGAATATTCAGGCAGTACCAGAATGGCCCACTCCTAGCACTGTGTTGCAAAGGTTTCTGGGGATTGCAAACTTCCACCAATGATTCATACAAAACTTTCCACAATTGCTGGAAAACTGACCAGTCTTCTAAACAAGGGACTCAAACACCTTGCATGGAATCCCATGGCCAAGGCAGCCTTTGTGCATCTAAAAGAGGCCTTCACTACAGCACCCATACTGCAACACCCTGACCTGAATAAGCAGATTACAGTGGAGGTAGACACCTCAGAGATGGGGTGGGAGCCATTCTCACTTGATGTTTCAGTTCTAAACTGAAGCTTAATCCAGTGGCTGCCTTTTCCTGGAAGTTGAGTTCTGCCAAGAGAAATGATGGCATTCGCAACTGAGAGCTTCTGGCAGTCAAGCTGGCCCTTGAGGAATGGAGGCGGTGGCTGGGGGGCTCCACATCAGCCTTTGTAATATCCACAGATGATCAGAACATACAATACCCCTAGAAAGCCAAGCGACTTAATATACCACACTCCCTATTGTCTCTCTTCTTCTCATGCCTCAGTTTCTGCTCTGGCCTTTGATTTTAGATTTTGGATGTCACACTGTTCCATCTGCAGCTGCATCTGCCTCAGTCTCTCATTTGTGATACTTGTGTCCCTCAGTCACATAAATTACACATCTGGAGGAAATCCAGAGAGAATTCAGTACATGTTTTTAATTTAAAAGCAACAAATTAAATAAATAAATTGATCATGCAAAGTCACACACACACACACCCACACACTTTTCCCACCTGTGTTTAACATCAAAGAAATGTTCTGTTCCAGAAGTTTTTATCAAAATATTAACTATTCTTTCTTTACATCACAAAAATATTTATCATATAAGTAAAGTAAAATGATAAAACTGTGCAAACTTTGCAAATTCTTCCCTAATCTGTTTGGATTTGGAGAGCTTTTTTATGCAAGTATAAATACCATTAAAGAGAATAAATGGGAGAAGAGATAAACTCTTCTGTGGTCTGAATATAAACCAGGACATTATGCTCTGGACATTTTTCTTATTGCCAGAAACTGCAGCAAAGAAACACACAGCAAAATATTAAGCAACTAAAACGATGAAGGTAATTATGCTGCAAAATTGGAGAACTTGTAGGACCTGCTCGTAGAACTGGAGAATAAAAGCTGTACTTGTTTCTTTGATGTGAGAACCTGTAAACTAAAATTTGTACTTGTTTTGACATGAAAGCATGTAAAATAAAAATCTAATCTGTAACCAATCAAAGGAGCTTAGTGTAGTGCACAAAAAACCCCGGATGGCCGCTAACGAGAGGAAGGACGAGCTCAGATGGTAAGTTTCTTCACACTTTAATGTTAGTGTTAATTAAGTCTTCATTTTCTTATTTGTGTTGCCAGGGGTTTAATAGTAGGGGTTTTAACCTGTGTGAAATCACAGTCTTTCACTATGAACAAATGTATCAGTGTATTATATTGAAGTAGCAGGACTTCAGAATTGCCTTCGTCATGCCGTTGCTGCAGGTTTGTCGGCAGAACATCCATGATTTGAATCTCCCGTTCCACCACGTCTCAGAGTTGCTCTATTGGATTGTGATCTGGAGACTGTGGAGTGGAGGCCATTTGAGTAAAGTGAACTCATTGTCATGTTCAAGAAACCACTTTGAGATGATTTGAGCTTTGTGACATGGTGCATTATCCTGCTGGAAGTAGCCATCAGTAGATGTCTACACTGTGGTCATAAAGTGTTAGACACGGTCAGCAGCAATACTCAGGTAGGCTGTGGGGCTTAAATGGTGCTCAGTTTGTATTAAAGGGGCCTGAAATGTTCCAATAAAATATCCCCACACCATCACACCACCACCACCAGTCTGAACCACTGATACAAGGCATGCTTTCATGTTGTTTATGCCAAATTCTGATGCTACCATCTGAACATCACAGCAGAAATTGAGACTCATCAGACTAGATGTTTTTCAGTCTATTGTCCATATCTATGGTCTATTATCCAATTTCTGTGAGTCTGTGCAAAGCCTAACCCTAACCCTGACCCTTTTTTGTGAACCTAACCCTAACTCTGACCCTTACTCTGATCATTTCTGCTATGCAGTGATTTTATAGAAAAGTTATTTCCGTCTTTATTAAATTATACTTTAATATATTTGATGAGCTGCTTGACCTTTCAGTGATGATCTATGAAACCTATGAAAACTCTAATAAATGAAGACCCTGGTGCATCCCGAAAGACCGATCACATTTCATAGTGTGTATCAAAGAAGTGATCCTCATTTTTATTTAAAAGACTTTATTCTTAACATGCGCTGCATACAGAAGTCATGGATGACAATCAGCCAAATCATGAATAAATACAATTAAAAAAATATTTCTTTGTACAGAATTTACATCATCAACCGTTCTATATTTCAAAACCTGCCGTATGGAAACATGTATTTGTAAAAACAAATTTGCTGTAGTTTGAGAATTACTAAGCTTTAACAGTAGTACTTATACATGTCTGGATTCCCATAAAGCCTTCTGTGTGGTTTATATGCATTTATATGACTGTGAAACAGTAAAACAAGATGGTTTCACTCATACAATCATATTTAGGACCTAATTATCATATCATCATTTTTTTTCATTAAACACTTTTTAGGTTCAACACTACAGTATATTTTATTCATTATTTATTATCAGTTAATTCCAAACTCAAACAGGACGATTAGAAATTAATAGCAGATCGTAAGACAGTACATATTTACATACACTCTTAATTTAGAAACCCTGGTTCTTTAATTCTTTAAGGCGAAAACCTTATAAAAGTCTACAAAAGATTCCAGTGAAAGAGGAAACTCTCAGGGGTCTCAAACTCGATCCACAGAGGGCCGTGTGGTGTGGGTGCAGGCTTTCCTTCCAACCAAGCGGAAGCCACACCTCATTCCACCTGTGTTTAATCAATGAATCTAATCAGTGGATCTTGACTTTCAGTAGTATGTGGCTTCTGCTTGGTTGGAAGGAAAACCTGCAGCCACACCACATGGCCCTTTGTGGATTGAGTTTGAGACCCCTGCTCTAAAACACTGTCCCCCTGTAACCAATCCAGGTTACAGGACCAGTGACCTGATCGGTGATTGGTCATTTAAATGAATGAGCAATAGTATTATTTGTCATTTTGGTGAATTAACAAAAAGTCATTTTGGTGAATCGGGAAAAGTAGGACTGATCAATTTGGTGAATTAGGAGAAGCGGGATTGGTCATTTTACCGCATTAGCACAAGTAGGATTAAGTCTTTTTGGTTAAGTACCAGTAGCAAGATGGGTCATCCTGGTGAATTAGCACATGCACGATGGGTTCGTTTTGTTAATTAGAACAAGCAGGATTTGTCAGCTTCCTGAATGAACAGAAGTAGGATTGGTCAGTTTGGCAAATTTGCAGACGTTGGATTGGTCAGTTTCATGAATTGGCAGTTCCAATTTAACAGATGGAGGCTTCACACACAGAGCTTTCACGCCTCGTAACAACTCGTAACACACACACACACACACACACACACACTTGGGACAGATCTCTCCGTGTGTCCGCACACGCTTGCACAGTCATGACTTTATTAACAGCACTAGCCGCTCCTTCTACCCCCGCGGCGTTCAATACATACAATGCGAACGCTTTTACTGCGGCGTTGACATTTTCACATGCTCGTTAGCCTCTGTAATAAACACTGCAGAGATAACTCGGTGTTCACCAGATGCGATGTATGTATTAGCTTCTGGGAACATGAAGATTAAGGAGGATGAGGAGGTGCGCAATAGCAGAGGTGGAGATGAGGAAAGAGGATGAGAGGATGTGGAGCTGAGGTGGGAGAATAAGGAAGAGATGACGGGAGGATAAAGAGGCAATGAAGAGATGAAGAGAGGATAAAGGGGTGATGGAGGTGGATGAGAAGGTGATGAGAGGATGAGGATACATCATTAATAATACATTCAATTCAATTTTAGAGTTGAAGTAAATGAGGGGAAAGTTATATGTCTCTAGTGATATACAGAGGATCTGTAAGCAAGGTGATAGTCCTCACTATCCAACTTCTTGGCTAACTCTACCCCCGGTGGCCAGACGAAATGGGGGATCAAGGATCAGATGGGGGTCAAGGGTGGGGGGTCCTGGCTGGCTCTCCTGCCCTTCCTGCTCTACAGTATCTGCTCCCAGTACAATAAATCGGACTACAAGTGACTGCTGCACCTTTGTCTTTGTCCACATAATTCTGGGTGCCACTATTCAGCCAGATGAGCTCGGCTCGCTTCATGAATACAGAAATGAAGCCGCTGTGCATGAAGCCTGGTTTCGGCAGCATGTGCGTTTACCTCAGCATGAATTAGCGCAATATTAAAAAAATCTGTCATCAACAGTGTATACATAGACTGCTAGCTAGCAAACTAGCTATGAGCACAAAAGGATACTGTATGCTACTTACTGTATGTTACAAACCAAAATGACAGAGACCAATGTTTGTTGTTTATTAACTGAAGTCTACCATAGTGCCCTAAAGGCTCTATATACAGTAGAGGCCAAAAGTTTGGACACACCTTCTCGTTCAATGCGTTTTCTTTATTTTCATGACTATTTCCATTGTAGATTCTCACTGAAGGCATCAAAACTAGTTCATTCATAATATAATTCATATTTGACATATTGAACAGTTGTCCTATATATATATATATATATATATATGATCAGATATTTCCACACAGCATGTTGCTATCTTGCGAACAGCTTACAGCTTAAGGTTTTCACATTCTAGCATACGTTCATCTAGCTACCGCGTATCCTCCGCGCGACCACGTGGGCCGAACTGCAACTACACACAAACCCTACGTTGTTGTAGCTAGACCGAATATCAGACCGAAGCGCCTTGTTTTCATCGGCTAACTTCTTTTTTTTGTCGAACTTCTCTCTGTAGGACCATTTTATCATTTAGTCTTAGATTTAGATATTGGTTTGAGACTTGTGAAGTGAGCCTTGAGGCTCTGCTTGAATGTAGTGGATGTATTGCAAATCGGTGTGCTGTTCCTTGGGCGGTGTTCCTAATAAAGTGGACGGTGATTTTGGGCGGAAAGGTTCCACACCGGTCAGCCATGAGAGCCCGTCTGGTACGACCATCCGTGGCACGGAGATCGTACTCTTTCTTCATTCTGAGCTTTGATGTTTAACCGTTACATGGACAGGTGTTCCTAATAAATTGGACAGTGAGAGTACGTGGCCCTGCGGAGGAGTTGCTGGATCGATGATGCAGACCGATACATCATCTGTCTGGCTCTCTTTCTCTCCGTTTCTCTCTCTTTTATGCCTGTCCTGGTGTATTTCCGTTTCTTTCTATCTTTGTCTCCGCCTCTCTCTCGCTGTATCCGTCTCTCTTCTTTCTGTCTGTCTGTCTCTCTGCGTCTCTGCTGCCGTGTCTATTTGTCAGTTTTCAGTTTCCTTTCATTCCCTCCTTCCTTGCTACCAATTTCCTTTTTATTTCTCCGCCTTTCCCTCTATCATTCTCCTCTCCGTCTTTGACTTTATTCCTTTCTGTCTGTCTCCGTCTCCTTCTCTCTCTCTATCTCTCTCTTTCCTCCCTGCTTTCCTTCTCAGCTTCACTCTATTTCTGTCTCTTTCTTTTCTTCCTCCCTCTCGTTCCCTCCACCTGTCTCTCCCTCTCCCTCCTCTTCTTTCTTACTGCCATCTGGTACTTTCTCGCCGCCATTTCTTTCTGTTTTCACACCCTTTTCTCCTCTGGATCTTTACGCTCCCTCCGTCTGTCCCTCTGTTCCTCGTTTCCCTCCAACTCTCTCTGTCCATCTCTATATCTTTGCTCTCCCTCTCGTTGTCTCGTTCCCTTATTTTTCTTTCCCCTCCCCATTTCTCCTTTCTTTCCATCTGTCTTCAGTGTTGTAGCCCCACCCCTCTGCATCTCTCCTTTTTCCCTCCTTATTGCTCTCCGTCAGCGTTGCTCTATCTGCCGTCCTTTCCTCCTGTGTGGAAGAATCCATGATCTCTGCATTCTGATAATGGAGCCACACTATCTCTCTCTTTCTCTCTCTCTCTCCTTCTCTCTCTCTCTTTCTCTCTCTCTCTTTCTCTCTTGACCTTACCGGGAGAAAACAGGCCCACGCGAGGACAAAGCTTGTGCTGCTTCCTTTATCTTCCTTTTCACGCTGATTTCCTCAGGAATGGCACTTCTGACAGGCGTGAAAACTTCTGTAAACCTCTCTGTCCTGTCATATCACAGCGCAACACTTCTCTTTCATTCTCTCTCTCTCTCTGCCTCTTCTTTCTCCCTCTGTCTCTATCCTATCATAGCTATACATTCTTTCTCCTTCATTCTCTCTGTCTGCCTCTCTCTCTCTGTGTCTCTCTCTATGTGTCTGTCTCTCTCTCTCTCCTCTCTCTATGTATCTGTCTGTCTCCTCTCTCTCTCTCTATGTGCCTGTCTCTCTCTCTCCTCTCTCTCTATGTGCCTGTCTCTCTCTCTCCTCTCTCTCTATGTGCCTGTCTCTCTCTCTCTTTCTCTCTCTCT
>JAOTRJ010047626.1:0-13745 GCA_028564905.1 Leptodoras praelongus
CTCAGTTCCCAAATGCTTATTGAGTGTTGTTAAAAGGAAAGGTGATGTAACACAGTGGTAAACATGCCCCTGTCCCACCTGTTTTGCAACACGTTTCAGGCATCAAATTCTAAATGAGTGAATATAAAAAAAAACTATTAAGTTTGAACATTAAATGCCTTGTCTTTGTAGTGTATTCAATTGAATGTGTTGAAAAGGATTTGCAAATCATCGCATTCTGTTTTTATTTGTATTACACAGCATCCCAACATATGTTTTACACAACATCCCTACTTTATTGGAATTGGGGTTGTACAAAAAATATATACAGACTTAGAGTTAAATTTACGGGAAACCAATAACACCAGTAAGAGCTTTGACCCAGCAATTTTCAGAGCAAGGCATTCGAAAGTTAATGTAGGATGAACAGCATGGACCCTGCAGGCAGAAAAAACAGCTAGCCCATGACCGGTGGTATGTGGCTTGTCAATATACTGATACTCATGAGGTGTGGCTTCATTCAGTGCCAGATATTCACTTGATTGCAACACAACAGAATGAAGTCAACACTATTGTCCATAATGATATTGGCTATGAGAGTTGCTTTAGTAGTTGTTGTAGTGTGAATTTAATATTTATGCAAAGGGCAGAGTTATGCAAGGCAGACCAGTCAGATATCAGTACTGAGTAGTCCACTGAGCGCAGTGCTTTAGAACTACGGCAACTTAAGGTCCAGACGTGAGGAATGGATCCAGCTTTGGTTGGATCCAACCAGGAATGGAACAACAGGGTGATAATTCAGCATTGGTGTGGTGGATGGAGAGCCATGATGTATGTAATGCAGATGACAAGATATTCCCAAGTTCAAACATATGTGAAACAAGGCAGTGTGAAGTCTGCAGTTCCTGTCATTAATCTGCAGAAGGGCAGTATAGGAGATGATGAATAGGTGACGCGCTTTAAAGTCACAATTGAGTTGATGAGGAGCTTCAGTAATAAACACCAGGAAGCACACAACAGCTTACAGTGACTAGGTGCTGGCTAGTAGAGCTCAACCTGATATACTACTGACACACAGCCAAGTTAAATATACCACATTATCTAACAAGTCATAGAAACAAGAATACATCGTGATAAAACAGTTATATCTACTCATCAAGACGTAAGAAGGAACATAACACCACAACATGTGAGAGAGTGGAGACTTGCTTGAATGAAGAAGGGTTAGTGCCTGGCGGTATGTGAAAAGGGACAGCTTGTGTTAGGCAGGTATAATTGTAAATACAAGACCACCAACACAGCAACAGCAAGCAGACAGCCAGAAGGAAGTTAAAAACAAAACTCAACCCCGGAGCAAAGCGGCAACCAAGAGCGCACAGTATACTTGCAAACCATAAGTCAAAGACTCAACATTAATATAAACATTTTAAGAAAGACAATGTTATTAGTATGCTCATACAATGACATCAATCACACACCTTTCTCTTTGGAGATTTAAGGAATCATTTTCATAGAGTATGTTCACACACAAAAAGGCAGATGAAAATAATATACTGCTTTTTTTTCCAAGGACATGACTAAAGAATAATGTGATGTAAATAGAAAGGAGCTTCCAGTATTTATGTAAAAAGGTGCTACTGACACTTAAACCTTAACATAAATGGTAATGATAATTCCTGAATTTCTGAATACTTGTTTAATGATTAAACTAACTGTCCTCCAGTTAAGACCACCAATGCCACATTCAGTTTTTGGCATGTTCACATTGGTGAAACTTTGTTCTAGATGATGATTCCTCATGTCAGTCAAACTTTGTTTTAAAGTATGTGAGTTTGTCTCTGCTTAACTCTTTTGTATATCTATCTTTGTCTTTAATAACAGCATATCATCCTGGTGTTTTCTTCTGTTTACATAGTTCAGAGATTCTGCCAAACTTTTCTTAAAGTCTACTGTGATGCCAGCTCCCATGATAAGATCTGCTCCTACACAGTGGGCAAGCGATTCAGACTCTGGAGCTGAGAACAGGTCACAGTGAATTACTGGCAGTCAGATGTCAGTTTCTTTAGCATATTCATCTTCAGGCAGGTCAGCCAGTCACTTATATGGATCATAAGGGTAATTTCTATAAGGTTGTTCTCAGTCAGGGTCTTTGTCTTCCTTGTAATGTTCTTCTGTTTTTACCATTTGCACCTTTTCCATTAGGGCAGTTTCAATGATGTATGTTATTAGGCCTCTGACACAGGGAATGATGCAGCAACCTAAGATGATCAAGATGCTGCTAAACACTAACACTGAGGTGATGAGTGAGATTATGATTTCCCTCTGCTGAACCATGAGTCAAAGAGTCCTATCACTGATGTGTCAACACCAGAATTCTCAGCAAATTCATTGGCCAGTGTGATTATCCCAGCGAGAGTTTTTGTAATAGTTCCATGAGGGGCTGTGTTGTTAGGGATCAGGGTGCAGCATGAGCTTCCAATCATGACACACACACCTCCCTTCTCAGCTAACAGCATGTTCAGGGCTAAACGGTTTTCCCAGCTCATTCTGCTCATGGCATCCAGCTTCTCTGTTCAGTGCTTTTGACTGCATCTCTGGTGTAGTTGATAAATCTCTGTTGGTTATAGTAGATATAATTGATCCAGTCTATGTTGTTGTTACCAGTTGGCAATGAAAACAGGGCCAACTCTGATGGTCGACGGCAGTTAGAAAGATCTTGCTAGAACATGTCTTTGACACTGTGCATATTTGCTTTGTACATCTCTTTTCTGGCATACAAGGGTGAAAGGTATGAAAGTAATGCAAAAATGTACCAAGTTCCCCTTAAGAACATAAGGAGATTGAGATAAATGCATATGAATTCGTCTTAGTGGTGTCAAATAAAATCTGTGCAAAAATTTCCAATGTATCATTTGATGGTTGGGATTTCTCAAAGACTGATAACTTCCCATGCACATTCTTCAAAAAATTCTGTATCCTCTAAGACCAGGTCTTTAGACCAGACTGCAAACAGCCTGAGCCATTTATAAGAGGCTTTAAGTAAAAAAGTATAAATATTTGAGGCAGAGCAAGGTTGATTATTAGGGTAGACCACTTTAAGCATTGGATGAAGTGGTCATTTATGATTAAAGGAGTCTCTGTGTGACCAGAGGACTGATTTAAGTTGCAGATATCTAAAGAAGGAGGAGCCAGGCAGATCAAATTGTTCGCTATTATCTTGGAAAGATTTTAACCCATTTTCGTCACAAATATTCCCCAGTGTAGGGACTCCTCTGCACTTCCATTGGGGACACTGGAATGGAGCATTGCCTATCAACAAATTATGATTATGGAAGAGTGGAGAGCGCTCGTGCCATTTCACATATGAATTTGATTGCCTAACAACTGTTCGCCAAGTTAGTATAACATGAGAAATTATAGGACCAAAATATAGTTTACAATATCTGGTTGGCACTTCACAAAATATAAGATCTTATAATTTATATGGGGTAACAAGGGCCTCTTCTAATGAGTGCCAAGAGCTCTGAGCATGTGGGTTCAACCGCATTGATACAGGCTTTAAAGTAAAGGTTTGAGCATATTTTTTTTTAAATCTGGAAATGCAAGGCCCCCATCTAATTTACGCCTCTGCACTGTGGACAGCTGAGGTCTTTTTCCATTCCAAATATATGTAGATGATAACTTAGATAGTGTCTCCCAATAGTTAACAGGTGCAGGTAAAGGTATCATATAATTAAAGAAATTCGGTCTTGGTAAAATATTCCTTTTTAACACCGCAATCCTGGCATGAAACGAAGAAGGCATGTGAGCCCAACTGATTATATCTATTTTAATTTGTGTTGTGTTTTTAAGAATTATTTTATTTAAAGATGAATATATATCAACTCCCAAATACCTAAAGTGGTCCACCACAGGAATTTGAGCTGATAACGCACTTAGTTCTAGGTGAAAGTTTAAGGGAAGTGAAGATTTATCCCAATTTATTTTTTGGCTTGAAATTTTCCCAAAGTTATTAAAAAGATTATGCAAAAATGGAATTATACTGTATATATTGGCTTATCCAAAAATAATAAAATATCATCTGCATACAAGTAAATATGACGATGAGTATCTTTTACTTTAATAGGTAAACTGGGTGTCAGTTTGCGTACTGCTTGGGCAAGGGGTTCTAGCGAGATAGTGAAGAGGAAGGCAGACAAAGGACATCCTTGACATGTGCCTCATCCTAGAGGGAAAGACGATGAGCATCCATTACCTGTAAGAACCATTGCTGATGGGTTCAAATATAATATTTTAATAATGGAAATAAAACGAAACACCAAAGCCAAATTGTTCCAGAACTGACCACAAGAATTGTGACTGGTGGATGCTTGGTTGTGAGCGGTTCAATCATGCAGTTGAACCCAGCAGGGCTGTTCCTAGGGTTGGGTGGGAATGGCACTGGGATCAAAGTCGGCTTGGCTGATGCACATGTATAATAGTTAGTTTGATCCAGCGTTTTGTGTATCTCACCCAGTCTAGCCACTTGTTTGTGTCTGCATAGCCTGTCTCAACAGCAATCAGCTCTTGCAGTGTTTCAGCTAGCACTGCTGCAATTTCTTGTGCTTGTTTTGTTCTTTTGTGCCACATTGTTCCTTGAGGCGACCGCTTGAGTCATCTAAGACTCTTTGTATATCTTGAGTTTGAACGTCACTAATGTCTGTTCCTGGTTCATCTATTCCCAAAGTCCAAATCCCACTATCAGATTTCTGGACTCATTTTATGGAAACGGTGACCTTCAGGCATCCATTTTTCTCATATCCTCAAGTTCCTAAATAAGGGCTGACAAAGTGTCAAAGTGATGGAATACCTGTCAGAATATCCAATGTGTTTCAATGTCCCCCTCATTCTGAATCTACAATGACGCTATGCCATGATCTGCACGGATGTATGCATAGGTACTTTCCACAAACAACCAGAGCTCTAACTTGCCAACCTGGAATTTCCCTATTTTATCTATCATGATTTTAATTGACACATCACAGCCTTCTTTGACTGACACTATGTGTGGTGTTCCCCACACTTGAGCTACTACTATCAGCAAAATAGTCACACTCCATTTGGGTAACACGTTTGACAGTGGTTCTTATGAGCTACATGCAAAAGGCTTGAATTGGCGACCAAAATCTAGGCATATGTTATTGATTTCTCTTTCTTCTTTTGGGTGAGCCTTTGCTTTTCTTGATGTTTGTTGGTGCTCAGAGTGCGGGTACACCCAATCTGCACTGTCCCACCTCACCGAGTCTCTGGAACACCCAGGTCTGCTCTCACTTTGTGTCTAACCTACAACAGCTGGTTTGCACAAGGGTGTTGGCACAGATTGAAATGCGATACCTGATGTCCTTGTAGAGTCTCAGCTGGATATTTAGTTAATGCACCTGAAAGTCACTCACAAATTGTACGTGTATTCCTTCGGATGTGTCTATGTTCAAGTGTTGTCTGACAATATATTTTGGATTCTGGCAGAGGATGTATCATGCAATGTTCACAGGTGTTGGACTCATACCAATTAACTCTTTCTTGTGCCTGCAGGCTCCATTACCTCTTCTTCTCTTATCAGATACAACTTTCCTGGGGATAACACTTTTGGATGTCTCGTTTGTAGAAACTGTTCTGTGATGCAGTGTTGGCACAGGTTGACATCTGTCAGCAGTTTTGTTCTCTGTTGTCTCCTATTTGCCTTTAGGTGGTTCTGGAACACTAGGTGGAATTGGCCCTCTCTGTCACTTTAACTGCTGTCTGTGTTGTGAGGATCACCTGCAATGGTCCCAACCACCTCTTAGTATTACAGTTTTTGCTCCTGAAGTCTCTGATGACTATCCAATCACCAGGTTCTAGGCCATGCAACTTGGTGTTGGTTGGTTCAGGTAGGGCATCCTTCACTTGCCTGTGAACTTGAGACAACACAGAGGACAGGTTTAAATAATAACTCAACATTTCCCTCTTGCATTGTCCATGAGTGGGGTTCTCTGGGGTCCAATATCTTTGATCAGGGGCCTGCGGAATAGTATCTTGAATGGGCTCAGGTTGGCTATTACTCTGGTTCTCCTGTGCAGCAGTGGGTAGGGCTGGTAGGGCTTTAACCCATGGTAAACCAGTCTGCAAAGCATTTGGCCAATTTGTTTTTTAATGTGCTATTTTCAAGCTCCACTGTTCCACCACTAGCCAGATGGTAGGCACAGTGTTGTTTTAGATCAATTCCTAAATACTTACTGACCTGCTGTAATGCTTTGTTAACAAATTGGGTTCAATTAACTCTGCCAATCCTCTCAGGAATTCCCCATCTTGGAATTATGTCAGTTATTAGTGCTTTTGCTACTGCACTTGCATTTTGCTTAGAGGGATAAAAACTTCAATCCATTTTGAAAACATGTGTACAATGACCAGACAGAATGGCAAATGTTAAAATGATTGATCTGTAGGTAGATGGGCACTCTTAAGAGTTTTAACATTATTTGTGGTACAGATCATGCAATGTTTACAAAATGTTTGGGAGTAAATTGTAAAGCCCTTAGTGTACCATTGTCTAGAGATACTATTGAACATACCCCCTTCTGACACATGGTCTTGACCAGGATCAGATCACGTCTTGTGAAGTTCATATAGCAACTGCTTTTGGGAGTAAGATTGTGTCCAGGAGTTCAGCTATGAGGTTGTGGTGTGTAATGGGTTTGCCTGATGGGGTGAGAAATCCCCTATTTTACTAATTGTGTACTACACCAAATGCATATCTTGTAAATGCATGTCAGTAAAGATGTTAACTGTTTTGCCTGTATAAAGTTTACTTGCATCAGTGTCGCGTTTTGAGTCACTACTATTAACCCATGCAATTTTTACGCATGTCTGTACACAGATCTGTCTACAAACAGTTCCATGTCTGGATTTTGCAGTCGAGTTTCCTTCAGGTCTGGCTTAGGAGAGCAAATTTTAACAACAAACACTAAGACAATTATGTGGTTCACCATCAGACTCTGTTGAAAGAAGAGTGGCAGGGTTAAGTGCAGTGCATCTTTTCAGCATCACATTAGGCATTTCAAGCAATACAATATTATATCTTAATGATCTGGCTGCCGTCTGAGCAGTTTCTGTTCTAGTAGTAACTGAGACACAGCATGTGGTACCAACAGGGTCAGATTACTGTAACCCACTAAATCTCTTGATGCATTCACAGCTTTTTTGGCTGTGGCCACATCGCACAAACATATTGGAAGACCTGCTGCTACTGGATCCAGTTTAGCAGAAAAATAGGCTACTGGTCTTAGCTTACCCCCATGAACTTTCCTGTAACACTGAGGACATTCATCCCTCTTTTTCATCAACTGTTTGCACAAAGGGTCTGTTTGGGTCAGAAATTCCTAATGTTGGGGTTTTCATCAGAACTTCACTTCCTGTTGAACAAACTGAAGTTTAAATAGACTTGTTATATGCCCTTCTTGGGCTGGGTGGCACAAAAATGCCAGGGTATAGTTTTCGCATTGTTCTTTGGTGGGTGCCTCTAATAAGCCATCATCCACATAAATCATCGTGATCATATGATGTGAGAGAAAACAAACCAAAATTAGCTGTCTTTGTGAACTGGCACTGAAAAATGCATTTGCAAGGTCTACTACTACTGAAAACAAGGTGGGATTTGTGACAAAATGGTGTACGGGTTTGGAACATTTGGTGCTCTGCAAGCCACAGCATCATTTACTGCTTTTAGATCTTGTACAAAGCTCCATTCCTCAGGTTTCCCCTGAGCTTTTATCTTTTTTACACTAGAAATGGGAGTGCGCATGGGCGCGTAATCACATGACACAATTACACCAATTTTTAACAATAATTCAAACACTGCCATGATTCCAGCAATGGCTTCAGGTTTCAGTGGATATTGCACTCTACATGGCCTAAAATCTGATTTTGGGGTGATTTGAACAGGTTGACAGTTTATCAGACCCACATCATGTTTACCTGATGCCCTTTGGGACACTCTTCAAATGCTGATCATCCACCAATATATTTGGGCACTGCCAGCTCGACTCCACTTTGGTTTCATAACGGACTTAATCTCTTGTCTCAGACTGAGAGATCCAATTCAACCCCATGCAAAAAGCAGGCATATTATTTACAAGCACCAAGGTGTCAGTTTTTCTGCCTGTCACAACAATCCACTAACCTTGACATCCAAATTTTCCCATTTATCAGAACACTGTTTAGACACTGACACATGAGGCACATAGTTTTTTACATTAAAAAGTGTGACCATCTCCACTACAGCACTTCTGTTCTCATCCCAAAATATTCCCTTTAACAACAGTTTGTCCAGTTCCTCTATCTGTTTAAACCACTCATAACCATCACAAACTCTTCCCCAGGTCCTCCCTCATTTATGTGTGCTGTGCAGTGTAGATTTTATGGGTGCATGTACTACATTTTGTGTTAGTGGTTTTAGTAAGCAAGTGAGCAAGTTTTATGAGCTTCAGATTTACTGCATTCATGTTTTGGGCACAGAGTCACCATTCATAGGCAATATAGATCCAGTGCCATACATTACCCCTTGAAAGAGCCTGGAGTGATTAATTTGAATTTGCAACCCATCAGGTTCACTAACCAGAATAATACCCAATTTACACATAAGGCTGCACCCCATTTGATTAATTGGACAGCGATCTGACAGCAAAAAGGAAAATTTGAAAGGTTCATAGCCTTTCATTTCACTCAGGAACTGAATACTGTTCCGAGACCATAATTCTGGACGCCCCAAATGAATACACAAATCTTCCACTTTTTTTTGGAATTACCTCAAATTCACTCGTCCTAATAACTGAAATTCCTGTTCCTGAATCAACCAAAATTGCATCACAATACCATAGACACTTATTGTCATCATTTTGGTAAAATATGGTTCAGAATATTTAGCATAAGTATCTTTGGGAAAGTACTTTTTTTCTAGATGTGTCATGGCTGTCTTCATCATAGTAAATATATCATCAGGTTTAGGTGTTAGCTGAAGCATGTTTTCGTTGCAAAGCATGAAAGAATATGACTCACCAGACCCCTTTTGGGGTCTCCAGTCCGATCCTCCCCCTTTCAATCTCTTCCTATGTTCTATTGATTTTGTTGACAGTCCTTGGCCCAATGCCCCTCCTTTTTGCAGGTGAGACACTTGTTCAAGTCCATCGGCCCCCGGTGGCATCTACCTCGGCCTCTGCCCCATCCTCTCTCTTGACCCCTTCCTCTCTGTGCTGGGGTTGAAACAATTTGCAGTAGAGTAAGTTGAGCTTTGTGTGCTTCATCAGCTCTAGCTTAAGCCTTCCTCTTTTGGTCTTGGTTAATGAGTTTCTCAGAATGCAGTGTGTGATGTCCCATGTGATTCGTGTCCTTTTCAACCCTTGGGCTATTTCAGGTTTCAGTCCATTCAAAAAGCTCATAGGCAGTGATTGGTGATTCTTTTGGCAGCATGTGTCTCAGCTCATTGAGGCCACTGTGAGCATTGTGTGATTGTGAGTACTGTGTGATACTTTCATCTTCGTTGTTTGCACATTGAAATCTTTGTTATGTCTATTTTGACTGGAAAGACAGCTTTGATTGAGTTCTCTAGGGTGGTGAGCATGACACGGTATGTGTTGTTGGCAGTATCTGACCAGTCAGCGTGTTTCAGCACAACCCTATTCTCAGGCCACACCGTTCTGATGTGGGAAACATCTATGCCAAGTCTTGGCCCTTAGACGTGTCTCAATTTGTGTGCTGTGGGGTAGAACTCCTCACAAAATCTGTGAAGCTCAGTTGAAAACTTTGTGTTTTCACTGTGCTCAGGTTTCCTCACCATTGATGCATGGCAGTTCAGATCACACGGGCCAGTGGCTGACTCTTCATAGGTGGGTGGCAGCACTTAGTGCTCAGGTTGATGTTTTGTATGCGCTGCATTCTGGGGTTGAGGATACAGATAGGGATATCCATCCAGTTCTTAATCTGGAACAGACTTTCACATTTAGTGTGACATTTGCCTTATGGTTTTTGTGCAAATGTTTTAGCTTCTTGAGCCCACATTTTAAAACCAACCCAACTTACATTTTCCTTTACATTACTTTCCCCTTTTCTTTTTCAGGTAATGTATCTTTTAGAATTTCTAACTGTGCCTTAATAAAACTTCCCTTTTTGGGGAATACATACTCTTTTAGCCAAAATTAAAATTGTGTCACTGATTCTACACCATAATTTACAAACATGAACCATACATTTGGTTCATTACATGACCAAATGAAATGGGAAATTTTTCTCTGTTTTGCTTTTACTGTTACCCGTAATTATGTTCTGTGTCAACATTCTAAATGTATAATTGTACATTGTGAATCACCTAAAGACATAAACACAATCTCTATATGACTGTGTTTATTCTTTTTACCCTGTGACTTGATTTTGTCCCCAGGGGATCTCTCTAACGCAGGTACGTAATCTCCTTGGCATATTTTTCCTAAATACTGCTAAACTGAATCAGTTTCTCTCTGAACACTGTGTTGGACAAAGTGTTCTACTGAAACTTGCTGGTCCCAGACCATCAACAAAGTCCAAAACAAAATCAAAATTTTGTTGCTTTGTGACTTCACAATGCACAAAAAATTAAGAAATTAATTTCTTAATGAAATGAATAATGAATGATGGTTGTACCTCAGTGTTGAGGTGACAGCTGAACTCCATTCCTGCAATGCAAAATGCCAGTTTAGCATTTCAGACGAAGTAACCATCTCCAAGATACTGGTGCCATACATTGGGGTCCCATCTGGGGTGTCAAGTTTTGTCGTGGAAATTCTGTTTGAGACCAAAAGTTTGACACAGACACAACTTTGATAGCAGCAAGAGCAAAAGTTTATTTTCACCCTGCAGGGGACTCGCCCTCTGTCACTCAAAAGAGAGAATGCATCACCTTCTGAAATGCAAGAGAGAAAGAGCCCTTTCTTTCTTATGCCATTTATAACTCCTATTCTCTTCCCTGCCACCCATGTTCACCGTAAACATTCTAGACTTGAGGAAGAGAAACTGCACTTTTAAGCAGTGGAAGTTATCCCATACCAGGATGTCTGGTTTCTTCACCTACACAGGCAGGTGAAAGACACAAGAAAGTTCAGTTCAGAAAATTCAGTAGCACAAAAAGTGATGAAGTGATTTTGTAACACAGCTTTTATATAAATATTTAAAAAGGCAATATTTCACTTTTTGGCAATGTTGGGGTAACTTTAGGAAAAGTCATCAAGTTTCTCTTCCAAGTTGAAAAAAGATCATTTATGAGGTTTTCTTTACTGGCAAACATAGTTGTGGGCCATTTTTGACCCTTAAGACAACACAAGGGTTAAATTCCTTTTACTGAGTGCTCTTATTGCCCTTATGCATTACCTATGATTCTCAGTGGATATGAGACATGGATTTTTTTATGGGGAGGAAACTGTTTACAGTGAATATATCAGAGTTAGGCCTGACATGTGTGCTAAATTCCTCCCGAACTTCTTGCAGCTGTTTGTCACTGCTCTAAGCAGGCACAAATAAAAACAACAAGCCTCAGAGCAGGACAATTTACTCCTTTAGCAAACAGAGCCAGAATATGCCAGCCCCTCTGGAGGAAACTTAGATGGATAGCTGTATTGAATCATTTTCCCCTCTTTTTTGTTCTCATTTCTTTAGTTTCATATTCCCCCTTTTTCTAGTCCCTGCACACTGTTACTGTGTGCATCTAGTGGCATGAGATATGTAGCTTAATGACAGATCAAATGTAATTGTGCAAGAGAAACTGATGTTCCCTCTAGTGTGCGCTTAAAATTGAGGTTTAGGTATGAATTTCAGAGAGATGTAAATGGGATAGATAAGGTACAAGGTATAAGAAGGTACAAACTAAGTAAGGAAATGAGCATAAGAATGCATGAGTAAAAGAAGGGAGACAGAGAAAAGGGTCATGGAAGGAAGGAAAAGGTTTTAAATTACCTGGTTATTAGAAAATGAAATAGAAAAATATCCTCAGTGATGAGGAGTAATGAATAATATGCTACCAGTTACAAGAGCCTATATTTAAAGTGAGAAGGGACATACCAGTAAATGCCAGAAAGCTTGTTTTTGGCTTTAGCGTTTACATCCCAAAAAATCAAAGACACAAGAGCTAATTTAGGTCCAGCTCTCCACAGATCTTATTGAGTTTGACTCTCTTAAGGCCTGGATCTGGACATAAGCACTGCTCTTGCAACTTCAGCAGTGCTGCAATCAGGTAAAAGTCATATGGAATAAGAACAGTAGTGACCCTAATGAATGTTGAGGAATAAGGGAAAGCAGGCCATAATGAGTGAGTCCATTGCTGACACATTGCTGAATGCAGCAGTGGCTGTAGGACAGGGTTTAAACAATAGATATACATACTACAGACATGTAGCAGTTTTCCACTGCATACTACAACAAAATAAAGGAACAAAAGTTGCCAGACAAGCTATACTATAAATAAGCATTATACTGTATTCCAGATAAGCAAAAAAATGGTCAAACATAATATAATTGTGTTTAGTGATCACTCTCTAATCCTTAAACCACACCAACAGTACATGGTAAAAATAATGGATTTATATTATTCTACTTAACAACTTAAATATCTTTTCATAAAAAATCTAAACTGACCTTACAATTAAATCTGACTCACTTAATGCCTCTACTTAAAAAAAACTTTTTTCTGCAGCCTGTAAAATTATTTATTTATTATTATTTATTTATTATTTATTTATTGTTTATTTAGACCTCTCTAATATTTTAAGATGCATATGAATAATAGTTTGAGTTAATTCTACTGCTGCTACGATTACTACTTCTACTGCCACAGTGAAAATCTATAGAAGGTTGATTTAGTACTAGTTGTATGTCACATAAATTTAAAATCACTATATCAAGAACAGTTTTTTAGTCAACTTCGAACTGACATCTCAGGTTTTAGGTATAACTGCACATTTAAAATCAGTGGCTAAATGAGGAGTATGTTTTCTGCATTCACAGTGTAGACAGGTCTGTGATTGGTGGCACCCTAAATAGTCATGATCAATGCTACATTGTTTTAAGACTTAACACTATATACTGAAAATCACAACAAAATTTTAGTTATAATTATTAAATTATAGTACTAGTAACTAGTAAATTGTACCTCAGAAAAACAAACCATTTGACCAATGTAAAAAGATTTTTTAGTAGACTGTCCTACTTCCAAGAAACTCAGAGCTTTTATGTGTGTATATTGAAAACTGGCTAACCAGCTAAGTAGAAAAAAAATCTTCTTCACCCAGACTCATATTTTTCAGCACACACTAACCAAACAGCAAACATGAGTTAAGCACCAAATAAAACAACTGGATATTTTCAATAGGAGACAGCTCTGAAGGCAGGCCAGCACATACACTCTATGTCAACGAAGCCAAACTGTCGTAACTCATGTAAAATGAGGCCTGGCTTTGTCCTGGGAAAAGACATCATCTTGACCATAGCAAATACAGGGGTTGGACAATGAAACTGAAACACCTGTAATTTTAGACCACAATAATTTATAAGTATGGTGTAGGGCCTCCTTCTGTGGCCAATACAGCATCAATTTGTCTTGGGAATGACATATACAAGTCCTGCACAGTGGTCAGAGGAATTTTAAGCCACTGTGTTCTTACCCTGCTAATTGAACCTTCACACTCTGCTGTTACTGGTGCAATGTGCAATTAATGAAGATTGGCCACCAGGCT
>JAOTRJ010049210.1:0-13688 GCA_028564905.1 Leptodoras praelongus
CGGCTGGGCACCGGCTCCCCCGTGACCCCGTAACTGGGAATAAGCGGTACAGAAAATGACTGACTGACTGACTGTTTAGGCCAAAAGTCTCAGCAAAAGTACAGATTGCTAGCCATAAAAGAAAACTTGTGCCAAAGCACATTTGAAGTGAGAAGTTGCTTATCACAGGTATTTTTCCCCCCCAAGAGCAACAGGTGTTCTAGACCAGACTACACAAACACCAATCAGTCTACAGTCTACCGGACTGTTCAGGGTTCAGGTTCTAACACATGTCCTTGGAGTTTGACCTGATGGAGGGATATACAAGATCATATAAAGTCACTTTGTCTCCGAATGCATTATGCTTCACAATGTAACTCAAAAGCTTGTGTTGTTTTCCTGTCATTTTGAGTACTATGTATACAGTTACACAGTTTGTAGGTTGTTGTCAGTGTGAGCTGGAGTATGAAATGAAAATTCCTTGTGTCATGTTCATTTTACATAGGCCCACTTAAACAAGCCTTTCATCACCATTTCATCACAGCCTATTTAAAGAAACACTGTGACTGTACCAGATTACCTCAGTGACCTCCCTCTGGCTCTCTGATTATAACACACACACCACAATGTACAGCATTATAGGCTCTAGCAACATACAGAAAGAAAAGCAGGAAACTGAACTCTATCCACATTAGGGTTTGAACCATACAAGATACACAAAGACAATATAACTTTAAAGATTCAGTCATTATTAGACATCAGGAAGTTATTTAAGTGTCTCACTGATGTAAAGGACACTTCCACGAGTTGCAAAAGCCTACATTATTCTGACCACTAGGGGCCACTAGTGAGAGCCACCACTGTACAACCCAGCTGGCTGGGAGCTTCTGACCATACCTAGAATATTTTAATACTTATTTTAATAATCAAGTGGATCACCTGTACGAGTTCTGTGTGAATTAACGCGGCACACAGGCAGTCAGCAGGTAAGAACGTTTACAAAAAGGTTCAAAACGCCAGTAATGGGGAACAAGTCACAACAGCAGCAAAGAGATACGTATACTTTAAGCAAACGTCAAAATAAAAGTTCGACCAAACGCATATGATTACTAGAAAGCTGAATCAGTTTAGATCTTCAGAACAGGTTCAACTTTCTGGGAATTACTTTTAATGACCTTGAGCATGAATCAAGCCAATGCACATTTTCATACCCAGTAACAGGTTCTTTCGCACTGGATCAGGGTTTGAGTTACCAACCAAGATCTCAAAAACCAACATCTCACAAGGAGATTCCCTTCATAACGTATCCCCCGATATCTAACAATTCTGGCTTCTCAAACGTTTTGGAAACGTTTGTTTTTGGTTCTTCAAACTAATCTTTCCAGATCATTTGGTTTTCCCGGAAAGCTTCCTTTACGGAAATACATCATTCGTATGTCATTACATGTTATTGTTCCTCAAACCTTCTCTAAACTTCCTGGAAGTTTGCGTTAAGCCAATGCCATGAGAGTGCTCTGGTAAGCCTTAAGTTATCTTGCACTAACCCAGGGTGCTTCAGAGGGTGCTTTGTATCCTAATGCAAGGGATTGTTCTCCGAAACTTCCCATTATGTAGCTCATAGTTTAGGAAATCATCTACACCTTCTCATTCATGCAGTGACGCAGTCAATCAGCAGCAGTGCAGAAGGAGGATGAATGGTGTTCATGGTGGTTCTGGCCCAGCACAGTGCTCAGGCACTTTAATCAACTGTATTTAAGCCATGGTCATGGGTATTTAAGTCATGGTCCAAACCTGAAGGATTAAACAGACAGCTAAACAGATGTCTGATTAGGGATTATTCATAAAAAAAGCCAACCAGAAAGAAGAAATGATCAATTCATGATTTTATTTTGCTGTATAGTTAATGCTGACATCGCCACAGAAGTACGTAAAACTCGATCAGATGCTTAGTGTGAGAATCTGTAATGTTACAGTTCTTTTTTTTTTCCGAGTACAATTTGTTTAGGATAAGCAATGACTAGTTATTGTGTGCATAAGCCTGATCCTGTTTAGTTTTGTTTACAGCAGGCTACAATGTGCATTAATATTAGACTGAAATTGTGCATTTATTTAAAAAAAAAAAAAAAAAAGCTAATCATTTACTGAAACGCATGCGCATAGTCCATATCGCAACTGTACTGATTTCAAAAAGACCGAACTAAAGATCTGGTCTAGGAGAAGACCAGAAAGGTAGGAGATATGCAAAGAGAAATCAGACATCACCAAAGCTTTAACATAACTTTGGAAGGCTCTGTGCTGTTCCTGTGCTCATGTCCTCAAGCAGTCTGAAACTGTACAAACACCGAATCGTAAAGGAAGGCAACACATACAGACTGATTACATACATGCACCCCTTTTTAGTGCAGTGCTGGAAGGGTTAGACTTCAGAAACAAGATCACCTCCTGATGCAGTCAACCAGCTACAGATCTATAAAGCGTCCACACAAGCTTGACCCTGGAGAACACTTTCAGAAAATCTGTGCGCGCCATCAGTTTCAGGCTGCTTAAGGACAGTTAACAAAGGAATGGCTTCATCCTTCAAAGGAGAGGGCAGTTAAAAAGCCAATAGTCGATAAGAAGATTGCATCTATTTCGTCACTGAATATGGGCCTGTGGAAATGGGCTGGCTTTAAAATTGGGCTACATGAGTGGCATAGCTGAGCTCTCAATATGAGAAAGCCGTCACACCGAGCTTTTTTTTTTCTATAATATTGTTCTTCTTAAAACACACTGTCGTTTTGATATTGTCCTTTTCCAAGCGGTTCTCTTAGTTTTGTCCACAAAAAGAGAATGGAGCAGGTCGGAGGAATCCGGTCGTTAGGTCGCTGCATCCTTCCTCCTAATCCACAGTGCAGCAGATCAGTCCTTGGGTGTGGATTCAGTCTTTCTCTGGCACCAACTTCAACACTTTGCCAATAGCAATTGTTTTTCCTGCAAAGAGAAATAACACATTTACATTTAAGGCATTTAGCAGACGCCTTTATCCAGTGTGACTTACAAAAGTGCTTTGACGTCACCATCAACTAATATATTCTGTTACTAGCTCAGATGTCTATTAACAATACAATCAGGTATGGCAAAGCTTTTTTCTTTTTTTAAATGAAAGGGATACCTACAAGTGACGCATCCGTGTACAACTTCATTCACCACACATTCAGTTTATCAAGACTTCCAAAAGCAATTAAGCCAATATTTCTGGCCATCTCACCCAGTGTGTACAGAGTACAGACTCAAATGATTTACTGATCCAAGTTACCAGATCTTACCCTCATCCCTCAAAGTGAAACGACCCATCTGCGGGAAGTCTTTGAACGTTTCTAAGCAGATCGTTCCTGCCGTTCTGAGACGGGCAATGCACACTTGGTCTTGTTTGACAAAGCGGGGACGTGTCTTGCTCTTCTCTCCTGTCTTCTTGTCCACCAAACAGATTAACGCCTTTAAACAGAAGCATTTAGTCAACACAAAATAAATCGAGAAAAGCATTTCGTACATGCAACGAGGAGAAAGCCACCAGTTCCTTACTGTTATCTGCACTTCCTCTATGCAGGTATGGATGTGCAGGACTGCATTGTAACCTGGACATATAATGGATTTGTGTTCAATAATGACAATCTGTAAAACAACAACAAAAAAAATCCAATAAGGACAGGGGATGAGGCAAAAACACAGGAAGCTGCTTGTACAGCAAGCAACTACAATCAGTGCTCTACCTGGGCGTCAAACGTGCGCCCTGAGTGGCAGAGGTTCTCTGCATTGCATAAGATGAAGCCAGGGAGAATCTCCTCTTCTTCAATGCCTTTGAGACGTAGCTTCAGGTTTTCTCCAGGCCCTGCGTCATCCGTCTCTACATCATCGGACAGTAGGCTCAGCACCTCCACAGTGTGCTGGAAAACACAGCAGTCTTGAAAAACAGTCTTGATTTAGAATTGAAATTCAGTGTTGAGGTGTGTGATATAATCTTACCCTATTTGGCATCATGATAAGCTGTTGTGCTTTGCTAATAGTCCCTGATTCCAGTTTGCCAAGAACCACAGTGCCCATGTCCTGCACAGAAAAGCAAGTCTGTGATGTGATGTCTGATTGTAAAGGCTAATTATTTACCATAATGTGAAATGCAGTTCACACTCATCCTTATAACATCTCTGGCTTAGAGTGTAGTGATTTTACATACTCTAGTTATGAACATCCCAAATTCCCTACACAGGGTACACCCTACCTAGCACTCTCGAGCTTTAATGTAGACCAACCGTTGAGATTCAGTCAGAAAAAAGGCACAACTCTTATACAAACTACCCATTTTCATATTTGACAGATCTTGCATGAAAATGCTTTTTATTTATGCCACTGTCTCGTGCTTACTAGTCCACTATACTAAACATATAACCCCCAGAGTAACTCCTCTTACTTTCACAGGTAGGTTTATGTGATGAGAATGTGATTCAGACAAGATATAGAGTGCTAATAACTACAGGACAGCTATCAGAATCAATTTCACTGTTGTGTACTGTTAAAATGTTTAGAGTGTTTACACCATAATTGATCCCATGATCTACTTTCAGTTGTGTACTGTAGATCTACTAAAACCTGCTGGTTGGTCTGCATATTATTCAAGGTTCCTTATATGTCACATGTGCAGTTTTAACTAATACAAAGTACAGTAAAATGTAAAGTGACTTCTCCGTAGACTGAGCAGGTAGCAGGTATTGACAGAATACTACATTTTCATTTTGATGAACAGTCTCAATAATGGGTACACTACAAATAAGTACTAAATATAAAAATACGTCCTTACCCTGTACTTATCAACAATGGGCAATCTGATGGGACCGTCACTTGATCGGTTGAAGTTTGGCAAGCTGTCCAGATGTGGAATAAATGGTAACCCCCTAAAATGGAAAGAAAGATCATACATTGGAACTTGAGTCATTTGCTAAAATTCACAGTAATCATCACTACTGTGCATGAACCTACCCTACAGTCTGTCAACACTGCTGTGAGGAGAAAGTTTACTATACAGTACAGAGGAATAGAAAAATGTTCTTATAAAATGGACAAGAGCGGCATCACTAGGAATGGATCCCACATCAATTCCAAATAGACAGCGCCTTGGCTGGAGTGCAAATGAATTTGCTTACTGTGCCACGATGCAAGTGATATGAGCCTCACTTACGTGTACCAGGGACACATATCAGAAGGTTCCTTTAAGTTGGCTCCTGTCAGTCCCGAGCAGGGCATGAAGTGGATGTCTTTCTTTGGATTAAAGCCCACCTTCTTTAAAAATGGCACTAATTTCTCTTTACACTCCTCATATCTGTAGTGAAAAGATGTTTTAGTACAATGTCTCGTGACGGCTATGCCACTTGTTTCACTGTTGACAAGAAAACAGTGTGTGTTTACCTATCCAGGCTCCAGTTTACTGTGGGATCGTCCATTTTGTTGATGAGGACTATCAGGTGTTTGACTCCAGCTGTTTTGGCCAGCATAGCGTGCTCACGGGTCTGACCACCCTTTTCAAAGCCTGTCTCAAACTCACCCTTCCTGGCAGAGATAACCTGGCAAGACAGGATAAAATAATCCCATTCAAAATAAGACTGAAAACAAGGATGAAGGAAAAAACACACAGATGATGTGATAACCTTTACAGAAATTGTGTAGCTGACAATAAATCAATAGGATGCTGCAACAAAAGTGAGCAAATTGAGCATTCCTGACATTTTACTGAAAGAAGATCAAGACCTAACATTCAGCAAACGAGCAGAGATTCAGTCTTTGAACCACAAGCATGATGTTTCACCTCCCACACAACAGCAGAAGTACATTACCAAGCTCTTGGCAGTGAAATATCGAGGACAGTAAAAAAAAAAAAAACTAACCAGCACTGCCAAGTCAGCCTGTGAGGCTCCACCAATCATGTTGGGCACAAAGCTTTTATGGCCTGGGGCATCCAGAATAGTAAAGTGCTTTTTCTCAGTTTCGAAATAAGCTCTTCCTACTTCTACTGTTTTTCCCTTGTCTCGCTCTTCCTGGTTTGTGTCTAAAGCCCAGGACAGATACCTGTAAAGAAAAGATATTCAAATATTAGTATTACAAAAATGTAACTGAGCAGCTACAACATATTTGAGCAGCAAATACTGTACATGCAGTGATCATGCATAACATTATGACCACCTCCTTTTCTCTACACTAATTGTTCATTTTCTCAGTTCCACTTACCATATTGTTAGTCCCCTTTAACAGCACTGTTGTGTCTCCAGTACAACACACCACCATCATGTCAGTGTTACTGCAGTGCTGAGAATGAGCCACCACTCAAATAGTACCTGATCTCTGGGGGTGCTGACCATTACAGAACAGAGTAAAGGGGACCAACAGAGTGTGTAGAGAAACAGATGGACTACAGTCTGTAATTGTAGAACTACAAAGTGCAGCTATATGGTAAGTGGAACTGAGAAAATGGACAATGAGTGTAAAGAAAAGGAGTTGGTCATAATGTTATGCCTGATCGGTGTACAAGTATGTGTGCTAAAGAAAATAAGCCAACATAAAAATACACTATATTCATAAAGAATGTATACCATGTCTCCCTGTTCTTTTCTTTTGCTTCCCTTTCATATTTCTCCAGGGTCCTTTTGTCCACCATTCCAGTCAAATACCTGAAAGTAAAAAGCTTAGAATGAATACCTTACCGATTAGCTAATTTAATTAAGATGGTTTAAACAGAAAAGGGCAAGAGTACATAACTCACATGATTTGCCCACCAATTGTTGACTTGCCAGCATCTAAAACATAAAACAGAATAGAACCACAATAAGATAATAAAACACTGTCTTCGAACAACAATAATTAAAAAAAATGGGTGAATTAAGTGTGTGCTGTGACGGCACTGTGCACAGACGCACCTACGTGTCCTATGAACACCACGTTAACATGCTCTTTCTTTGGGGCATCTGGGAGAGGAGGAGGCAGTTTAGGGGCAGGCATTTCCTCATCCTCCTCCATCATCATCTCATCTTGGGCTTCTTCCCTCACAGGTCCACTCTCCTCCATAGCCCCACCTCCTGCCTCCACCTCATCTGCTTCACCCTTCTCCTCCCACGAATCCACTGTGGCAGTATCTGTTTCTCCATTCTCCACAGCAGCTAAAGAGGCAGAACGACATGACAAAGACACCAACTTTAAGATGATGCTGTTTTTACAAATTGTGTGTTGTATGTGATGTGTATGTGATATACATAATATACATGTTATTGCCATGGCGACGTTCCTGTCTATCCTAAACACTTATATATAAATACACCAATCGCCAATAACATTAACACCAGTGAAGAGTCGGTTGTCGAAGTTGACGTGATGGAAGCAGGAAAAATGGGCAAGTGTAAGGACGTGAGTGACTATGACGAGGCCAAAATGTGACGGCTAGACGACTGGGTCAGAGCATCTCCAAAATGGCAGGTCTTGTGGGGTGTTCCCAGTATGCAGTGATTAGTACCTACCAAAAGTGATCCCTGGAAGGACAACTGCTGATGACAGAGTCATGGACTCCCAAGGCTTACAGATATGCGTGGGGAGCGAAGGAATGCCCGTCTGGTCCGATCCCACAGAAGAGCTACTCTAGCACAAATTGCTGAAAGAGTTCATGCTATGATAGAAAGGCGTCAGAACACACAGTGCATCACAGCTTGCTGCATATGGGGCTACATCACTGCAGACTAGTCAGAGTGCCCAGAGTGTCAGAGAGGAATCACGTTTTCTTTTTCTTCATGATGGTTGGGTGTCTATGTGTCACTTACATGGGTAAGAGATGGCACAGGGATGCGCTATGGGAAGAAGGCAAGCTGGTAGATGCAGTCTGATGCTCTGGACAGTGTTCTGCTGACAAACTTTGGATCCTGGCATGAATGTGAATGTTACTTTTACATGTAATACACCTACCTACACAAGTACATCCCTTCATGGCAAAAATATTCATACTGTAATGGCAGTGGCCTCTTTCAGCAGGAGGATCACGCTGACACACTGCAAAATGGTTCAGGAATGGATTCAGGAACATGACAATGAGTTCAAGGTGTCGACTTGGCCTCCAAATTCTCCAAATCTCAATCGACTGAGCAATGTTGGGATGTGCTGGACAAACACGTCCGATCCATGGAGGCTACTATTTACAGGATCTGCTGCTAACGTCTTGGTGCCAGATACCACAGAACACCTACAGAGGTCTTGTGGAGTCTTCAACAAGTCAGAGCTGTTTTGGCAGCTACACATTATTAAGCAGGTGATTTTAATTTTATGGATTATCGGTGTAAATGTTATATAATAAATACATAAATAAATAAACAAATAATTGCTGCTTACTGATTGGTTATAGCAGTTTTATGGCCAAATGTATCCTTTTACATATTCAGTCTTGTTACTGGGGTGAAAGAAGCTGACACCAGAGTAGAAGTGAATTAAAAACTAAATATAAGCGGGACAATAATAGGAAGGAGATACAACTGCATTAGAAATATGCTTCATGACTGCAGGCTGACATTCAGCAGGTTTGCTGTTTGAGGAGATCACAAAGCTTTATCTCTGTGTGCAGTGAAACAGAATTATTAAGCAGATAAATGACATGTTGTGGGCTGAGAGGCACACGTTCAACCTGTAGAGCAGGTCTGTGCGAGTGTGGGTGTTGTGTAATGGCAAGGTGAATTGTTAGTAATGTGGAACAATCAATGCTCTAGCAAGAGTTGCTTGATTAATTAAATGATGTTCTTGGTTTACACGTGCAACTGTGGCAATCGATCATCAGAGAATAATGAAGAAAGTGCATTATGGCATAGGTAACTATACTTTAATACATTTATACTGAATATATTTAATATAACAGTGAATTCAAGAGGATACACAAGTCTACAGGTAGATATCTAATAGATAAGGATCTTTCCTTTCCATTATACCAACCAGGGAGGGCGAAGGCTACACGCAAAGCCACGTCTTTTCTAACTGTTGCACATGCAACGTCCAAGGTGCGGCACAACACCCGTGGAGGAAAGCGCTATCCACCTATTTCTGTATACAGGAGCTCACAGACACCTATGATTGGCTAGAGTTGGTGTGATTGATGGGGAGAAGGAGTATGTCACACCTCCCTCCCAGAGATCTCAATTGATTTGGCTCTTATGGACTCCTGGAGACTTTAGATAAGAATATATTTATGCTCCTTAAGTAAATAAACTGTCGCATGGACTCACTGCATTGTGTATGGCCTGAAGATGTAATTATACATATATACATATAATCATGCTAATGCTATGATAAATCAACATTAAGCAAACAATTCATTAACTGATCAGTGGGACTCCAGGAGACACAATCATGCACACACACAGCTGTCGATCTTGGACAATAACTAACCTTGTTAGATATCAGGTGACAATTTCTTTGATCACATTTCTGCAATAACATTAACTCTTTATAAGAGTGTTATTCTGGTTATGGTTATGACACTGCTGTTTGGGAATGATTCAGTCTCTGGCTGTAGGTACAGGAGCTGAGCACAGAGAAGGCATGAAACATGAGCGTGTACAGACTGTTACATGAGCCAAGCTGTACGATCTCCAGCTGGCCTCTATATAGCTGATCTACCACTAATGCCTGTACTACAACACCATAATTGGTAGAAATATACATGTACTCTAATTCGCCTTCACTGATCTGTAAAACACTAGTAGCCATAGTAGTTTGAGTAGATCTGCTCACTTGAAATCGTGATTATATCTAAAGCACACTTACCTACTGGTTCTGAAATCTCCATGCTCGTAACCGTGTCTGGACCTAAAGAGAGAAGACTATATCTCTTACACAGTATAGTACTGACTGGTGTTTGCAAAGCACAAGACACACGCTGGGAATATTATTCACTACAATACAATTACATGAAGATGCAATAGAACCAAGCCATAATTACACATAACGATGTACAAATAATGAGACAGGAACACAACTATAGTACTAATGTACTAAAGTTACATTTATTTACTGTTCAGTCTAAAGACCATTACAGATATGTAAAAAGAAAATGATCAGAAAACCATTTACATTTATGGCAGTTGGCAGACGCTCTTATCCAGAGCTATTTACATTTATGTCTTTTACACAAACGTGAGTGAGAGCTAAGGGTTGTGCTCAGTGGTCCAGCAGTGGCAGCTTGGCAACATCCACAGAGCTACGCTGTTCACTTCAAGAAGGGACGCACTGATCTTATACTAAATACTGGTAATGGGGTCCTGCTGGTCTGAAACCCTGGACTGGTTTTGGGTGTCAGGGACACCAAAATGAGGGTGTGAGAGGAGGCCCTAAGGAACAGAGGACTCAAACATCATTCTACAGGATACACGGTTTTGCACAGGTCTACACTGGTACACTGTTCTGTACTGGTCTACACCGATACACTGGTCCCCTGGTCTACACTGGTCCCCTGGTCTACACTGGTACACTGTTCTGTACTGGTCTACACCGATACGCTGGTCTACCCTGGTCCACACTGGTACACTGGTCTACACTGGTCCCCTGGTCTACACTGGTACACTGGTCTACACTGGTCCCCTGGTCTACACTAGTACACTGGTCTACACTGGTCCCCTGGTCTACACTAGTACACTGGTCTACACTGGTCCCCTGGTCTACACTGGTCCCCTGGTCTACACTAGTACACTGGTCTACACTGGTCCCCTGGTCTACATGGTTCTGGCCTCCACAGAGCTGACGTCGTCTCCACACACTCACTGTCCAGTGGCCATTTTCCCCCAGCACTAAATAAACGGACCCGGTTAGAATGTAGCAGTGTTCCTGTAGTGTTCCTGTAGTGTTCCTGTAGTGTTTCTGTAGTGTTCCTGTACACACCACGGATTGTTACATGAACAGAAACGAGAAAACGCGCTAACTTTCATCATGAATTTCTGTCTCGTGCGTCTCGCCGTTTGTGAAACACCTGACAGCTGTTCAGCGTGGCAGCTAAGCTAAACTAAGCTAAGCTAACTCCAGTCGCTCTCCTCCGGCGCTAGCGGTTAGCAGCGGCACACAGAGAAAATGTGTCGGTGTTGTGTTGTGTGTGTGTGTGTGTGTGTGTGTGTTTACCGCGAGGTCCGGTGCTGTTTGGAGACGATCTCGGTACAAATGACGGCACAAACTCCGGCGCGTTGACGTTGAGGCCGGTGAAGGCGGACTGGAGCTCGGTGTCGCCCGGGGCCTCCACATCGTCCTCCTCCCAGCTCTCAGGCGCCGAGTCCCTCTGCTCCATAGCGACTCTACTACAGCCCAGCCGCACAGGAAGCTCGCAGTGACACCCTGAGCCTTCTCCTGCCCTTTAACTGCTCCAGATAACTGCGTGTGTGTGTGTGTAGAACAGTGAGCGGATTTACGGCATGAGCCTCTGCTGCTCTTCCGCTCCCACAGCGCGGACTCGGGCAGCTCACTGCGCCTGCTTCCTGCACGAGCGCCTCACTCTTCACTGTGTGAAGCCAGAATCTGTGAGGAAGATCCTCCGGAAACACACACCAAATGAAGAGTTCTCACAGAGCAGAGAACTGCGGCCGAGTCTCTTCAGGGATCGAGTCACACTGTATTTAATCATAAACCTGAAAAACCGTAAACACCTTAATCTTGTGATTATAGCGGTTTAACAACTGTCCTTGTAATAAACCTTTGTAGAAAGCCTTCATTTCCAATTTCCGGGAAATTTGTTTGTTTGTTTGGTTGTCCTGTGCATTTACATTTACATTTGGCAGACGCTCTTATCCAGAGCGACTTACACAAGTGAGCAGTTGAGAGTTAAGGGCCTTGCTCAAGGGCCCAGCAGTGGCCACATAGCAGTGGCAGGATTTGAACACACAACCTTCTGGTCACTAGTCCAACATCCTAACCACCGAGCTACACTGCCCCTTGTTTGCCAGGAAATGTTTTGTTTGTGTGTTTGTTTGTTTTACACAAATATGGCACGAGTCCACACAAGGAGTCAATGTGAGTCACAACCGTCCCTGTAAGGTCTTACAGAATGGGGACTGCTGCGCACTGAACACACATGGAGTGACGATCATTTTATATACAATAATATGATCTAGAACAGTGTAAAGTTTTGCAATTTAGCTGTGTAGAGTAACACGACTGCTTTTCTTTCAGGTCACCTCTCTGTTGTACCCACACAACAGGAAGTCAAATAAGAAGAAGATAAATAAATAAGAATTGTAAAATGCTACACAGATGTTCTGACTTTATCAGAGTAAACAGATGTTGGTGGACACAACAGGAACAGTAAAGGTGCTTTTGATGTAAATCTCATTAAATAATTGTTTTTGACATGATTTCCAGAAAAATTCCTGAAAACAGATCCTGTTTGTGACAGAGAACACAGCAGACCCAGGGTAAGAACATGTGAGATTAGTTTACTGCTCATGTCCTTCAGCCCAGTTTTATATAACAGACAACAAAGGACAAAAAAAGATTTTCAGTGTTTTTAATGACAAACTTAATTCTACATAGTGCATGAAAAGTGCTGCAAGTCTGTGTGTGTGTGTGTAGTTTGTGTGTGTATGTGTGCCTGTATGTGTCCAGGTGTACCTGTAAGTGTACGCATTTTGTGATGTGTGTTGTTTGTGTGTGTATGTGTGCCTGTATGTGTCCAGGTGTACCTGTAAGTGTACGCATTTTGTGATGTGTGTTGTTTGTGTGTGTCTGTTTTGTGACTTTATCTTGAAAATTGTACAAATTACAACAGTTTAAATAATCCCCCATTCATTTCTAATGGAACTTAAATTTATTAAAAACTATAAATCACAATGACCCTAAACATATATATCACACGCCACAGTGCGAGTACCTACGCAATAGTGTTTGAACCGTAAAGCGGTTCGGGGCTATATTCCATCCATCCATCCATTCCGTAAATGTGTTGAAGAATAAACTGAATAATAAGAAGAAGTAAGTGGGATAACAATTACACTGGAAATCTGTGAAACACTTCGTCTCAGGGATCTGATAACTAAGAATTTACACTCTACTGGGCTGTACGAGGTTTTTTATAATTAACATAAGACCTGCTGACAATCTCACTTTTTCGCTGTGACAATTCTTGCCAAACTTCTTCAGTTAAAGTTATACCTAAAAATTAAACTGTAAACATTTGTAATATGTCCTTTGGCTACTTTTCAATACATGACACTTTTGTCATGGTATCTACAGTTACCAACAGTCTCTAGCTGCAAAAACTACATGCTCCCTTCTCTCTTTGGGCACGTTTTGTATTTCATCAGTGACTCGTTGTTTCTTTTTGGCACGAATACCACCAGTACCTGAGGTGTCACACAGACTTCTTGGTCCTTTCTTGGAGAAAAATCTTCATCAACTTCTATCATCATCATCATCATCATCATCATGTCTCTGATCAGACTTGCATCTCCAGAGCATGAACACAAGCACCTGAAGATGCTACACCCTGACAGACCAACTCGCCTGGGATGTTTTACAGCTCATCATGTTTATCCATGTTTGATTCCATTCATGTATTACTATGGAATTCGTTTTATGTGGAGGTACATGAACGAATACATCCAAGCTGTTTTAACCAAAAGATGGCACTGCTCTAATACAGGGGATCTACTCCAAAAAGGCAATTTTTGTACAGTCAGTCAGTC
>JAOTRJ010051927.1:0-13614 GCA_028564905.1 Leptodoras praelongus
CAGGGCTGCAATGAAGTTGAAATGTGTTTTGGGGGATAAAGTTCATTTTCTAGGCAAATATTGACTTTGCAATTAATTGTATGCATGATCTCACAGACGCCCGTGATTAGACAGTGTCATGCTGATTGACATTGAGGGAGAACGTATGCTGCCCCTCCCACCCTGAGAGCACGGCAAATCTTGCTCTCTGAGCTCCCGACTACAGGCAGCTATAGCATCACCCGGATTCGAACTAGCGATTTTCGGATGATGTGGCGAACACGTTGAATATAAGCAAACTTGATGATTTGGTTCGAGCTGTGCATTGCTGTACAGTTGTGTGTCAGCAGAGTAAACAGCAGTGTACTGAGCACACAAACCTGAGGAGCCCCAGTGCTCAGTGTGGTGGTGTTGGAGCTGTTGCTACTGATCTGGAGGTCTACCAGTGAAAGAAGTCCAGAATGAGTCATAGGTTGCACTCACAGGTGGTACTTGCAATTTTGCTGCACACTTTGACAATACCCTGCAACCCATCTGTTTCAATTTTTAAGATCAAGTGACCCATACCAACCAACAAAGGAGAATGTGAGGACAGATTCAATCTATTTTATTGGTTTAAAAATACATCTCGTGATGCACTTGGAGTTATCAGAAGCGATGTAACCTGGGGTCATCTGGGTTTTTTCTGGTCTTTCAACATCCTATTAGGCCCTGGCCCTGAAGGTCATTTGTCCCTGGAATACCTTTATTAGCACAAGATACCAGCAGACATCTCACCCCTATCTAAGCATCATGCGCCCCAGGACCAGTCCTTTTGATCCACAGTCATCTAGATGCTTCTGTGGAGATTCTGATGGCCTTCATCATGTGCATGTCTATGATGTTCATACTGTAAGCTTACATTATATGCTGTACTCCAAAAGGACAAAAGCACATAGAAACGTGTCTGAAAGTGTACTCAAAGCATTGATATACCACCATCCTTAATGATGGTGGACTTTAATCAATTACTGGGTCAAAGCCTGTCAGACCTGAAATAGAGAATGCATCAATAACGGTATTGTGAGACACCAAAAGCATCAAGTTAAGGCAGTTGATCTATGAAGTCTAACATTGATCATGACATATTTGATTGAGAGCCCCATCATTATCAGGAGGACAAAAACATACAGGAATAAAAAAATGGACATGCGTTTTTAAAAAAATTTAGGAAATAAAGATAAAAAACAAACATGGAGAACTAAATTAAAAAAAGCCATGAAAATAAATAGATATATGTCAGTTGAAAAAAGTTGATCATATTTATTTATGCGTCAGATTTATCTGTGTATCATTGGGAGGCTGACAAGAGGAGCCATTCCTTTAGTACCTCAGAAAGTAGATCGTGACAGACCTGGCTGTAAAGCAACAGATTTATGGACATGCTGATGGCCAGGGACAAGGATAAAAGGCTTAGTTTGCTTTTAGTCACCTCTGGTTTTAATGAGGCAAGCTCATTGATTCTACTCTTTATGAAAAGACAGAGAGCTAAATGGCTCCTAGATTGATTGTAGCCTTATTAACATACCACTCCAACTCCCATTACTCCCCAAAAAGAGCAAATTAACACCATTGCAAAATGTTTTAAAATTCAATTTGCTTGCAGCTCAAGGAACCCACTCTTAATTTTCTGTTATTGCTATGCTGTAGGGAGAGATAGCGAGAGAGAGAGAGAGAGAGAGAGAGAGAGAGAGAGAGAGAGCAGACCCAGGCAATCTGTGCTCTGTATTGTATTAAACCAGTCACTCAGATGATGGTTGTTTACACTCGTTAAATTTTTTGAAACACAACCAAAACGTTTGCATGCCTCACCAAGGCTATGAGCGTTGGCTGCCCAGTACTGAGCCTGCATTCACCATTTTTTTTCTCATTCTAATTTTAACATTGCCAAAGCAGCTTAGAATCAGACACACTTAAGGAATCATCTATATTCAGTATGCTGAATAAAGCAGTGGATTCAGATGTGCAACCTAATTTCAACAGCAATAAAAAGCTCCAATATTGGACCATACATGCATGCTTCTTAGAAATGCTATTCTGGTATTTCCATAAATGAGATTTGACTAATAAGCCAGCTAATTAATGTGTTAGTGCACCAGTCTGGGTAATGATAAGCTTCATAGCTAAGCTGCACTTTACTATTGCCTAATTAATAGTAGAAACAAGATTTTGGTGGGGCAGGGTGATATTAATAACTAAATAGCCTCAAAATAAATTATGTAGAGAGGCTATTACATGTGACGTATGCTGTAGGCTACTATCTAGCACAATTTTAGAGTCACCCTGTAATTCATTCAGCATACAGTCTAGCAGCTTGCTTTATAGCCCATCTGCCTCAGACTTTTGATTATTGTGCATTCTGAGATGTTTTTGCTGACATCTTTTATCAACAGGCTTTCTCTTCTTAAATGTTCACTGGATTTTCTTTTTGTTTTACTGCACAATTTACTGTGTAAATCAAAGGTGTCCAATCTTATTCACAAAGGGCCAGTGTGGGTGCAGGTTTTCTTTCCAACCAAGCAGAAGCCACACACTACTGAAAGCCAAGATCCATTGATTAGATCCATTTATTAAAAACGGATGGAATAAGGTGTGGCTTCTGCTTGGTTGGAAAGAAAACCTGCATCCACACTGGCCCTTTGTGGAGCTTGGACAGCTTGGACACCCCAGGTGTAAATTCTAGAGACAGTTTTGCATGACAATTCCAGGAGATCAGCAGTTTCTGAAATACTAACTAACTAACCTGTCTGGCCCCAAAAACCATGACATCGTATTATAATGTGCTCTTCATCTAAATGCTCTTATTCAATCTTACTCTTTTTTTTGTCTTTATTGTCTTTATATATAAATATTTTTACTACAGTGGGCATGTGTCCCATCCATATTTCCTGCATTCCAGGGATCCACCACAGCTCTATTCAGGATAAAGCAGTTACTGATGATGAATCAATGAATCAAAATCATTTTAATGCTTAGTGAGTACAAAACTATCAATGAATGAAAATAAACTTTGGATTTTGTTTAATCAGTATGAACATTGGCGACATGGTGGCTCAGTGGGTAGCACTGTCGCCTCACAGCAAGAAGGTACTGGTGTTGCACAGTGTATAGGTATTCATTTATCATAGCCTGCACACAGTGCATTCAATTCTTCAGATACTATGGAATTGATTTTGTGACTGCCACTTCATTTATTTCTTTGATTAAGCTATACCTGCTAAAAAAATCCAGGATATTTCACTGTGTAGTTCACTGTGTACAAACTTTTTAAAAATGCAAAAAAACTGAATCTGTAATTTAATTCTACCAACAGAAATTGATGCCTACAACATGGTAAAAGTATACTTTTTAATCATTTGGGAATTGAAGATATTCATTATTGTAGTTTTGCCAGCTGAAACATGGACTCATCTGACAGAACAAGAACAAGTTTCCACTGTCTTTCAGTCCATCTCAGATGACTTCAGGCCCAGAGAATGGCAAAGTACTCCTGAGTCCATATGGCTATGTCCATCATGGTATCATACTGGTTTCTCAAACAATACCACCTCAGCTCGATGGTCAGCAGTGATTTCTACCAGTGGCTTTTACACACAGAGGATTCCCCTGACTTCCTAAATCTTTTCATGATATTCATTCATGAATTGTAGATAGTGAAAGACCTAAATACTTTGCAAACTCATGCTGAGAAACATTGTATTTGAACTGACTGACAATTCTCTCATGATGTTTGCCACAAAGTGGTGAACCACGACCCATCCTTGTTTGCAAAGACTAAGCCTTTGGTGGATGCTATTTTTAAATTCATATACTCTTGATGACATCAACTGTTATCAGTTAAACTGCTGATTGTGGAACCTTCCAAAACAGTCTTACTTGTACAACCTATTCAGCCTTACTTTGCCTCTTTTTTGTATGGATTGCAAAAACAATCAAATGTGTCTAGGACATTATTAAAATTATACACTGTTCATTTTAACAGTGTATTGGCAAAGTTGACTTTGTTGCTTTTAATTGTAAATGTTATTTTGCAATCATATACCAATGTATCAATGGAATAAATGAAAAAATCTGGAACTAGAAAGTTTTCTAAAGAAAGCTGCCAGTATGTGTTACTGCATGCTCAAGGTAGTTGACCCTTGACATGGTACAAAGCTTAATTAGTTCACCATCATTCAATGCTCAAGTCACTGCAAAAAAATGCCATTCTCAGTTTGCTGTGTATTCCATAATGTTGCAAATGGTAGGGGAACTGAAGAAGAGGGCTGGGCATGCTGCATGCAGACAAATTATACACCAGCATGGCCAGACTCTCTGGAATAAAACTGCTTCTCTATGTACCAACTTTATTCCTTTTTAGCAGCAACTAGCTAAACGAACAAACAGCAGTTTCAACCAGAAATTTTCCCAGACTTATTGGCTTTCTCAAGAAGTGATGCCAAATAGTGTAAAATACACTATTATCCACAGTACTAGATTATGGCAGAATGACTGGTTTAATAATCACCTGTCCTCACACACATCTTCAACATCTACCTGAGACAAGCTGTTGTCTCGTCATCATCATCAATATCATCATTATCATCATCCGTGTGCTGAAGAATCTGTGGCCTGCCTGAATGACTCCTGAAATTAGTTCAACATCATGAAGTGCTTTGAGTAGCTACTCAGGAAACACATATAGAGCTGTCAACACACATTTCGGTACCCCTACATTCCTTATAGTTCAAGAGAGGACACCATATCTGCTACCTTTTTCTGACTCACAAAAAGACAAAAAGGCAAAAAGACAATTATGTTTGGATGATCTCTGTAGATTTCAGTTCAGCCTTCAACTCAATCATCCCATAGCAAGTGTCTGAACACCTCTGCGATTGGATTCTGTACTTTTTGACTGGGAAACTCCAGTCTGTCAGTATCAGCAGCGCCTCAGGGAAAAAAAACACTTCCTGCACCAGCAAACCGAACTCCAAAACACCCTTCAGCCTTTTGCTGATGATACTACAGTCGTGAACTTCAACAACAATAAGAAGACAGAGTACAAGGAGGAGGTGGAGCAGCTCACAGAATGGTGCAGAGAAAATAATCTATCTCTTAATGTTGATCAGACTCAGTAGATGATTATTAACTTCAGGTGGAGTTTTGAAATGAACAATTAAGAGAGTAAAAAGCTCCAAGTTTCTGAGTGTTCAAGAGGACAAGAGGACCATGTCCTGGACTCTCAAAACTATCTACCTAACCAAGAAGTGAAAGTCAGACATTTTTGTCACTTGAGCTTGCACACAATGAAATTGGACCTCTGCATTTAACCCATCCGTGCAGTGAGACACACTAGTAAACACACACAAGGGGGCAGTGAACACACATGCCTGGAGAAGTGGGCAGCCCAGGGATCCAATGGGGGTTTCACACCCTAACCACAAGACCATGACCCTTCATTGACCCTTCATTTTCTGCAGAGGTAGAAGCAAGTCAACCACCCTCTGGCCTTCCCATTCTTCTACAGAGGGACAACAGACAGCTTCCTGACCTCTCATTGTGGGGTAAAGGAACTGCACCACAAGACCACAAAACTCTACAGCGATTTGTAAAAACAGCTGAAAGGGTCATCCAGGTGTCTCTACCCACCATCATCAATTCATACAATAACTTCTATATTGCTATGCAATAACAAAGCCTCCAGTTTTACAGATGACCCCGCTCATGGACTCCTGTCACCACCTTGGCAAAAGCATTAGCTTAACTAGTATGATTGAATGCAATTGCACAGCTGTGCTTTACTGCAACAGATTTTATTTATGAAACTCTTTTTGCTGTCCTTATTACTGCTACAATTATAGCTGCTAAACTACATAATATTTTACAGTCCATTATGCAGTAGCTTCCCACACAACACTGTTCTGTTGTCCTGTGTACAGTATCTACTGCCCTGTGTGTGCATCATTCTGTGTGTTTATTGTTCTGAATAAACTGTTCTGCATATTTATTGTACTGCAGTTGGTCATTCTTATGTACTGTACTCCTGTATTGTCATGCGTTGCACTCTGGTCTGGGAGAAACATCATTTCATTCCAATGTATACAAGCTCTAGAAGAATGACCAAAACCAAAAAAAACCTACATGTTTTTATTTATTTATTTATTTATATAATACATTACAATATGCTGTGTTCATGCATGTACAATTACATGCAGTCATGGTTGCCAGTGTTGTTGTTTTTAACTCCACATTTGGATAGCTTTGGAACAAAGTTGCAGGTGGAAAAGTCAGATGGTATATAGTTACGCTTTTGTGCATGCACATGTTTTTTTTAAAGGATTAGGGGTAAAGATGTTCATGCATTTTCAAGTCAGATAAGTAAAGCAATTACTTGTGGTCTTTTTAACCAATCAGTGAAGAAACCTGGATGTAATAATGTAGCCGGGCTGGACATTTTGTGGAGACCTGACAACCCTGCATGCTGAAAGTATGAAAAACCACCACCATATTCTGTAGACTAATTTCACAGAAATAAAATGCATGAAGTCTGCATTTTCATAAAAATTATAATTGTTGTTTTACCTATGGTCATTTATGTGTGGCATCAGTGACATTATTTTGCAAATCAGATCAAATTCCAAAATTACTTGCACTATCTCCAGTGTACAGTATTACACCCCAAGCCTTACCACAATTTGCAGCATTGTGGCATAGTATCAATAAATAGCATGTATCATTTTTCATTACGATTATGCTAATGCTGCTCAGACTACATAGTGGTTTGGAGATGTGGTGTACTTTCCATGTGTGGTGTTCTCATTTTCCAGTTTCTCAAGTGCTGACTCGAGGTCGGATTAGCAGTCCAGTCTTTTTAATGGGTTGCATATGCTTGTGACACAAGCACATTCTGTGAGTAATATAAGTAGCATATTGCAAGAGCTAAGCAGAGAAAAAAAGGGCAAATATGATACTTTTGAAATGACCAGTCTATTTTGTCTGTGGTTGCATCTTATAGAAAAAAAGTGGTGATAGTGAAACACCAAAAAGGTTTTCAAAAATTCTATATTTTACAGATAAATATATTCAGCCTTTCAGTGCCAGGTGTTTGAATGTGTTCCAAGTACAACAACAACTTGATTACATTCTTTATCAGTATTATGGCCTGTAATGTGTGAGCATCATGGGGGAAGCTGCATGAGGGAGAAGTAGTCTCAAAGTGCTGCTATTGTAGAACAGAGATGGAGTGCACTCCAAGTAAGTAAGATACTGTATGTTGCCCTGTATGCCACACAAAGTGATATGCTAGAGTTAAATGCAGAAATAAACAAAACAAAAAAGAACCCCACCTAATATCTGCTTGAAATTTACTTCTTTATTTAGTTGTGGGGTGTTCTTATATAAATATATATGATGCATACTAGCCACACTGTTTGCATACACTATATTGTTATATTACATACACTGTATTCGCTTGTCTGCCTTCACACGCATATATGAACTCGATTGACATCCCATTCTTAATCCATAGGGTCTGCCCACCCTTTGCAGCTATAACAGCTTCAACTTTTCTGGGAAAGCTTTCTACAAAGGTTAGGAGTGTGTTTATGGGAATTTTTGACCATTCTTCCAGAAACACATTTGTGAGGTCAGACACTGATGTTGGATGAGAAGGCCTGGCTCGCAGTCTCCACTCTAATTCATCCCAAAGGTGTTCTATCAGGTTGAGGTCAGGACTCTGTGCAGGCCAGTCAAGTTCTTCCACACCAAACTCATTCATCCATGTCTTTATGGACCTTGCTTTGTGCACTGGTGTGCAGTCATGTTGAAACAGAAAGGGGCCATCCCCAAACTGCTCCCACAAATAGTGGCAGGGGTGGCTCAGTGGTTAAGGTGTTGGGTTACTGAACAGAAGGTTGGAGGTTCAAGCCCCAGCACCACTGAGCTGGCACTGTTGGGCCCCTGAGCAAGGCCCTTAACCCTCAACTGCTCAGTTGTATAAATGTAAGTCACTCTAGATAAGGGTGTCTGCCAAACGCCATAAATGTAAATGTGTTTGGAAGAAACTAAAATATAAGTATAGGAGCATGAAATTGTCCAAAATCTCTTGGTATGATGAAGCATTAATAGTTCCTTTCACTGGAACTTAGGACCCAAGCCCAATTCTTGAAAAACAACCCCACACCATAATCCCCCATCTACTAGACTTTAGTACTGTTCTCCTGGCAACTGCCAAACCCAGACTTGTCCATCAGATTGCCAGACAAAGAAGAGTGATTCGTCACTTCAGAGAACACGTCTCCACTGCACTGCATCCGAAGCTTTGTATCATGCTTGGTGATGTAAGGCTTGGATGCAGCTGCTTGGCCATGGATACCCATTCCATGAAGCTCTCTACGCACTGTTCTTGAGCTAATCTGAAGGCCACATGAAGTTTGGAGGTCTGTAGCGATTGACTGCAGAAAGTTGGTGACCTCTGTGCACTATGTGCCTCAGCATCCACTGACCCGCTCTGTCATTTTACGTGGCCTAACACTTTGTGGCTGAGTTGCTGTCATTTCCAATCGCTTCCACTTTGTTATAATACCACTGACAGTCGACTGTGGAATCTTTAGTAGTGAGGAAATTTCACAACTGGACTTCTGAGCACAGGCGGAATCGTATCATGGTACCACACTGGAATTTACTGAGCTCCTGAGAGCGACCCATTCATTCACAAATGTTTATAGAAGCAGTCTGCATGGCTAGGTGCATTATACAACCCCAATTCCAATGAAGTTGGGGCTTTGTGTAAAACAAAAATAAAAACAGAATACAATGATTTGCAAATAATTTTCAACCCATATTCAGTTAAATACAATAAAAAGACAAGATATTTAATGTTCAAATGGATAAACCTTATAGTTTTTTGCAAATATTCACTCATTGCCTGCAACACATTCCAAAACAGTTGGGACAGGGGCAACAAAAGACTGGGAAAACACCTGTTTGGAACATTCCACAGGTGAACAGGTTGAAAGGCTCAGTTGTTCACAAGCAAGGATGGGGCTAGGTTCACCACTGAACAACTGTGTGAGCAAATAGTCCAAATGTTTAAGACCAATGTTTCCCAATGTACAGTTGCAAGGAATTTCATTATCTACAGTCCAGAATATCATCAAAAGATTCAGAGAATCTGGAGAAATTTCTGCAAGTAAGCAGCAAGGCCAAAAACCAACACAGAATGCCCATGACCGTCAATCCCTCAGACGGCACTGCATTCAAAACAAACATCATTCTGTAAGGGATATCTCCACATGGGCGCAGGAACACTTCAGAAAACTATTTTCAGTGAACAGAGTTCACCCCCTCATCTACAAGTGCAAGTACAAAGCTCTACCATGCAAAGTGAAAGCCATATATCAACACCCAGAAATGCTGCTGGAGGAAAAGGAATGTCTAGATTGTTATGAGTGCAAACTTCAAAAGCCAGCATCTCTAATGGTATGGGGTTGTGTTAGTGCCCATGACATGGGTAACTTGCACATCTGTGAAGGAGCCATTAATGCTGAAAGATACATACAGATTTTGGAGCAACATATGTTGCCATCCAAGCAAAGTCTTTTTCAGACCTTTCATTTCTAAGAATATAGATGACAGTGTTATGGCCAGCTTAGTTGATGCTGCAGTATAAAAAGGGAAGACAGACACAAAGTCAGACTCAAAACAGTATATGGATATTGTGTTGATAGTGTGGCTATCATCCTTACTAAATCTAGCTTCCTATTCATGAGTGGCCTATTAGGGAGCTTTTTTCATGTTCAGAGGCTGTAATATGCTGTAAAATGTGTGTGAGGAAGGTAAATGTGTTCTGGATGGGCTCTGCCATGTTCTCCATATCTCAGCAAAGCCAGATGAGACTCACCATACTCAAACATTGAGAAGTGTGTATATGACATCAGACACTGGATGCTGAATAATTTTCTTCTATTTAATTCTTATAAGACAAAATTACTTGAACTAGGAGTAAGTAAGCTTTCTGATTACGTAGTAGCTCTGGATGCCTTTCAGTTACATCAGCTGTAAAAGACATTGGTGTCATTGTTGATTCCTGTCTTTCATTTGAAGCTCATGTAGATAATATTACTAGGATAGCCTTCTTTCACTTCAGAAATATTGCTAAAATAAGAAATATAATGTCATGGCATGAAATGTTAGTTCATGCTTTTATTACCTCTAGGTTGGATTACAGTAATGCCTTGCTGTCTGAATGTTCCAGTAGGAACATCACCAGAAAATCACTCACCGCTGCTGAGGATGTCCTCACATGGGCAGCCTAAAGATCACCATGATGGACAGCTTAAAGACACACTTAGAAACTATGAATTTGGGTTTGGACAGCAAGTGATATGAGCAGCCTTTCCAAGATGGCTAGGACTGTAATTGCCATGAACACTCCGTTTTGGACTCCATTAGTCAGATCTCAACAGTGAACTGTTGATAACATCAACAAAATAGACTTTGTGTTAAAATTTAATGATGTCATAAATGCAGTTTTTTATTATATAGCATACAGTTATAGAAGGGATTGTTTATTATTGTACTATCCAGTGTTACCCAAATGAGGATGTGCTCCCTTTTGAGTCTGGTTCCTCTCAAGGTTTCCTCCTCTTAACATCACAGAAAGTTTATCCTTGCCACCATTGCCCCAGGCTTGCTCATTAGGGATAAATGTTACATAAATTAAAAAGTTATGTCTGGATTGCTTTGGGACAATGTCCATTGTTAAAAGTGCTTTAGAAATTGAATTGAATTGAACTGAACTGAATGCAGTTAAATCAAAGGAAGTTATCCAAGGACAGCAGTATCTTTATAGCTCCAGCCGCCACAGACAACAGGGCTACTTGCATTAATATTGAGAACATGCATGATGCTAGAAGAGTCAGGTGAATTAGTAGGACTTTACATTGGAAAGCTAAAAAATTGGGCACATGTAAATATGTATCAAGCACATCCAAGAATTCGGTGGGGATGTCAATGGCAGAATTGAATTAGCCCACTGTGACAGTTTCAATAGTACCCATCGATTTCATTTAGTAGAGCCCTGCATGGGCAGCTCACCTCTACAGGGTCCTTAATTATAAGTACAACATGCCTCATGGGTAGGAGTTCAACATGACTGAATAGGGGGAGATGTCCAATTACAGGTCAACCCTTAACAACCCATTGATTCCTAGGAACTGTTTGCTTCCAGAGAGAATAAGCTATGAGTTTGGAGATATCCATAGAGTCATTCTTAAGCTGCATTATTACCAGCCATATTAGGTGTCATTATTAAATTGACAAGCCATGACATGAGATTTCCTTACAAGGTGGGTGAACAGGCCAAAAGCAAAAACCAATTTGCAGCAATGTCCAAATGTAATCAGAGCAATTGACTGCACACTCAAGTGAATTGTGAATAACTGTGACTAATGCCAAGACATTTTTAACAAGCTCTTTTAGTGTCTTTCGTATTTAGGAAATGATCCCCTTTAATAAGAGTTTCCAATAATGATAAGTGTGTCTCTGAAATAAGAATTACCTGCATTCATCAGAAACCTTCCTTTTTCCTTTTTCATGTGATCAGAGCGAAGCATGTGTCTGAACATAGTGATTCTTCATGCTGGCTAAATTGCACACTGCAGGGTCTGAGCACGGATTAGCAGACAGTCCAAAGCCTCCTTTAACAATCTTAATGTAATCTTTACACTGCAGATCAGTGAAATCCTTTGTGACCAGCACCATGGTACGAGCTGCATGTTATCAGCCAGTGCACTCCCAGCTGCCACCATTTGAGGCTTGCTCTCCCAGCCTGTCTGTAGTCTGCTAGTGAAACCTGGAAGTGGAATACTTAAATCAGCACTTTATTTAATTAAAAGAAAGATGTGTTGTCTGTGTGCTTTTCTTACTGTATTACCTCTTCAACCGAATTTTAGACTAGTAAATGAGCATAGGATGTATGTATTGATGCTTTTGTAAGTCACTCTGGAAATGGGCATATGTCAAATGGCATAAATATACATTTCAAATGTAATTGTAGTGGTTAATTCAGATACATCTGCAGAGTTAAACATCACATGTTTCATACATGCAGATTTCACTATAAATCCAAATCAGCTGGGTGTCAACACTGGTATTGCTGCATATTCAGCACAAGGAATGCCCAAACTGGAGACTGCTTTTCTGAGATGATTAATGCCAAGGCAGCAGAAACAGAGCATATTTATGTCCTTGGCTTCCATGGAACATAAACACTGGCTGTATGAGTGTGAAAACTGCAGTATAGCTTGTTAGACATACCAAAGCTATGTGTAGTGACTGAGGCTTTTTTCAGACACTAACCTCATACACATAGCGATAATGACTGATGATGGCATTTATCTCCTTGGGTATTTAAAATCCTCAGAATAAAACCAACATAACCACCTCATTTCTGCATTACGGAATTACTGAAAGAAACTGAAGGAAAATAGGCAAGAAAGAAAATGTGTAGATAGTTCTACTGGTGTGCAGGGCTATGGGTAGGATTTTTCTTGCGGAGTCTGGGATGACTAAATGTGCCTTGTGTATTGTGCATGCATACAAATTAGCTCCAGAACCAAACATAATTAGCACCCAGACATCAGCATAACAAATGCTTTTCTTAAATACTTAAGATCCCACGGGTGTGTAAGAGATCCACAGAGTGGGGCTGTAAGTGCATTATGCCAGTCTCAACCAGTAATACATTACTAGGATTGATGAGCTTAAACAGGACATATATTTCCACCAATATTTCTAATACAGATCATTTAATATTATGAAAATGTAACTCTTAAATATTCATTACAATTTAATAAAAAAAATAAAATAAAATACAAATAAAAAATATGTAGCAGCCAGGAGGTGATGGTTGTTTCTATCGACACAAGAGTAGTTTTGGCAGAACTATTTCTGGTTCCATTTTTATGATTTATCAGCCTCCCTTGTGTGTCTCTGGCTGAAGCAAAAGAAGCACACTTCTTGTTGTTTTATTTGTACTTTGGCAAACAGTGCTCTTTGTCACACCAGTGCTTATGAAGTTCTCAGTTCTCAGTCACTGTTTTGGCATTTTTCTTGCTAATTGCTGATTTCTGTGAGGTCTGTGAAGACTAGGTTGGTCTATGGCCAAGGTTGGAGGGGTGAGCAAATTAAAAACATTTTTGTAAAACATTTTAATTATTGTCTCTAGTGTGTGTCTGGGTTGGGGTGGGCATATGGTGTTTTTTTCTCCTTCTGTCTCTTTCTCTCTATCTCTCTAAACCTACACAGGACACACAGGCAGATCCTACCTTCTCATTCAGGGGAGAGATATTTTCTTTGTTTTTTAATCTATTGGTACATTTAAATCTCAGACACTATCTATTTGAGAAAGCGTGTGGATATAATTTGTTAATTCAGTTGAACCTATATTTAACAGATAAAAGGACAAAGAAAAGATTCTGCGTGAGTTACAACTGCCTGGCTTTGTAGGCATAGAGTTTGTGCTTGACTCGTTTGCCTGCAGTCCAGATCTGTCTCCTATTGAAAATGTATGGTGCATCATGAAGAGGAGAATCAGACAACTGTGACCACAGACTG
>JAOTRJ010052218.1:0-13610 GCA_028564905.1 Leptodoras praelongus
GCAAACATACATGTCTATATATAGATAGATAGATATTCTATCATGTGGAATTAAGAGCCACAAAGAGATTAATAGGGCGTGCAAGTAAGATACTCACAGAGCATAAGAAAATGTCATAAATGTGTTTCTTTTATCTGTTCTCTCTAATGATTATTTCAACATTTAAAGTATTTCTCCTTTAATTGATTAAATGAGAGACAGAAGTTTATGGGAAATTAGAGCGTTTTTTTTAGAATTCCGTTTTTTTTCTCCGTCCTTTGTCTGGGACAAAGCCCACCTCTTTCCTGACGTTAAGCCCAAAGGAACCAAGTGGATTGGCTGACACTCACGCCTGGTCACTCGACTCAGCCCTAACTCTTTCTTAACCCCACCCTTGTGGGAATCTTTAAAAACCGTATTACGCAGCTCATGAGTCGGCTGGACTTTTTCCTAAGTTAGACTTTTTCCTGTGTTGGAAGTTTTTGCCAGCTGTTCAGTTCACACTTCCGCAGTTTTGCGGGGTAGCAGCTTTGCTCTCCTTTCTGCTTGAAAGAACTAAAAAATTTTTGGACTCCGCCAGAGTCCCTCACCTCTCCAAGCTAAGACCTTTTTTGTCAGAATTCATCCACAGAAGATCTGCAAGAAAGACTTTGCCTCAAATTCAGATGTTACTCAGTTTACGACAGTAATTCCTTTCTTTGCTGCGGCCACAGCAAGAAGTTCTTTGCTGATCAGGAACTGAGACACTGAACCTCCACCCCAGCCTCGCTACGTGCTCCAGAGCGAAACCACCTCTACAAGAGCCGCCAACTGATGCTACGACGCCTGATCGACCACGGTTGAAGCGAGATGTCATTGACTGCTGACATTCATAATTCATGCAAAAAAGATATACAGTACTGTGCAGAAGTTTTAGGCAGCTGTGAAAAAATGGTATAAACTAAAAATGCTTCCAAAAATGAAAGTGTGAATTGTTTATTTATATCAATTAGCAAAATGCATTGAGTCAACAGAAGAGAAATCTAAATCAAATCAATATTTGGTGTTACCACCCTTTGCCTTCAAAATAACATCAATTCTTCTAGGTACACTTGCACACAGGAACTCGGCTGGTCCATTGTTTCAAACATCTTGGGAGACCATAGCTCTTCTGTGGATGTAGGCTTCCTCAAATCATTCTGTCTTTTCATGTAATCCCAGACAGATTCGAAGTTGTGGACATCAGGGCTTGGTGGGGGCCATACCATCAGTTCAAGGACTTCTTGTTCTGCTTGATGCTGAAGATAGTTCTTAATGACTTGGCTGTATGTTTGGGCTCACTTTCTTGCTGCAGAATAAATTTGGGGCCAATCATATGCCTCCCTGATGATATTCCATGATGGATAAGTATCTACCTGTATTTCCCAGCATTGAGGACACCATAAATCCTGACCAAATCTCCAGCTCCATTTGCAGAAATGCAGCCCAAAACTTCCAAGGAATCTCCACCATGCTTCACTGTTGACTACAGACACTCATTATTGTACCGCTCTCCAGCCCTTTGGAGAACATCTGCCTTCTGCTACATCCAAATATTTCAAATTTTAACTCATCAGTCCTGATCCAGACTGACTCATCAGTCCACAACTACCTTGTGTCTTGTTGCCATGGTGTATGGCCTGTAACATGAAACTGTCTTCCACAGCCTCACCTTGGTAGCAGAGTTTGGCTGATCCTCATCCAGTTTTAAGCCTCCTAGCTTAGTATATTACAGCTTATTATATTTCAGTTAATGGCTGTATTTAACCTACATGTGAAAAAGATGATAATTCACACCTGTTTGGTATATATGGTTGATCACACACCTGACTATAATCCTACAAAATCCCTGAATTCAACGTTACTTGTTTTAGGCTGCATTCCTATAGCAAGGGTCCCTAAGCTGTATCCCTGCTCCCTACATGCTGCACAGGCTACAGAATACCAAGGGCTCTTCATACGGAACTCGGTCATTAAAACGTTATATTTGGACACGCCCTGCAATGCCATCAACAGCGTATCTTGATTACAGCATTCAGCTGTATTTAGCATGATAAATCAAACAACACTGGTCAGACTAATTTTGTTTTGCAGTAGGCACTTTTGAAATAACATATACAGTATATGTAACATACATGCAACACATATATTTCTTTGAATCCAGTTGACCTGGCAGCGATGAATGTGGATGTTTTGTACAAGGCATGCACGAGGTCCACAAAGAAGGAGAAAGTACACCTGTACAAATGTAGGAAGGAGGATCCAGCAACATACAGCATACAGCAACTGTCAGCTGTTAGTTCATGTTAGTGGTGTCACTTTATCTCGTTTTTGTCACTCATGTTTGTGGACTGAAAGCGGTGGAGTTTTAATGTTAAAGTGAGCATTCATGCCTGTTTCCTTCCTTCTGCCTGTTTCGTCCTAGTAAATGACAGTGAATCAATTGTTTTGCACAAATCTATTTGTTTTGTCCTCTTATTACCTTTACTGCATGTACTACACCTACAATTGCTTTTTATTAATGTTATTATTACTCAATTGTTTTGCGTGTAAAATAATATTACAACAGCATTTCTATTACCAGTGTTATTATTAGTATAAATCAGGCATATGCGAATTCTAACAAAGCAGTTGAAACATCTACTACAGTACATCTGTAATACTATTTTAGTGGGCACTTATTGAGTACTGAACATCATTACCAAGACAATGGGCACTAATCGCTTACTAGTTATTTCACAGCAGGGGAGTGGGCTACAGAGTGGCCAAGCTGCCTTACAAAAATTTTCATAGCTTTGACCATGCTTGTATTAACAGAGTCCACTGTCCACTGCATCAAAAAATCAATTGTTGTATCAAAAAATACAACCTAAACTGTATTATGCAAAGAGGAAGCATATATCAATAATCAAATATATCAATTTTGCACAGAAACACTGGCAAGTTCTCTGGGCCGGATGTCATCTGAGATAGATTGAAAGACAGTGGAAAAAGATACTGGAATTGCGATCTGTTTTCAAGTCAACATTTCAGCTTGTTTTTGGAAAAAAAAACAAGCATTGGATTTTATGACGAAAAAGAGCATCCAGACTGTTACCAATAAAAAGTGCAAAAAACAGCATCTGTGATGAAATGGGGGTTCATCAGTGTTCACGTCATGGGTGATCTGCACATATATGTGAAATTAGCATTGATGCCAGAGGCATATATTGGTATAATGGAGAAACATATGCTGCTGTCAAGAGAATATCTTTTCCAAGCTACTCCATGCCTATTTCAGCAAGACAATTCTAGGCCTCATTCTGTACAAGTTACAACTTGACTTGCTTGACTAGACTGCCTATCTTCTATTGAAAATGGAGAATGAAGAGGAGAATTAGAAAACAGTGATCCCTGCTGTACTGTTGTATAGCTCAAGTCTTATACATAGCAAGGATGGGCAAAAATTCTACTTGCAAAACAACAATTAGTATCTTCAATTGCCAATAAAAAGTATAATAAAAAAAGGTGATGTGACTCAGTGGTGAACTCTGACCCAATTTTATTTTGTGTTGCATGCATCAATTTATATATTTGTTTATATGTAACAAAAATAATTAAGTTAATCATTGAAAACACATTGAAAATCATGTCCTTATGTCTGTTAATTAAAGTTTCAACTAAATTATAGATTTCAGGGTTTGTTGCATTTTAGTGCATTTTAATGATTAAAACAATAGTTGCCCAGCCTATTATTAAAATTCCTCTTGTTTCACCCTCACTTTTTGATGGAACTTTTTAAATATTAACATACATTTGAGGATCTACTAACTGAAACTTAACTTATAGGCAGTCTGCTTGTGTACTAACATCTCAGAGAGGGTTATGATGGATGATTACTTATTACTCAGGTGACATCAACTGTCAGGGCAGAACATGGCTGAGTGTCTTTTAATGCCTTGCAGAGGCCAATTTGCAGATATATTCACTGAGAGAACCTTATCTGCTGGGATTGTAAAATAGTGCTTCACTGGGACAGGATGCACTGACCTACAACTGGCCGCACCATCTACTATATGCTATGCCTCCTCTATCACTGCCTATTTGGATATTACACAGATTTCAGCATTCTAGGTCATAGAGTCATGCTTGTGACTGCAAAATGACCAGCAAGTCTTTCCACAACTGCTTTCCACTACACTTTCTCATAGAATAGATATGCTGGTCTAGTTGCACTGCACAACTTCCAAAATACTATTTTTTCTGCAGGGATTGCTAGACAGTGGCAAATTTCTATCTGTAGATAATTTGTGCCATGGCACTGCTGCCAGCAACTGTTTAGAGAATTTTAATGACCTTTCTGAAAGGTGCTTCCCTTAGCCATGTTTCCCCAAGACCCTGAAATGGAATCAGTCCATGATGCTGCAATTACTTATGGTCCCTCCTCGCAAACCTATGCAAGATGGAAAACTAAAAAAAATTTAGTCTTTTTTGCTACTGATTGGTTTATCAGAAAAAGTGTGAGACCTACATAATCTAGAGATAAGCTCAATTTGCATGCACTAGTGAATTAATAATCAAGGGGTTGTCTTTCATAGAAACCAGGTATCCTGCCCAAGGTCATGCTACCCAATTGTGTGATTCACTCAACTGACTTTGCAGCATTCTAGTAATAAAGTAGAAAAGTAGAACTCACTAATAAAATAAATAATAATTTTGGCCGGTTTAACTTATAATAGTTCTCAAAGGTTTGTCAGGAAAAGTGCAAGACAAGTCATAAGCATATAGTATTTGCAAATCTTCTGTCATATTATAACTGCTTTACATAATTATTATAAATGATTTACATAAGCATAACAGAAAAGGTCTTCTATATGCAATACATTTGCAAGGCAAACAATTTTAAATTTAGATTTCAAGGTGAGTATCTGCTTTAGCTATCAAGAACAATTTGCAAGTCATGTAATTTACCACAATAAATGTGAGTCTGGAGTTTGGAAGCAGGGAAAAATAATTATGTGCATAACATTAAATACAGTTGCATTTGATTTAATATTTTAATAAAACTTTTCTTACAGTTTAAATTTCATTGTTAAGGTTATTTAAAAAAATTCTTTCTCTGTATTTCATTGTTATGAACCAGCAGGCCACGCCCACTTCCTTTACTCGCCCCTCCAGTCCCGCCTTCTAACCTTCCACCTCTCTCCTCACTGGGTGTGGCTGTAATCACTTCCTGGTCTCTGCCTATATCTATGACTCATTTTCCTGACTGGCTTTGCGAAGTATTGGTTTGCCCAGTCTACCTTACCGAGTGTTTTTCTCCTGCCTCTATTTAGCTAGCGTTTTTCTCGTTTTGTCCACATCTCCATCTGGTTGTTTGGTGAGTGAGTGTTTGCCCTGTTTTTGCTTCCCTGAGAGTTTGCTGTGTGTACATTTGTTGTGCGAGTGCCTGCCGTGTGCCTGCTCTCCCATGTGCTTGGGTGTGCATGCTGTTTGTCTGTCTCCTTCTCGTCTCGAGCTCCAGTTTTGTGTTTAGTTTCTTAGTTTAAGTTTTGCATTTTCCTCTTCTTAACGCTCATTCAAGTTATTTGTTATTTTGGACTGGTCTGTTTGCTGTGCTCCCTCTCGGCAGATTCATCGCTATGCCCGCTCCTCCTGCCGTCGTCCTGCCTTCCGTCATGTATCCAGGGACCTCCGAGCACAGTGCCACACTATCTAGTTACCTTCCCTGTCTGGTTGCTTATCCCCTGCCTCATTGCTCAGCTCCTTTCTGTATCATGCATCATTTTAATAAACTTGGACTTTTTGTTCTGCATCTACGTCTCCTCCTACTCTGTCTGACCCACTTCATAACATTCATTCAATACATTGACATTTGATATTTCTTCCTAGCTTCTAAAATCCACATTTTTCTTACTAAGTCACATTCAACTACAAACTGAAGGTGCAATTTGCAGATTGCATTTCCAAAGTAGGGATCTTCATTTGGGATCTTGCTAAATAAGTACTACAGTGTTGATAATAAATAAGAAACTCTTTTTTTTTTTAATCAGTAGTGTGTTATGATAGTTAAGATAGTCCTCACAAAAACAGGTTTTAAATAAAGAATTTGTAAATAAACAAATGTAAGATGCACTAGTTTAGTAACCAAAAATGTGTCATGACTACAGTGACTTCAAAAGTTTAATGAACAAAGCTCAACATCATTCTGACTGTCCAAACTAACCTCCCATTCCAGAACAGATGCCTGCCACTGAGCAATCTTCTCAATATTTTCAAGTCTCCTCTTGCGCTCATTGATTTGCTTGGTCACATTCCTCATGACAGATAATGCTGCAGCCACATAACGATAGTCACTGAGGAAAGAATCATATAACAAACAGATGCCACGTAAGCTAAAATATATATACACAGAGTTAAAAAAAATCTTAAAATGCCTTTCTTAATAAGGCAGAGCTTTTGTTTGTATGTGGTGTATAAAATAGAGTTGAATTCTAATAATGAATGAATACCAAAATATCTGTAAAATCTTTCATGGTACTTCAATCAATTTACAACTGCATTAGCATACTGAAAAAATGGAATGTGTTCAGTCAGATAATTGTAAGAAAACAATATTACATATAGTTTACTGTTATGGCCCCATCTGTGTTTCTTGTGTGTTTTTTTTTATTCTGAAAGTACTTTTTTGCATGCCTCCAGTTATGCACATTTCAGTTATGTGTATTCTCACCTACATGCATCAATCACATCCACAGTGCTTAACTTCAAAATGAAGGTGGGCTCAAGAAAGAGATGTCATTTATTTAAATCAGAAATAGATTGAATCACAGCCCCATGCATTTTGGCTAGAAATCTAGAAAACATGGAAATGTGGACTTCCACATTTGCCATGTGAATGGCATTGAAACCCATTCAATCTGTAACTGTAACTGTAACACACCACTGTATACAGACGCATTCCAAAATACTCGAACATTATGGAAAAGTTGATTAATTTTCATAATTCCATTCAAAAAGGTCAACTTTCATAGATTATAGATTCAGGGCCCACAATTTAAACTATTTCAAGTATTTATTTGTTGTTATTTTTACATAATTTGGGCTTCCAGCTCATAAAACCCACAAAAACAGAATAAAAAAAATATTATAATGTATAATCTCCATACAAATTCTCAGCAGAAGGAATCATGAAGTCCTCTAAAACATTATGGTAGACTGTTGCAGTGACCTTGTGTAAGGAGGTACTCCGAAACCGTATTTTTAGGAAGCAAATGCAGAGTTTATTCAATGAGGCTTTTAACAACGAACTAAAGTTCAGCACAGAGCGGGAGCAACTAAAGAAAACAAAGGAGCAACACAAAATGGCACTGAAGCGGTAACTCTGTCCGTGCTCCAACAAAAGGGTCAGTCCAGCACCACGCTCTGGCTGGGAATCTGCACACAGACAGAACCAAGAATAACAAACAAATTAGTAAGAGTATATATCAGAATGGAGTCAAGGAAATACACAACACACGAGAAAACTAAGCTAAGCGTTAAACGGAAAGATATGAAACAACAGGAAGATAATTTAGCTCTCAGAATGGAATCTCGTCAGAAGTGTTGGTATGATGAGCATTGGGACCCGCAGGGAAGCCCAGCCAGAAGACACTCTAAATAACGAGAGAGAGCCAATGAGGGCTCTCCTCACAGATAGGGCGCAGGTGGATATACCGAGCTACCTGCGGGTGACACAGGAAGTAGGTCTCCCTCTACCTCTGCGTGAGCTAGACCTTGGGGGAGAGTGGCGGCCCCTAGTGGCCACTGATGTAACAGAACTCCCCCTCAAAGGGCTACCTCCGGGAGCTGATTTCTTCCTACTGGGCCTGCGAGGTGCAGGCTTGTTTGCATGTCTCTGGTGGAAGTCAGAGATGAGGAGTGGATCTAAAATGTCATTCGCCGTGACCCAGCTATTTTCTTCGGCACTATACCCCTCCCAAGCCACTAGATACTCAATCCGACCTCTTCTGCGCCTGGAGTCGAGGATATCACGATATCATGAAGTTGACCTCACCCTCAGCCTCCACTGGTTCTGGTGCTTGGGTTCCCTCCCCGGCTTCAGCCAACGGTCCATCCCGGGCTGGTTTCCACTGGGTGACGTGGAATGTAGGATAAATTCTACAATGCCAGGGGAGCTTAAGGAGATAAGTGACTTCATTGACTCTTTTAACTATGGGAAACGGGCCGACGTATCGGGGGGCGAGCTTTCTCTTGCCAAACATGGTAGGAAGGCCCTTTGTAGCAACCCAGACCTTGTTGCCAGGGCGAAAAGTGGGGGTTTTACCTCGACGTCGGTCGGCAAACTACTTCATCTGCTTGATGGCCTTGCCAATGGTCTGGTTGGTGAGTGCCCACATGTGCTTGCACTTCTTGATCCACGGCCGGCATGTCTGTTTCAGTGGCATCCCACGGGAACAGTGGAGGCTGGTAACCTAGGACACACTGAAAGGGGGTGAGGTTAGTTGCAGAGTGTTTTAATGAATTCTGGGCATACTCCGCCCAGGGCAAATATCTCACCCAGTCCTGAGGACGCCGGTGGCAGAACATCCTCAGGAACTTCAGAAGTTCTTGATTTGACCTTTCAGTCTGTCCATTGGCTTGTGGGTGGTAACCAGAGTTGAGGCTCACCGTGACCCCAAGCTTGTTCAGGAAGTTGCTCCAAACTCGTGACGTAAATTGGGGTCCATGATCGCTCACAACATCCTCCGGGATCCCAAAATAGCAAAAGATGTGATCAAACAGGATCTCAGCAGTCTCAAAGGTGGATGGCAAACTAGGCAGGGCCACACACCGGATCGATTTTGAGAACTGATCTACGATCACCAGTATTGCCACCTTACCTTCAGACGGGGGTAGATCGGTCACAAAATAGCGATGTGCGACCAGGGATGTTCAGGAAGGGGCAGTGGCACTAGCTTGCCAGCAGGCAGGGTTCTGGGGACTTTAGCTTTGGCATAAACAGAACAAGAGGACACAGTCGTTAATGTCTTGACTCATTTTATCCCACCAGTACCTGCCTGCTATGAGTTCCAGAGTTCTCCGCGTTCCTGGATGACCCACTCCAGGTGCTAGGTGGGCCCAGGCGATGAGGCGGCTGTGGAGCTCCGTCGGAACAAACAACGAGCCGGGAGGACATTGGCTGGGACATCTCTTGGGCTGTCTGGTGCGAATTAGGCAATCAAAATCCCAGGTAATCCTGTTAACAAACTTTGAGGGAGATATTATGGGTTGCAAAACGTTATCAGAGACTTTATCAAACATCCTAGATAGAGCATCAGCTTTACCATACCTTGACCTGGGGTGATATGATATGACAAAGTTAAAGCAGGCAAACATCACCCACCGGGCCTGATGAGGATTGAGTCTCTTGGCAGCCTTCAAGTATTCTAAATTCTTGTGATCTGTGTAGATCAAGAAGGCATGCTTGGCGCCCTCCAGCCAATGCCTCCACTCCTCTAAGGCTAGTTTTAGGGCTAGGAGCTCCCTATCTCCTACGTCGTAGTTGCGTTCGGCTTTGGACATTTTACGGGAGAAAAAAGCAACTGGAAGCATCTTTGCTGGTTGGCCATGATGCTGGGACAAAATGGCAACTATGCCGACCTCAGACGCGTCGACCTCAATGATGAACGGCAGCTCGGAGTCTGGCTGTTTGAGGACGGGGGCTGATGTAAAAGCTTTCCTGAGTCGGCCGAAAGCCTCCTGGGCAGAAGGTGACCACCTCAAACAGCTGGGCTTCCCTTTGAGCAGGTCCATGAGGGGGCTAGCCACGCTACTGAAGTTGCGGATGAAACGTCGGTAGAAGTTGGCGAAACCGAGAAATCCTCGTAGCTCTCTGGGAGTCTTGGGGAGCTCCCAGTTCTCGATGGCAGAGACCTTCCCCGGATCCATTGCAATCCCCTCTGGGCCAATGTGATAACCTAAGAAGTCCATGCGTTGCTGGTGAAAATGGCACTTTTCCCCTTTGGCGAATAGCTGATGCTTTAGAAGTTGTTCTAAGACCCTTGACACATGGTTTACATGAGATGAGAGATCGGGGGAGAAAACCAAAATATCATCTATGTAAGCTAGGGCGAATTTGCCTAACATGTCCCGAAGTACCTCATTTATCAAGTGCTGGAAAACACTAGGGGCAGCAGCTAGACCATAGGGCATAACAAGGTATTCAAAATAGCCGGAGGAGGTGCTGAAGGCCGTCTTCCACTCATCCCCCTCACAGATCCGAACCAGGTTATAAGCACTCCTTAGGTCAAGCTTGGTAAAAAAATTGGCTCCAGCCAGTTGTTTGAGGGCTGAAAGGACAAGTGGCAAGGGATAGGCGTAGCGCACTGTGACCTTATTTAGTCCTCTGTAATCAATGCATGGATGAAGGCCACCTCCCGTCTTTTCCATGAAAAAGAACCAGGCTGAGGCCGGGGAGCTTGAGTGTCGAATGTATCCTGCCGCTAGTGCCTCCTGGATGTACTCCTCCATAGCCTGCCTTTCAGGGAGTGACAACACATAGATTTTCGAGCGAGGGGGAGTGCACCCAGGGAGAAGGTCAATTTTACAGTCGAACTCCCTGTGCGGGGGGAGTCCCTCGGCGCACCTGCGGTTGAAAACCTCCCGAAGGTGGGAGTAACACTCTGGGATGACCACTGCTTTATTGACGTCGGGGCTCTCGACCCTGGTGGTGAGCAGACGAAGAGGGCGAGAATGCAGGCAGTGCGTAAAGCAGTGCGGTGTCGATCAAGGCTAGAAGGTAAAAGGAATCCTTCAAGTAGGAGATCTGTACGTTTAATATAAGCTCATGGCAAAAAATGGGTGGAGAGCGACTAAGTGGCACGGGTCCCAGAACCATGGGCTCAGGATCATCTGGAGGAGCAGGGTGGGGTGCGCTGAGGCGATCTGCTTCTAGTGGTCAGGAGCGCAGCAGCTGGTCCAGCCGGGTGGAGGCTGCGATGAGGGTGTCGAGGGTCATCCGGTCATCCCGGCAGGCCAGTTCACGGAGTACCGCCGGTGAGAGCCCATGGCGGAAGACGGCTTTCAGAGCAGGCTCATTCCAGCCACTTCCGGCAGCTACCGTGAGGAAATATAGGGCATACTCTGCCACACGATGATCCCCCTGGGACATAGAGAGAAGTGCTTTGCCAGGGTCCTGGCCCTCAGAAGGATGGTTAAACACTTTTTTCAACTGGGTCAGAAAAGTGGAATAGGACCGCATCAACTCACCTGAGTTGTGCCAGAGGGCGGTAGCCCACTCCAGCGCCTTCCCAGTTAGGGTGCTGATGATGAGAGCCACCTTCTGATCTTCGGGAAGGAGGCTGTGTGCCACGAAGAATAGCTTGCATTGTAGAAGGAAGCCGGCGCATCCAGACGGGTCTCCTCCATAGCGCTCTGGAAGAGCGACTGGCAACAGCTCCTTGGATCACGGCTCTCGCTTCCCGAAGTAAATGCAATTCTTTGCAACTCCACTCTTTGCAAATGCAACTCCACTGCTTCCATGAGGCAGGTCAATCTGTAAGGAGGTACTCTGAAACCGTATTTTTAGGAAGCAAATGCAGAGTTTATTCAATGAGGCTTTTAACAACAAACTAAAGTTCAGCACAGAGCGGGAGCAACTAAAGAAAAGAAAGGAGCAACACAAAATGACAGCGAAGCAGTAACTCGTGCTCCAACAAAAGGGTCAGTCCAGCTCCACGCTCTGGCTGGGAATCTGCACACAGACAGAACCGAGAATAACAAACGAATTAGTAAGAGTATATCTCAGAATGGAGTCAAGGAAATACACAACACACGAGAAAACTAAGCTAAGCGTTAAACGGAAAGATATGAAACAACAGGAAGATAATTTAGCTCTCAGAATGGAATCTCGTCGGAAGTGTTGGTATGATGAGCATTGACCTGCAGGGAAGCCCAGCCAGAAGATGCTATAAATAACGAGGGAGAGCCAATGAGGGCTCTCCTCCCAGATAGGGCGCAGGTGGATATAATCTGGCGAGCTACCTGCGGGTGACACCAGAAGTAGGTCTCCCTCTACCTCTGAGTGAGCTAGACCTTGGGGAGAGTGGCGGCCCCTAAGGGCAGGAAAGGCCAAACACAAGTGCTGTAAGGTGCAAACACAGGGATAAAGGGGGAAAAAACGGGAGAACCAAAAAGCAAATTAACCCTCTTCTAAAAAGGAGTAATCTATCTATCTACTATCCTGGTGATAGTTTCAGGTTCAATGCCTCTCTTAGGACCTCGTTAATGAACCACTGGAAGACCACCGGCGCGTTGGAGAGTCCGAAGGGCAGCACTCGGTACATGTAATGCCCTGTTAGTGATAAACGCGGTCTTCTACTCGTCCCCCTTCCGTATCCAAACAAGATTGTAGGCACTGCGGAGGTCCAGTTTGAACAGATGGGCCTTCTGTAGTGCCTCGAATGCCGTTTGCATCAACAGCTGGGGGTACCAGTCCTTAATGGTCATGGCGTTGAGCCTGCAGTAATCTATACACGGGCTCAGTGACCCGTCCTTCTTACCCATGAAGAAGAACCCGGCTCCTGCCGGGTAATTCGACGGGCGAATAAACACCAATAGTGCCTCCTTGATGTACTCCTCCATGGCCTTTCTCTCAGGTGCCGCGAGGGCGAAGATGTACTCCTCCATGGCCTTTCTCTCAGGTGCCTAGGAGGGTCCCGGTCCCCGGCAGGAGGTTAATGGTGCAGTCGAACGGGCAATGTGGGGGCAGTTGCTGCGCCTTGGACTTACTAAAGTAAAAAAAATTACGGCTGGCAACCGTAATCCATGAAGTTGTTTATCCCCCCACATCAGTTCAACAGCTGGCAAACCTGGCACGATGAAAGTAGCCCTCAAAATCCACCCTGGTTTGGGAGCCTCGTCTCAGTCCTGTCCTGCGCTCCCTTTTAAGGATGGGCCTGAATGTTTCCCAATCTGGCGGGTCGGACTGTCCGCTGCCCCCCTTGCTTGTTCACTCCATGTGAGCCCCCAAGCTGCATGGGCTCCTCCCTGGGTGATGGGGATCTGCTGGGAGCTAACGATGGTGTTTGAGTGGCCAGCGGTGGCATCAGACATGCCGCCTCGGCTTGTTCACGAGCACATTGTTTTAGACGGCAGTCTAAGCAATCAACTATGTCGTCCTTCAGGCGTTCACTAAGGCCGCGGAGGAATATCACCCGAAGGGTGAATATTCGGGAATATTCCCCGCCGGTGAATGGCTGTCTCTTGCAGCCAAACGGCTTGTTGGAGGGTGTGCTGACCTGCTGGGTCCATTGTTGGTCACACCCTTCTGTTATGAGTGGGGTAGCGGACCCAAATGTGGTGTTAAACCAAAACTAAACTTGAGGGAATAACTGAGAGGGGCCGGGCCAGCCCAAGCGTATTTTCAACAAATAAACCTTGGCCTTGGAATGCAAAAGACATTAACAGCCTTCCTATGATTGCAATTGCCATGAAAAGTTTTACACTCTATCAGGCAAATCTAAATCAGTGAACAGTTGATAACTTCAACAAAATAGATCATCTTTATCTTCTTGGCCGCTTATTCCTTTTCAGGGTCACAGGAGAGCCAGTGCCTAGCCGGCAGCATAGGGCGCAAGGCAGGAACAACCCTA
>JAOTRJ010053330.1:0-13573 GCA_028564905.1 Leptodoras praelongus
CGGAGTACCCAGAGTAAACCCACGCGGACACAGGGAGGACATGCAGACTCCACACAGAAAGGACCCAGACCACCCCACCAGGACCTTCTTGCTGTGAGGCGACAGTGCTACCCACCAAGCCACAATGTCGCCCTGGTGCTATATATTTGATGAATAATGTTGACAAAAGACTTATTTTTTGACACAGTCTTGCCCCAGAATTGCTCTTCGTCTTAACTCAGACTCGACCCTTTAACGTCTTGATCTTGACTTGGACATGATATAGATGGTCTCATCCCTTCACTAGCAAAATACCTCTCACTTTTCTCTTGATAACTATCTATCAAGTTACATAATTTTATAATCTGGGAGGCTGCTGTATTTAATCTCCACTGTAAGATAGCATCACACTGATAGTCTAAATGCAACTACTATTTTATTTATTTAATACATAGCCTATAAAATATTTAAATATGGCCATTAAAACTGTCTTTATTTGTCTTCATTTTACCCTTTATTCATAGCCTAACCAGCAATTCTGAAGCCCTGCCCATATTTACTACTAATAAAATAATTTGCTTACTTTTTTTTTAAAGGGGTGACAACTTTTATTTATTATTGGTATCTCTATTTTATCTTAACCTGATTTAATATTATCTTCAGATAACAAGCCATATCAATCAAACCCACCTCTACATTTCTAAGCTAATCTGTTTATGAATAAAACAACATTAGTGACACTTCAAACATTATAAATCTATGATAGAAAATGGGTAATCACAAGTAATGAGCATAAGCTGTGTCCATGTGAGTCTCTCTAGTGTTATCTCCAGAGGTAAATGGCAATTATTGGCAAATGACGAACAGGAGACTCAGCATCAATATTGACTCAACTGATCCATGTCCGCTCTTATATCGTTACTGAAGTGATTTCTGATTAATTTGGTGAGTTTTCCTCTGTTAGCTATTTTTATCCATTGTCATCTCTATGTGTCTATGTGATGGGAATATGTATGGCAGATTTGACATCTGGTGTTTAGACCAGCGGTTCTCAAACTTTTATAAATGTGGGGCCCCCTTTGTGGATGGTAAGTGCCACTGTGCCCCCCCCCGGCCCAAAAATAAAACACAAATTTAATAATTGAATAGTGCCCCCTTGCAGCCGCCTGGGGGGTTGCGGCCCCCAGTTTGAGAACCGCTGGTTTAGACCACTACAACGCCTATAACATGTTCAAACAATATATTAGGCCTACATCCGATTTGCTATGATATGTAACTAACAATTTGATAAAAGAAGAAGGAGTGCATACTTTGCAAACAAGCTAGCAACCAAAACATCTTTAGATAGACCACCAGGTTTTACAGCCCAGCTTGTTAAACAGGCTACTACCCAGGAAGGTATATACAAGGTTTTTATTCCTACAGAATTTTTCCCCGGGTGACATGGTGGCACAGTGGGTAGAACTGTTGCCTCACAGCAAGAAGGTCCCGGGTTTGATCCCCGGGTGGGCGGTCTGGGTCCTTTCTGTGTGGAGTCTGCGTGTCCGCGAGGGTTTACTCCGGTTTCCTCCCACAGTCCAAAGATGTTAGGTTGATTGCCGTCTCTAAAGTGTCCCTAGTGTGTGAGTGTGTGTGTGCTGTACGATGGATTGGCGCCCTGTCTAGGGTTGTTCCTGCCTTGCGCCCTATGTGGCTGGCTAGACACTGGCTCCCCCATGACCCTGAAAAGGAATAAGCGGCCAAGAAGATGATCAGTATTTTTCCCCCAATTCAGACACCTGCCATTCCCCACCCAGTTGCTACCAACTATATATGTATATGTAGGTATATGTTTTCTCTGAAACATTTTCAAATTGCTGCTCATGCTACATCACAATGGCAGCGTCACACACTCAGAGAAAAGCATTATCGACCCTCTTCCTCACACAAATGTTCACAAACCTTCAATACCAGCCATCCCAAACATACAGAAAGCACAGACAATTTTGCTCTCTTGACTCCCAGTAAATAAAACAAATCAATTTCTACATCATTTAGCTTGAAGTAGATGCAAGTATGTTGTATGGGGGAAAAAGGAAAAAGAAAACAATTTTGGCCAAATCCAATTTTTGTAGTTGTGCAGACTTGAGCTCTAGTGACATCCAACAGGTGTTCTCAGTCCTTCACGCAAACGTAGTCAGTCATCCATGACATATTTGCTTAATTTTGTAATGAAAATAATGTAGCTATGAACATAATGTAGCTAAAAAATAAATGAAATCTCAGAGCTATCAGGTTCGTTTTGTATATAAATGCAAGCTAATAAAGTCTGTAGTGAATTGGATATGCAAATGAAATTGGAACTATATTAACATCCAAATCACTTTCTATATAGACAAAATTGTTTGGACACGATGCATTACACCAGTGATGTCCAATCCTATCCGAGAATAGCCAGTGTGGGTGCAGTTTCCAACCAAACAGAAGCCAAACACTACTGAAAGTCAAGATCCACTGATTAGATCCATTGATTAAAAACAGGTGAAATGGGGTGTGGCTCCTGCTTGACTGGAAGGAAAACCTGCACCCACACAGGCCCTGACTGGATAAGACTGGACACCCCTGCAGTACACCTACAGGAGCTTTTATGACATTAAAACACCTCCCACTATTCTGAGAAGGCTTTCTCAGGATTCTCAAGGATTTTGGAGTGTGTCTGTGGGAAGTTTTGCACATTCATCCATTCATTCATTACAAAGAGAATTTGTATGGTGAGACACGTTCTAGTTCATGATGTTTGTTGGGGTTGAGATCAGGGTTCTGTGTGTGCCAGTCAAGTTCTTCCACACCAAACTCAACTCAACCTTTAAGGACATTGATTTGTGTACAGTGGGGCACTGTTTTTTGGGCACAGTCATGCAAGAAGAGAAAATGGCCTTCCCCAAACTGTTCCCAGTAGGTTTGAGGCATACAATTCCAAAGTCCAAAATATCTTGGTATGATGAAGTATTAAGATTTCCCTTCACCGAAACTAAGGGACCTTGACCAACCCCTGAAAAAACAACCCCATAGCATTATCCCTCCTCCACCAAGATTTACAGTTGGCACATTGCAGTCAGTCCCAGGCTGGTCCATCAGACTGTCAGACATAGATGCGTGATTCATCATGCCACAGAAAATGTTTCCACTGCATGAGTACAGTGGATACATGCTTTATGCCACTCCATCCGAGGCTTGGCATTGTGCTTGGTGATGTAAGGCTTGCATGCAGCTGCTCAGCAAAGGAAACCCAAGCCATGAAGCACCTGGTTCTGACATTAATGCCAGAGGAGATTTGGAACTCTGCAGTTATTGAGACAGCAGAGCGTTGATGACTATTATGCACTATGCGCCTCACCACTCAGCAACCTGTTCTTTCACAAATGATTGTAAAGGCAGACTGCATGGCTAGGTGCTTGATTTTATACACCTGTGACAATGGGACACCATGAAACACCTGAATTCAATGATTAAGAGGTGTGTCCAAATACTTTGGTCTATATAGTGTATAAAAATTGTTATTTATGGGGCATGTCACTAATTTAAACAAATAAATGTGACCTTGATCCAGGGTTTGATTTTTCAGGTGTCTCTGGCTAGCCTTAATTGTCGAACTGTATGAAATCTATAGTGTTGACTTGCATTCACAATATGCATTATTTTTTGATGATGTAATTTTTCCACATCTTCTGCCACGGATGCCTCAGTGAGCAAATCCCCTTGAAATGAATAGGGGCTAATGTTAAGTAGCTCTAAGTGATTCCTAAACCATGTGTTGAGAGAGAAAGTTGACTGCTACTACTATTTTTAGCTGTTTGACGTCTATAGTCTATTTTTATACATTAAGCGTGTGTCATTAGCCACATTAACCTCATGGTGCCAAAACGAACAAAAGCAGGCTTATCGATTAAATCTGAGGTGGGGAAATTCTGGGTACTGTTGATTTATCAGTTTGAATTTCCTCATGTTCCTGTAGATTAAGTCTTTAAGTACCATTGGTTCATTACATGTAAATAGGTTAAAGTGGCTCATTGAAGACAATCCCTTCTGAGTCCAGCTAAAAAAATTTTTATGAGAGTACACCTTTCAGGTTGACACATTTTACAGTGTAGCTCGTTAAAATGCACAATAAATATTTCTGTTTATCACTAGATGATTCCTAAATCAGACAGAGCTTTACAGTGTGTGTTGGTTTTAAACATGCCCTTAATTCAGTACATCTGAAACAAGATCTTCCTCTGAGATTTCTGGTCTCTAACTGCACAAGATCTTCATCTGATAATGTTCTCCCTGACTCTGCAATTGCTCAGCTATGATCTACTGCTTCTACCACTCTGTTTCTGCCTGCTATGAATCTCTCCATTCCTGCACACTCCTCTGGCAGTCTGACTCAGTGCAGAGAAAAAAAGAGTCATTTCCTTCAGACAGGGAATGAGCGTACATTCCCTTGAGCTGAACTGAGTGGTTTCACTAAGCTGAAGCTCACATGGAATTTAATGTCTTACACTTTTATTTGATAAAATTAATTAGATTTTTTTTAAAAGAGACTCTGTATCCACTGGAACCATGACCAGTAAAAACAAACACTTACTGAGGATGAATGAATGGAATGGAAGAATGAACATCAGGCCCATCCAATCTAATTCAGCTTCTATTCTAACACTAGAAAATGTCCTGTCTGTAAACAGAAGCCAGAAATCCCCCTGAGATATGCACAGATATCAGTTCCGCTTGCTGGACCTTCACCTTCACCGCCACCACAAATAGCTTATTCTAGTCTCATCACAGACTGTACAGCAGCCAACACTTAAATCAAAAGCGTCCCAAGGCCTCAGGATGGAGAATAGAGTGACAATAGAGACAAAAGAGATTGGAGTTTGGAGCAATGAAACGGTTATAGCCTTATTTACAATGAGCACTGCCAGGATGAATGATGGGAAAACAGAAAGCAGTGATCTCTCAATCTTTATTTTTCCACAATCACAGCAAGGGAAATGGAACTTGGTTTGGTTTGAGTCATACCCTTGATTAATCCTGATGTTTTTTCCTCCTGGCAAGGAGTTTCCATTTTTAATGTTATAATTTTTTTTAGATAATCTTTCCCAAAGTCATACCTCTCTGTCTCTATCCCCCACTGTTTTGCCTTGCTGTATCTCTGTGTTTCACCTTGACTATGGTGAATGTGGTAAAGGTGACTCTACACCAGAGCTCATCAGTAAGGTAACAACAGATAGATGGAACAGCATAGCTTTAAAAGAACATAGCAATGCCATTGCATTATTCAACAATAAGTACACAATGTCTTCCTGATCTGTACAGACATATGTGATTATACTGCACAATCTAAATTCTAAATACAGGTCTAAATTACAAAATTATTTACAACAAAATTTACAACATTCAAAATTGCTGGTGTTCTCAGTCATTACTTAAATATTGAATATAAAATATTCAATATTCATTTTAAAAATGTAAAAAAAAGTTCTGTAACATATGATGAACATATATGACAATAAGAAAAAGAAGAAGAAGAGGAGGAAGAAGAAGAAGAGGAGGAGGAGGAAATCATCAAATAGTAACATACTATGAGTAGCAATAATAAATAAATACATTATTAAATTAAATTCAGTAAATAAATTGTTTAATAAATCATAAAAACTCAACTTGATAAAACAATGAATAAAAGTCCTTCAAAATAAAATAAATGTAATAAAACTAAAAATGTGCTGCTTTTTCTAAAATTTCATAACTTTGTTCTCTTTGTGATTTAATAGTCACAGTAACGTAAAACCTCCCCTTATCTCTAACATCCTTTCTTTACATCCTGCAGATTAATGGATTTTTTTTAAACTATGAAGTAATAAACATTTGATTTGGATTATTATCATTAGTTCATTATCCTTTCATTGATGTATGTAATGCAAATAAGGTATTACTAAAAAATCTTTACTAAAAATAATAGGAAAAATTCTTTATATAATATATAATTACATTTTAAACTTTCACTTTTAAATACAAATATATTCTTATGATAATTTTACAGAATAGGCAAAAACATAAAATAAATTAAAAGTTAAAAACAAAAACAAACTAGCTTTGCACTCAAATAGCCAGACTTCCACCAGGCAAATCTTTTTTTTTTCTATGATGGGCACATGCAGGACAAATCTTATATATATATATAAAATCTATACTCAGATCCGCTCCGAAACATAATGCTCTCTTCCTTGGCCCATGCTACACCCTGCCACCAAGTTTCATGAGAAGTGGCCCTGTAGTACTGTACTGTGCAGGTAAATCAACAAACCAACCAACAAAAAAACTAACTGCACCAAAAAAAGACTTTACCTCATTGGTGGAGGTAAAAATATAACACTGGTTCAGAACACTCGGTGTGGACGGTTTAGGATTTTAGATTAGTGCAGTATACTGTTTCTCACTCAGCAATCTGCTGTCTATTTGACATCCAGACTATCCATTTGGGCTAAACTTAATGTAATTAGCTTTGACAGAAAGCACATTATGTTGTATAAAACATGTGTTATAGTTATGCAGTATTGCTGGTGGTAGATAATGAGGCGGAAAATGTAAGCATTTGCACAGACTTTTGAACACTGTGTTGACCAAACATATTTTTAGTCAAAAGAAATTCAATTAAAACTCTATTTACCTTCAGGTTCATATAGAGCACTACTGCAATGACTGTGTGAAAAATGTGTCATGACTGGATACACACTCCCAACCTTATACTACAAGTGTCAGCTCGGGTTGTAGGTGAAGCTATTTATGGTATGTAAAATAGTTTTTAAAAAGACTAAATGCTAATGAGATAAACTCAAAATATGCACCTGACCCAAATAACAGATGTACCCAACACCCCAATATTGGAAATAAAATCAATAAGACGATTGCATTCCAGCTTAAAAACCCTTCTACACAAACAGTGTATTTGAACTGAACGACAAATTTCTTAAAAACGTTTGGCACGTCTTAAGGAAGTGGTGACACATGACCCATCAATGCTTGCAAGGACTAAGCCTTTGGTGGAAGCCTCTTTTATACTCAATCTTCATGAATTCACCTGTTACCAGTTAAACTGCTAATTGTGGAACCTTCCAGTGTTACTTGTATAACCTTTTCAGTTTTGTTTTGCTGCTCAGTCTTATTATGCTTATTTTGCTATTATTTTGTCTCTGTCCCAATTTTTTGGTGACTTCAATAGACAGGTGAGTGAGCGTGAGATAATATCCGGAATTGACTAGAATGTGGATTTGTTTTGGCTCCTTGATTAAAGATGGATTCAGATGCAACACAGTAAGAAAAGGCCTAGAATGGCAAAATACGATATTGGAAAGCTGGACGAAATCATCACTAACCTTCAACTAAGGGTTTTAAATCATGCTGACAATAATACCTTCAGGAAACTGAGTACTTCATACAGAAATAAACACCAGAAAGATAGATGGGTGTGAAGCATAATTAAGCCCTGTGTAGCTGCATATCAGTGGTAAACTAATGTGAAACATTAATTACTAACACTATGGCTTGATATCAGCTCAGAAAAAAACATTCAGAAGTGCCAAGAAAATTAGTGTCCATCACTCTCTGACAAATTCAGACATATGTCTTCACACACACACACACACACACACACACATTCTTTCTATTGACATAATTATTACTGAGCTAATGTTTTCTAACCTTAATCCTAACCCTAAACTTTACCTAAACCTTTTTGGGCCCCACAAAAACATGGTACACACACATACACACCACTGCATAGTAGGGTTTGCTGTGATGCTGAATAGTTGACAGTGTGATCATGCCGTATCTTCAGTTTCACCCACACAAATCTACTAAACTAATCATAAAATGCTCTTTACCAATGATTTATGATATTACACAGCTCAGACAGCAACAATCCTGTGAAAACATTAGAGATGCAAAGTAGCAAATTACATATATATTATTGTTACAGTACTAGAGTGCATGGGTCACTATACTGGTACGTTTATATAATTAATATACCAGTTTCAGGGGGTAAAAGGAGAAAACAGGAAATGCTTTTTACTTAAAACTGACTCACTCACAGGGACAGTCAATACTTTTCTGTTACATTCTCAGTACAAGGAAAAGTGTTCATGACTATGCTATACTAGAGGGGTGTCCAATCTTATCCACGAAGGGCCAGTTTTCTTTCCAAGTAAGCAGAAGCCACACCTCATTCCACCTGTTTTAATCAATGGATCTAATCAATGGATCTCGGCTTTCAGTGCTGTGTGGCTTCTGCTTGCTTGGAAAGAAAACCTGCACCCACACCGACCCTTCGTGGATAAGATTGGACACCACTGCTATACTATATAACCAGATATACTGAAGCTTGAGATTAGGTTGTAAAAATGCTGCAACATTCTTTTTAAATGGGGTGGAAGGGCAAGAACATTTCCATTTGTGGAACAGCCAAATGTCTTATACAGGTACTTTACGATTTTACTTTACATTTGGCCAGTATTAGAATGATGTAATTCTCTACCATCGTTTCACACTACTGCCCATGAGCCTGCTTAGCACAATCCTAAAAGCTATCTATCTGACCATTTGCTATATTACCCTAATGTTGATGGCTATCTACTGCACTTACAAAAAGCTGACCATTAGCATTTCCAGCCCTATGTTAAAGACTTCCCTGTGTACTTATCAATGGGGGATGAAGTATTCAGATCCTTTCATTAAGTAAAAGTACCAATATGTACTTGTGAATGTACTTCATTACAAGTAAAGGCATGAAAAATGCTACATAAGTAAAAAGTACATAAGTATTAGCACCAAATTATAGTTATAAAATAAAACTACTGTTTTGGTCCATCTGATAGATATTATTATATATGACATCATTAGATGATTAATACTGAAGCATCAGTGTGTAATCAGCATGTTAATGTTCTAACTGCTGGAGGTGGATCCAGGGACACCAGATACATCTGAGGGGATGTGGGGTGATTAATGGGAGAGAAAAGAAGGAAAAACAAACAGTATATCAGAACTGATACACATGTCTGTTTTCATTTTCACTTTGATTTTTGGTGCAAAATTGGATCAATTAAACATTTATTGAAATGAAACCATGTGATAAATTTAGAGAAAAAGATGCACTGCTTGGTGGAGTTGTTTACAACCTACAGTCAAATGTGACCTGAGTACATGCTGCTTTTTTATATCAGAGACCACAAAGGTAGCAATTTTTAGTAATGTCTTGTATTTCAAAAACGTATTATTTGTTCTTAAAATTGTTCTTAAAAACAATACTTGAGTAAATCTACTTTCTTGCCACCAGTGGTATTTATACTGCATATATAACATAACCATATTAGCTTGACACAAAGGAAGTTATACTGCTGCTAGTCAGTAGGATACAATCATGCAGGTCATGGACGCCAGTTTGACAAAATGATTTACAACTGTTTCTATTTCATCTTTCAGGACAATGCCAGACCTCATTCTGCATGAGTTACAACAGTGTGGCTTCGTAGACATAGAGTGTATGTGCTTGACAGGGGTTCCTGCTGTCCAGATCTATCTCCTATTGAAAATGTATGGTGCATCATGATGAGGAGAATCAGACAATAGTGACTGTTGAGCAGCTCAAGTCTTCTATACAGCAAGAATGGGCAAAAAATCCAGTAGCAAAACTGTAACAATTAGTGTCTTCAATTCCCAAACAATGAAAAGATGATGTGAAATCACTGAAAATCTTTTCTTTGTCCTATTGTCTCTTAAATAAAGCTTCAGGTGAATTCAGTTCAGTTTTTGGTGAATTTTTAGAAAGTTCCCAACCAATGGAGTTTGTAGGTCCTGATGATTCCATATCAGTCAGAGAAGTTTTAGTGGTTTATAGACAAAAATCAAGGAAGTCAAGTGAGCGGCTACAGGGAGTCAGAGAAGTCAGACAAGAGGTGCTTTGGTTGACTAAAGATCAAGCTTTAGCATTTAGAGTCATCTGCAGTGGACGGTTCGTATTGTGTATAGTGATGTAGTGTAGTGTAGTGGGTAACATTTTCCCCACTGTTTTACAAGATAGGGTTTTAGAGGTGTGTATCGGCCATATCTACTTGCAACATGGGAAATAAAAAGAAATCTGACAACAAAGGCCAGTTAGGATTGCATTATCATTGAGCTCTGAAGAAAAAGAGAAACAAGATAGTAGAACTACTGTATATGCAATAAATGAAAAGGCAACAGATTATATGCGAGATATGGTTTGAAATATTATTTTTATTTAATGCTTGTTCCTGTGCATTAGTGATGTATTTCATAAACTACAGTATGTATGTTTCTGGAGAACACTCTGTTAGTTTAATCTCACCTTTTCTATCTTCACACCCACTGTTATACTGACTAATGAAAAACCATATGTCATTATCACCACACACTCCCCAAAGAGGAATCATCTCCCTCTCTCTCTCTTTTTCTCTCTCTCTCTCTCACTCACTCACTCACTCTGTCTCTCAGCTGCACAGCTCCTGAATTACACAATCTTCAAGGTTCCAACTGTCTATCAAGTGCTCTAATGTTATTTGTTTTGCTTCTCTCTCTCTCTCTCTCTCTCTCTCTCTCTCTCTATACCCTCCAATACTCTAATTTCTCTATCAATCTATCTATCTATCTATCTATCTATCTATCTATCTATCTATCTATCTATCTATCTGTCTGTCTGTCTGTCTGTCTGTCTGTCTATCTATCTATCTATCTATCTATCTATCTATCTATCTATCTATCTAGCACACACTTTCAATAATGACCTGATTTCTTCTCCTATTGCTCTCTTTGTCACCCCTTCCCCCTCCATCCCCACCCTCTGGGTCTGCAGTTTGGCAGGATATTTAAGAGCGCACAGTTTTTGTATCAGACATGCCTTATGTATGAGGCAGTTCCTGCTAGTATCACAGCTTTCCAAATCTCATTTTCTCTCTTTATGAGTAGAGGGACAGAAAGAGAGAGAAAGAGAGAGAGAGACAGAGGCAGAGAGAGAGATTTCAGAAGAGTTCCCCTTTACAACTGCTTCTCTGGTTGTGTGCAGCCATTTTTGTTCATTGCTCTGATTAGTTTACAGTGTCATTACGATGAAGAGGGTCACATGTCTGGAGGTCAGTTTTGGAATATTTTTTATTATATTTTTATATTTAAGTATTATATTTAAGTTGTTTCTTTTATGAAAAGAATCATTTGGGTACTTTTTGGCCAAAACCAGCATTGCATCATATCTCACTCAAGACGTAGCCTGGTCATAAATGTGTCCTTTAAGTTTGGATTGAATTGTAACACACCAAATTACTTCAGCATGGCTTGGTGGACTAAGGTAATGAAGATTATAGATGGCCATAGCTGTATCCAAAACAGCAAGCAGCTGGCTTGATGGCTTTCTGCTTATGCTGGCTCATGTGTCAATGTCTTGAAACAGGCTTTGAAGGCAATATTTGTCACACCATTGTCAAGATAGAGGCTTATGCTTACAGCCACTAATCTTGACTGTCTTATAGATGAATTATAGATAGACTAAAGCATGATCAAATCAATATCACTGCAGATAACAGACAAAATGATTACACCAGCATTTCTAGGAAATAAAATTGGAACATCATGTAAAAACATCTGTAAAAACATTGTTCACAGCTGTTGCACAGGACAGGATTCAGTTCCTTTCTGCCTTTCAAGTACATCTTGGACCACTTTTATGTTGTTGTGTGGTCCACCATTAATTTAATCCCCTAATCACACCTTTAGTTTCCATCCTCAGTTAGGTATAATTTACTAATGTTATCCAGTCATATACAACCTATGTGTATAGTGACATTCTGAAGATAATTAAAGCTTTACAGGAAGTGTATGTAGCTAGTATAGTTAGCTTGCTTTGCTGTTGAATTAGTACAGTATTTGCAGCACATGTCCAAATGCCACATCAGTAACAGTTGCTGCATGCCCACAAGAGACAAACACCATGTAATATACAGTATAGCACATGTACATGTAATATGTGACTTGTCACACCATGTGTAAATGTTTTCACAGTAGTAACGTCACAGCATTGAGCAATTCAAAACATAGGCTATGTTTGCTGTTTAGCTTTTATATAAGGAAGGACAGTGGAGACTCTGTGCGGTACGTTCCTAAAAGTGGTACATTTAGGAAATTGTAATAATGTTTACATAGTACTCTTATTAAAATACACTATATGGCCAAAGGTTTGGGGACCATCACAACCATTAGTGCTGCCACAAATGTGAAGGCACACAATTGTATTGGATGTTTTTGTATGCTGCAGCATTTCAATTCACTGAAACAAATGCTCCAGCATGACAATGCCCCCGGTGCACATAGTGAGCTCTAGCAACACATTGTTTGCCAAGGTTGGTATAGAAGAACTCAAGTGAGACCTCACCTCAATCTAACCTGTGGAATTAACTGGAATGCTGACTGTGTGGCCAAGCTTCTTCCCGGATATCAATGCCTGACCTCACTGATTCTCTCATAAGTAATAGGTATGATGATAGTGAGTGGGTAAAGCCCCACAGCCACACTTTTAGTGGAAAACCTTCCCAGAATAGTAGAGGTTGTCATAATTGGAAAAGGGGACTAAATCTGGAGTAGGATCTTCAACAAGCAGATATGGATGTTATGGTCATATATCCACACACTTTTGTCCATACATGTTCTTTTTAATATAATTACTAAAAAAGCTTTATTTGTGGAATTCAAGGCCAGAACTTGTTTTGTATTGCTTTTCAACTAGAGTGGCATCCCACTCACTGATTCAGTGACCTCGTTTAAAAATAAAATGAACACTCAATACTGCAGCCCTGCATTCTGAAAGTGCATGCTCAGTGCATGACTTCATTTCTGTCTTGTCTGAATGTGTGTACTGGCGAGGAATGCCATTGTTTACATGGCATACAGACAGAAGCCAGTCTCATTTTCTGCGGGCCATGCTGAAGCATTTTATGGTACTTCCTGGCTATGTTTGATCTCACCATAACTTCAGTGGCACGACCTCATCCTAACATGTCCAATAAAAATGATTTGTATTTAATTTATTATTCCCAGGATATGAAACTCGTTTTGCTCTCCATGTTTATTTAGAAATATCCTGTATGTCTAGATAGACTAAGACAAACAAAACACTCAAGAGTGAGCAAAGGTCTATTTGTTGAAATATTAGGGTTCTGCAGCACAACAAATATATTTACAGCCCATGGAGCTGTTAATGTCTCCCATAACATTTTGTCTCCCAGTCCAAATAACATTAATATTGGACATTTTATTCCAGCCTATTTTTTCAGAAATTTGTAGAATGTTTACATGATTAAAACTACTGTTTTCTTCCTATGATCTTCTATTTTTACACCACTGTTTTTTCTTTATATGTGGTCAAATGGTGCTTTTTGATACTGAAGTGTGACAGTTGCTGCACATCCTATGAATGAAATGTCATAAAATTTGGCATGTACAGTACAGGCCAAAAGTTTGGACACACCTTCTCATTTAATGCGTTTTCTTTATTTTCATGACTATTTACATTGTA
>JAOTRJ010060648.1:0-13372 GCA_028564905.1 Leptodoras praelongus
TACAAAGTATTGACACCCCCAAACTACAGACTTACACACACACACACACACACACACACACACACACACACACACACACACACACACACACACACACACACACTAAAGTGAATGGTGCTGATGGTAATGTCACTGCTTTGCTGCAATCACACTCGAACTCTCTTCAGGAAATGCACATCTCTAGTTTAGTTCTGATCTCTCTCATCTCCTTCGCCTGCCTACCCTGCTATACTATCATGTGCGCTCCTGTCCTGCTCTGTCCACAGAGACATACTCGGATATTCAGAGGAGTGGGTGAAACAAACTGCAGAGAATTAGAACAGATTAATATAATGTTTAGTACAATCTGAACAGTGATCACTTTATTAAAGGCATTAAGAATTCCCTAAGCGGCCAAATGAACAATGTCAGACTGTTCCCTCTCACCCTGCATTACAAGCCAACGGTACAGACTCGATCGGGTAAAGCTCTCAGGTAGTCATCCCAGCCAGACTCGCTCAGTATTCAGTCACTACCAGATAACAGAGTCTCCCGGCACCGCCCCCGCGGTAGCTACAGGAGTTCACCTTGCCGTTATGACGAGGTGTAAAATGCAAGAAATAGTAGGCAAAACTGATTTCAATAGCGGTTCAAGTCATTTAAAAAAAAAAAAAGACGGTAGGAAAAAAAAACATAAGAATACCAGGGACTGGGTCATTGCTAGGTCTGTTCCTCATGCTACCGCAATGGTGAAAGTTGTGCAATGTGCCAAAAGTAAATAAATAAAAGTCTACACAGCTTACATGATTACAAGTGCAGGAAATACTGTTCATACCTGTGCATAGTTAACGAGCAGAACCGACCAGAAAAGAGACGGTGAAAACAAAAGAAGACTGAAAAGGCAACGTGGGAACAAGTAGAGCGCTGTGAAAAAGTATTTGCTCCTTCTCAAGGTCTTCCATTCTTGCTAAGGTCACATTTTAATGTTTCAGATCAAACTCATTTTAATCCAAGATAAAGACAACATCAGGAAATGCAAAATGCAACTTTTAAATGATCAATCCATTTATTGAAGATAAAGATTTATTCAAAAACAGGAACAACTGCCCTCAAACTTTTGAGTCTTTTACATCTCTGTGGAGGAGTTTTTGGCCCACTCTTCTTTGCAGAATTGTTTTAATTTGGCCACACTGCAGGGTTTAGAGCTCGAGCACGAACTGCACATTTAAGGTCTTGCCACGGCATCTAAATGGAATTTAAGTCAGGACAAAAAAAATAAACAAACATTTAAATGTGACAAATTAGCAAAAAGAGAAGAAACTGAGAAATAGGCAAACAGTCTGTAGAACAGACCAGACAAGGAGAGAAGTGGAGGCAGTGGTGATTAAAAAAAGCCATTTGAATGGTTCAGACATTACGAATATTGCATGATTGCACTGTTCATAATTCTATATGTTATTTATTTCAGTGCTGTTATTACGTCTGACAGTGCAGGAGACATCTCAGACAATGGGAAAGACATCAGACAGAGAGAAAAGTCAGTGTGAGGCAGTCCTGAGAGGAGAGGAGACTGAAGCACACAAAGCAAGCATGCGACGTGACATTTAAAGCAAATTGTGGCTAAAGATTCCATTTGAACATCCTTAAATATTTTGGGCTCCGAAGCCAATGGCTCCTTATGAAATGTTTTTTGTCTAGAGCGCTGACTAGCACAACTAATAGCAAGAGAACACACCAATGTGTTGCGCAGTCCCATGTTTTTGTTGCCCGGCCGCCCAGTTTAATATCCATCCTAAGTCGTATTAACTGCTCTTGTGGCAGAATGGGCAAATCCCCACAGCCATGCTCCTAAATCTAGTAACAAAGACGAGTTGGCACTGCTAGAGGAGCAAAAATGGAGATGACGCCGTATTAACGCCACGCCTTTGAAATAGGGTTGCTCGACAAGCACGTGGTTGTCATGGCCAAGTGTCCACATACTTTTGGCCATACAGTGGAGCTACGATCTTCGTCATCTGCTGCTTGCACCCTCACCAGAAAGTCTTTTTTGCTTGAATTATTACTTTTTTGTGCTGCGCAGTTGCATTCCAGCATTCCGGTTTCGATACCACCAACTCTGCCATCACAATGTTCTATACTTACACTATGGATGTCTCGGTTGTGCTTTAAAAGGTAATTAATGTCATCATTAAGGTCCAATTCTGTACGTTCAATCCGTACATATCTTAGTTAATGTTCATGTTCTTGCAGATATGTAAACCATTAGTCAAATTTGATGCTGCCTACACTTATCGTGAGCCACTGTAACACGCTGTGCCTGGGCCGTAGACCGTACAAGATGTATGGACACCCAGAAGGGCGGAGCACCAGGGACATAAACTTGTTTGCACAACTTTTAGCCAGGAGCCAGGAAGCAAAAGCAAATGTTTCTCCTAGGATTCTCCATAGCCTTTAATCATGCTTGTTTAAATTTCATGAAAAAGTCATGAACTAGATTAACGCTCTACAATATGACTCTACAACGTTAAATTGATGATGAAGTTTTGGTTTACGGCAGCATGCACTCTCTGACAAAGGCTAGACGGCAGCATTGATAACCCACGGTATTATACAAGTTGGGCTAACATACTGAGACAATCCTATTTTCATCATAAGGAAACCTTTCACAGTACAATTATAACCTCTCAGCTTTTAACTCCGCGAAAGTCGAGGCACTTTTTAACAAGACGTCTGCTCAACAAGCTGCGCGGACTGAAAGGCATCATCGTGTATTTTGGTAATTAATTAATAAAGATTGCTAAAAATAATTCCGATACAGCCAGGCCAGGTCCTCGGTGCGACTGCAGGTGTCAGGCTTCAGAAATGTGCATCAAGATGTCAAGATGCTTTGCATCCATTTTGGAGTGTGTGGCAATTGGCACGTTATACACCTAAACAAACAGATTAAATAAAGAAGTTTTCTTTCCAAAAGCAAATAGGCAAGAGAGGATTTTTTTTTGTTGCTCAGGACAAAGGATGCTGACTGACATATTAACAGCCTACTGAACCTGCTTGTCAAGACTGCAAGAATTACAAATAAGTGTTCTATTAACGTCAAGCGTTAGGGTTGTCAAACACACGGGAAAGTAGAAACGCACAGGTTCCTAAACTCATCTGTGCAGGAAGGTCAGTCTGAAAGCAGTTCAGATCAACCGGATTTTAGCAGGTGATGCTGGCTGTGCCCCAAACATTTGTTATACTATACTCTCGGCTACATTCACAGTAATTTGTTGTTCGCACTACGCTTGCATTCAGCAAGCATTCTCACTAATCCACTCAACTCAGCACCAGCTCACTGGCTTTAGTTCAGGACTTCAGGAAGTATTTCAGAAAGCCTTTTCAGAAAGGTTCTCATTCTCAAGCATTTTTCTGCACATTTGGATACAGTAGTTACACATGTGGATAACTAGAAAAACGACACGCATTCATTCGCGACTGCAACGTGCCACTCTTGTGATGCAGCTCGTACGGACTGATTTAATACAGAAGGTCTGATTTAATGCAAAAGGGTCAATGTTACAAGTTCTTCACATAAAAAAAATACCATTAGTGACAGTGATAGCAGTATAGCTCAAATACTCCATAGACATTTTTTATTACCAATTAACAACTTTTCCCTAAGGTCTAACTCTAACCTAAGGGTTATTCTATGGAGCTGCTTTAGTCTCCTCCAAAACAAACAGCAGAAGTGCTCTGGCGCATGAGAACAAAGCTGTGAGGTATCGGCTCAGTTTTTTTATTGAGCCTGCAGTAGCATGGGTAAAAGCATGAGAATAGACATCTCCAACATTATTATGACCTCCACCCACTAACATATGTCCCGATGCAACATGCCTACGGAATGAGAGCATGCATGGCAAGCAGTGTTTATCTTGTCAACAAAATTACTGGAAAAAATGTATCACTGCCTAACAACAACTACAAAAAACACACAGCAATCATACCTAAGCGATTTTAATGTCAGCTATCCATTAGAAAATATCACTAAGATCAAATCTGTAAATCGGACATAGAGTTTAATTAAAGAATGAAGAAAAGTATTGTAATCATATTGTTTGTACAGATTTGTAGAACTGCCGCATTCATACAGAACCTTCACATCCAGATCAGATCTTTATAAAAGACGCAAATAAAGGAAGTAGAAATGTACAAATACAAGAATTTCCAAACAGTCCTTGCAGTTTTTCTTAAAAAAAAGCATGCTCTGTGTGTTAGGTGTAATGACTTCCTATGATAAAGAAAAAATAAAAAAGACGAGACGCAGGTTATATTATAAAAGATGATTAAATAAAAATACCTTGGCTGCTTCTTCTCAGATTTCGGCTTTACCTAATCATTAGCCATCACAAGCAGACGATGCCTGGGTGTAGATTCTAGGAGAGGCATGGAATACCATGATCATCTGGCAGTTATACGAACATAACTCCAGGTTAGAAACAGACAGAGAGAGACAGAGACAGAGAGAGAGACAGAGAGAGTGAGTGAGTGAGAGTGAGTGAGTGAGTGAGTGAGTGAGTGAGTGAGAGAGAGAGAGAGAGAGTGAGTGAGAGGGAGTGAGTGAGTGAGTGAGAGTGAGAGAGAGAGAGTGAGTGAGTGAGAGTGAGAGAGAGAGTGAGAGAGAGTGAGAGAGAGAGAGTGAGTGAGTGAGTGAGTGAGAGTGAGAGAGAGAGAGAGAGAGAGTGAGTGAGTGTGAGTGAGAGTGAGAGAGAGAGAGAGAGTGAGTGAGTGTGAGTGTGAGAGTGAGAGTGAGTGTGGAAAGAGGAAAGCAGAGCTCCAAGAACATAAACTACTGAGAGAAGAACTGGACAAACCCGGTAAGCGTTCTTTTCCCCCCGTTATACTGGGAATACTGGGATTTTCATTAGCCTGCTAGTCTGACTGCTAGCCTGTAACAGTCTCTATATGCACACACATTTTCCACTGGCTATGAAGCTATAGAAGAATCATATGAATGTGACCAACTTTATACACAACAAAGAAGAATAAATTCATGTTCCTAATAAAATGGCAACCATAACATTAAAACTACCTGTGGACCAATCACACAATAATAGTAAACTTGATTTGTAGTCTTTGGGGTTTGTAAATCCCCAGTGGGTGAGGCTGCAGAGGAAGACTCAGGAGCAAGGCGGAATTTTATTTACATGGAGGTGGAGTTTATTTACATTGTGCTTTTTGAGTTCGAAAACTCAAAACAAAGGAAAAACTAGCAGGAAGGGTTCTGCCATGAGCTTGAGTGTCGACTCCCGTTCAAGTTCGTGTGTGTGTCTTGCGAGCTCCGCAAACTAAGCCACCGTCTCTCTCCTTTCTGCCTGCTACTGACACTCGACCCCGCCCCTGCTGCCACAGGGTTACAGGAGCATAGCTACCCTACACTCTGCGCACTATTGCAATATACATTATCTCCTAGACAGATAACAGTGCATGTAAAAGCGTAGTAGACCATGTCCTACCTCCTATTTTTTTCCACTGAACATGAGGCTTGCTTGTTTGTTGCTTTTTGACATCATTTCAGCATCAGTGGCCACACATGACAAGGTTGCATAGATACACAAGTTCTTTGATCAGGACATAAGCTCAACTTTCAGGCACAGTCATATCATAGTGCAATTTTGTATGTCTGATTCATCTAACTTGCATTCATCTAACTTGCAGTCTAACTTTGGACTGTGGGAGGAAACCAGAGCACCCGAAGTAAACCCACGCAGACACAGGGAGGACCCAGACCGCTCCCACCTGGGGATCGAACCCAGGACCTTCTTACTGTGAGGCAACAGTGCTACCCACCGAGCCACCCTGGAAGGCCACCTTCTTCCATTGCTCCATGGTCCACTTCTGATGCACACATGGCCATTTTAGGTGCTTTCGGTGGTCAGGGTCAGCATGGGCTCTCTGACTGGTCTGCAACTATGCAGCCTCATGAGCAGCAAGCTTTCGTTCCCCATGTCCATCAATGAGCCTTGGCACCCATGACCATGTCGTTAGTTCACCAGCTGTCCTTACTTGGACCACTTTGGTAATTACTAACCACTGCATATCCAGGGTGGAAACCGTTGCCGATTGTCCTTGACCATTGAGCGTTCAGGCAGCATTGCTTGAGAAACAGTCATCCTGCCATGATGGACACAGCCACAAGTCATGAGTACTTGGAGTACTTAGTCATGAGTACTTGGAAAATCATTGTCAGGCAACATAGACCACTGCTGCATCAAGAAATGCAACCTGAAACTGCATTATACAAAGAAGAAGCCGTATAGTAATTTTGCTCCGAGACAGCAGAATGTTCTCTGGGCCAGAAGTCATCCAAGATGGACCACAGATGAAAAAGACTCCAGACTGTTACAAGAACAGAAAAGAAAGTAAAGTAAAGAAAAGTGCCAAATCGGTGATGGCATGGGTGATCTGCATATATGTGAAGTTACCATTGATGCAGAGGCTTATACTGGTATTTTAGAGAGACATACGCTGCCATGAAGACAACGTCTTTTCCCAGGATCTCCATGTCTATTTCAGCAGGACAATGTCAGGCCTCATTCTGCACCAGTTACAACAGCATGGCTCAACTGGGCTGCCTGCAGTCCAGATTTGTGCTGTATCAAGTGCTCTAGTCTTGTGTACAGCAAGGATGGGCAAAAATTCCACTTTTTCACAGGCATCAATTTCTAATGTTGTAATGTTTGTAGCAGTCTTCTAGCCATCACTATTTGGCCCTTGTCAAAGTCACTCCAATCCTTACATTTCTGTTCACATCATCTTCAAAAACTGACTGTTCACATGCTGCCCAATATACCCAGCTCTTGACAGGTGCCATTGTAATGAGTTTATTGTTTTTACATCACCTGTCAGTGGTTTATAATGTTATGGCTGACAGTTGATTGAATCAGTTTAACACAAGTTTTGTTGCTAATAATATCTGACCACATTTTGATCACCATTTCTCTCACCTCAGACCGTTTATAACTGGCTAACTAGTGGCGAGTTAGACACAACATATATTACAGCCATGTTTTCATGCAGTAATACATGTACAATTAGATTTTCACCTAGGCAATATTATGTTCAGGGGTGGATTTGATTTCAGTTTGCACTAGAGGGAAAACTTCTGTAACTCAGAGCAAGAGAAGATAGTGTGTGTGTGTGTGTGTGTGTGTTTGTGTTTGTGTGTGTGTGTGTGTGTGTGAGAGAGAGAGAGAGAGAGAGGACTGCATTACTGATACAGTTGTGAAAAGAAAACATAACTAAAAATATTCTATGTCATCATATTTGTAAAAATATCTGTAAATACATACACAGTAGGATCAGGAGTGATTTACTGGCCTTCCATTGATCATTAATGTAATTACATATTGTGGAATATGCACACAATTTAAATATAATGAAAAGTGAATGTATACAGTGAAAACATAAGTGAATATTGTTGCATTTGTTCTGCAACTGAGTGAGCTTGTTTAAACAGAATCTGCTGATCGTTTTCTTTCACCATAAAGCTCATTGCTTTCAAGCTTTGTTCAAAGCTTTGTGCTTTCACTGGAAAAAGTCTTGAAGGTCATGGTCAGAAAAGTGTACAAAGAAGACAAAGATCAGGTGCTCTGAATCCCACGTTTAAAGCCAAGACTAGGAAGCAATCTGTGCTGTGTTCAGTAACAGAAGAATATAGACGGATCCATCAGAATCAATGACTGCTCCGATGCCAGCACTGGTGGATAGTAATGCGGAAAGTCTGTTCTGCTCTTCTCATAGCTCCAGCTGTTCATTATAATCCTAAGTAAGCATTACAGTTAATCACAGCTTGCACACTGAACTAAACAGATACAGCAGGGCTCGCAAAATTTCTAAATCCCTGGTAGCCCTTTGGACAGGCATTGGACAAAATGCAGGAAAACATATAGAGTGCAGGGAATGGCACAGCAGCACATCGAACCAAAACCAAAAAAAAATCAAACTCAAATTTCGAAAAACATTCACTAGACTGTGCAGATTAAGCAGGAACTGTTTGATTTATGGGTGTCTAAAAACACACAACTGTTTACTAAAAGCTTTAAATGGAAGTGAACGGACCTGTTTACTGTGCCAAGTGGCAAACAAATGTGCACAGGCGCAACTGGGGTACGCAGCAGGTGTGGATCTGGGCATGTCGAGCTTGAGCTCATAAAACTCCACATACACCACAAATCTTTTTCTTTACCGATCTGCAGGGTTCGTGTGGGTCATGTTTTCAGGTCTGAAATTCCAGATTAATCCGGTATGATCACGTCTTTAATTTATTTACAAAGCATAAACTTCAACAATCATTTGATCTGTTCTTTTTTTTCTGGGTCAAGTAGCATTAGAGCTGAATTATTGGTGTAAATCCAAGCTTCTCCCTTTGACAGCTGTCGCATTTGGATTTTCAGCAATTTTCCTTTACTGCTTTCCTCTACATAAATGCACTCATTTGTAAGGGAAAAAAAATATTTACATAATTTAAGTAAGGTCAAGTCATCCAGACCCACACTAAATTTCAGTAGGTAGAGATAATGCACCAAACACTGTTTGCCAACCACCAGGTTAAAAAAAAAAAAAGGAGGAGGAAAAAAGTAAACTCACCCAGTGTGTGCACGGCTCAGTTCATGCACCGCGGCAATATGGTTGTGCAAGAACAAATGGATGAAGGTGTGGTTAAACTTTTAGAACATCCGAAATTCATGTTGTGGTGTAAACTATGTTACGAGAAATACAAGTCTGTCCGTTATGCACGCAAAACTGTACTGAACTCAGCTTTTCTGGTGCACTATTTTACATGGAATGCCGGGGTGCCAAAGACATCAAACACAACCCACACATAACATTACCTGTCTGATTAACAGATACACTTCACAGCATAGTGACGGTAGTGGTAGCGGGGGAAAGGCGAATAAAGGACAATCCACTTTAGGGGATCGTTTCTGACATCCCGATTTACCCGTGACATCGGGTTAGCAGTTTTTTTGCGAGTCCTATATAGTCATGGGAAAAAGAAAGTACACCCTCTTTCAATTCCAGTTTTATGTATCAGGGCCTAAATAACAACTGTGTTGTCCTCACACAACAGATTTCAAAAGTATATCGACTTTCAGAAATCAGCTAAAATCATAAAAAAAGTTGGGACAGTATGGAAATATATAAAAAAATAAAAACAAAACTCTCTTACTTTTACTTTGACTTTTATTTCCCTAGAGACAGCATGAACCCAAGATATTCCAGTCGACTTCTTTTCATTTGTTAACAAAAGACAAATTTGTTAACAATAACATTTTTTTAATTTGATAATAATTTGGATAGCTTTATTTATTTACAAACAATACAGGTTTCACTATTCTCCACACATTCGCTATTGGGGACAGGTCAGGACTCCGGGCAGGCCAGTCCAGTACCCGTACCCTCTTTCTTCCACGGCCATGCCTTTGTAACGTGTGCAGCATGTGGTTTTGCATTGTCTTGAAAAAGGTGAAAAATGCATGGGTGTCCCCGGAAAATATGTTGTCCTGAAGGCAGCAAATATTGCTCTAAAATCGCAATGTAAACTTCTACATTAAGGCAGCCATCACAGAAGTGTAAATTACCTTTGCCAAGGGCACTGACCCAACCCCATACCATGACGGACTTGGTGCTGATAGCAGTCTGGACAGTCCTTTGCATCTTTGGTCCAGAGCACAAGGTGTCTATTTCATCCAAAACAGATCTGGAATACTGAGTTTTCTACCCACAATACATTTTCCCACTGTGTGATGTTCCATCTGTGATGCCTCCATGCCCGGAGAAGCCGACGCTGCTTCTGGACATGGTTAACACAAGGCTTCTTTTTTGCCATTTGTCAATATAACTTATACTGTATGTTGTAGTGCTTGACAAAGGTTGGCCAAAGGAACCTCTTGCCCATGTGGTTATATCAGGTATTGATGAATGGTGGTTGATGCAATGTGCTGAGCTTAGGCTTGCGCCCTTTCCCCTCCAGGAATCGTTTAAGGATATGTACTGTATAGGGAAAAACATGCCTTCCAGTCTTTCTGTAGGTGTTTGTCAGTCTCTCACATTTTAAAGAAATCCCACTTTTCTTTACAGCATTACTTCAGTCCATTGATGTTTAAGGGCACTGATTTATGCACAGCTCGCTTAAGATCGTGCCACAGCATCTCAATGGGGTTGAGGTCTGGACTTTGACCTGGCCATTTCAACAACTTTGGGTTTTTCCTCATATGAACTAAAGACAATGTCCAGAGAATACTGGAACATTTGCTTTAAGCAAGGGGTGGCATCTGAGTAGCGTGTGTAGGAGACAGGACATAATGAAAAACGTAAGCTACGGAAATCGCATAAACAAACAACCGAGTCTCTTGCTGTTCACTGAATGCCTGACTATTTCAACATGGACTCTTACTGACAGAAGTTTAAATGCAATTTTGCAATCCTAAATTGTGCAACAGATTCTTTCTAAAGACAAGGGCCTTTTTCCTAGGCACCCTTCTATAAAAGCCATTCTTGTTGCAGACACCTGCAAGTCACATCTTGTAGCTCCTGGTCTTTATATGTCTGAGCACTAAATGGTCTGACCTTGGACTGAATTTTTTGAGACACCCACTCGTCCATTTGTAACCAATCCTCCCCCTTGTAAAATGGTGAATTTCAAAATGCTTGGAGACGGTCTTATAACCCTTCCCAGATTCATGAGCAGCAACAATTGCTTCTCTAAAATCATGGCTGATGTACTTGCATCTTGGCAAGATGTAGACAGAAACCCGAGTTCTCCAGAAAACAAAAGTGCCAAAGATTCTGCTTTTACAAAGGTAGCCACAGTTCTTGATGAATAACTAATCTTGTGTATTCATGTAGTAATGCCTGGCTGCTAATTTACTCTTAATGACTTTCTCTTATGGACGTAAGAAGGGTGTACAAGCTAATCTGAAGGCCACATGAAGTTTGGAGGTCTGTAGTGATTGACTCTGCAGAAAGTTGGTGACTTTCTATGTGACGCACTATGTGCTTCAGCATCGACTGACCCTGCTCTGTCATTTTACATGGCCTAACACTTCATTGCTGAGTTGCTCTCATTCCCAATCGCTTCCACTGACAGGTGACTGTGGAATATTTAGTAGTGAGGAAATTTCACGACTGGACTTGTTGCACAGGTGGCATCCTATCACAGTACCACACTGGTATTCACTGAGCTCCTGAGAGCGACCCATTCTTTCACAAATGAGTGTAGAAGCAGTCTGCATGCCTAGGTGCTTGATTTTATACACCTGTGGCAAAGGAAGTGATTGGAACACCTTTGGCAATAAAATGCATCTCTGGGGTTTTGTCCATCTGTTGTGTCTGCCATATAAAATACTATTAAAAGGTCCCAAACTTATTTACACTCCTAAAGAATATTGTAAATTAAAGCAGACAAATTGGCATTCTTGAAAAGCATGTCCATCATCCATTTCCATATGAAAAACCAAAGAGCTTTCCACACATAAGACACAGCTGGTTGAGGACATACAAAGCAGGTAAAACAGTTTCTCAAAAATTATGTCTAAAACGGGTTGAATTTTGTGAGAAACTGGAGGACACTGTCTGGTTTAGAATCACAGTTTAGCTGACTTGTGTGGTTGTCGAGATTTTAAAATCAACTTTTAACTTTCACTTTCAGAACAAGCTGTCTGGAGACGTTAAAAAGAAAAGTGCTCTTCCTCAGAGAATCTCACGCTCACAAACATTAGAACTACAGCATTTTGTGGTTATGCACAGCATCAGCAGGTTCAGCACTGAAAGGAGTCTGCATACGATTAAAAGCACCAAGAGCCGCTGTAGGTGCAGTCGCTGGTGTGAGGATTCATCATGAATTCAGTAAGAACCAGGATACTTCATTGCAAATCTGGTTGCCTCTGCCAGGCGGTTAAGCCATAGACAGAGCTTTCAACAAGATGTCCCTGTATGGTGAACTCAAAAGATCATTTACTGCACTTTTCTACACTTTGCGTATAGTGTTTTATTAGTTCTTTCAATATATTACACATACAATTACATGATCTTGTAGTCCACCTGTCTGTGATTATCGCTACACTGTCTGCCTCTTTCAAAGTTTGCATCACTTTTGTTTTGAAGCTGCGGCTCAGACTGAGGTGAATGAGAGTATGACGTGTGACGTGCTAGTCAGGGTAGAACCCTCTGCTGCTCAAAAAATGCTATTACATACATTAGATGACATTATACACAGAGTACCCGTGATATCGTGATATGACCACAATGCACATCGTCACATTTTTGCATCGTGATGCATCCTTACACCCCTAATCTACATTATTTATTAGCATCGGCTCTAAGGAGGCCACGTGGCATGGAGTGATCCTGTGACTCCTTATGGGCCTTAATACCTCAGCTGAGTTACTAGGGGTGCTAAAAGATGTCCGGAAAGTAATGAGAATGAAATGGTGGGAATCTCGGATAAACTGTAAGACCTGTTTGGAGCTACGGTACATGATAAAATTCTGTGTGAAAATCGGCTAAAGTGCTGAAACTTTGAAGAAAGGTTGAAGAAAGCTACATTATCAACACCCAAGAGAGATCACAGAAGATGAATCATGGGTATTCGTGTACGATCCTGAATGGTGCATGACATCATCAGCTCGCCCAAATAAAGCCTGCATGAGCAAATCAAAAATCAAGTCACCGTTCGTCTGCTTTTTTTCCTCCTCAAGGAATCGTCCACAAAGAATTCGTACCAGAAGGCCAAAATGGTAAATGGAACATTTACCTCTTCATCAGATCACCTCTTTATAGACCCTCCATCATGACAACACACCGAGGCATACTTCACTAGCTATGAGAGAATTTTTAGCTAAATTCCATGTGATTTCTTCTTGTTTCCCAAGATTAAAACACATCCCTGTCTGTAAGCCCTACAGAGCATGGAAATGTATTCTCATTACTTTCCGGACAGACCTTGTATGTGCATCATAGAGTCACCTCACTGTTAAACCTGTCAAGAAATATTCAACATAATATATAAACATAAATATATCATTTATGTGTTATGTGTATGGCCAACTTTCTGGTCAAGGCCAAAGTACAGCTAACCTTATTCTTAGAAAGTGATGAGGATTACAGCAGGCAGGAATTTCTATGCTCGCTTGTGTCCGTATGAACGCTCTTATCTAACTCGCCATACTATAAACCTCACATACATCTGGGTTTCATTTTATCAGAACAGTGCATAAATAGAGATTTCTCTGACTTTTGCCTGGTAAGGCTGTTCTCCAAGAAGCAGTCCAACCCGTTTTAGTCAGTCAGTCATTTTCTGTACCGCTTATTCCCAGTTACGGGGTCACGGGGGAGCCGGTGCCCAGCCGGCAAC